>BMAU01018109.1:372500-819453 GCA_019973935.1 Trichonephila clavipes | reverse complement strand
TTAGCATCCTATCATTGCGTCGATACGGCCTGGTTTGCAAAATGTAGGATCAGCCAAATGAAGGAAATCTAAAAAGAGCTAAGTTTGAAATATTTCATACAGAAAAAGGTGTAAAGTGAAAGATATTTTTCACTAAAAAGAGCTCAAAATTCTCTAAAACTTGTATCAGCATTAGACATAAAAAGTGCACGTTTTGAATCGAAGATTTTTGAGAAATTATTTAATCCGGTGACTTCTGAATCAGTTATCGGCTGTCTTGGTAAAATGAAGCAATGAATTTTTCATTCCACAGATCCGACAAGAGAATTTAGAAAAACAGACTTTATGTCCGAGTTTAGCAGTTAGAGCATAAACTACTTTTAACACATGTACTAGTCTTTTTAATTCCATTTTCAGAAAAATTAGACAGTTGTTTACACTATGGTAAAAAAATGCTGATGCACCATTCCTTTTAACATTAGGAATACTTTTAGGGTTGTAACGATCTTTTACTCTCCGAATATGGAATTAGTCGTCGTCTAGATATGACGCATGGAATTAGTCGTCAAATCTGGAAATCATTATTCCTGATTATCCTAATCAGGACAAAGGATCAAAATTATGAAATTATTGTATTGGCATCGGTTCTTGACTATTGTGTAAAATTTTGATTTAAACTGATGTTTTAAAATGGGTAAAAATAGAGTTCAATGATTCCGTTACATATAAGTGACGCTTATAAAAGCGTGTTAAAAATGATACTGCTTATAACGATTTTCATATCTTGGATGACCCATCGAACAACTACAGACTGATTGAAGTAACGATCTGATCGTGGATACCCCCCTTCGAAAAGGGAGCTTGCTAAAGAAAACACCACGATAAATTTTTGCAGGTTTTATAGTGAAAATAATTTGGTATTTAAGCGGCATTTCGAAGCAAGTCGATACGACAAACCTTGTAATTATACTATGGCCGATTGATAAGGATGTCACTTGAAAATGAAGCTCTCTGCCTAAGTCACGTTAGTTCCGTATATATGTATAGTGTGGCCATAATTTAACTACAAGTCTTCAAGGAGTGCTGAGAGAAAACTACTGGGAATATTCCAGAGGAATTTGGTGTCTACACGTTTCAGAAACATGCGCAAATCAAATATGCAAAGGAAAACACCATTTTCTCCGATAGATGGTGCTGTCCCGTATTTCAACGCTCACCGGTGGCATATACAACTTCCAAAACTGATAGAGCATAATAACATTCTAAGCGGCATATAAACAATATACAAAATTGCAGTTTATTAAAATTCCATACAATTTGGTTCAGTGATTAAATGTTTAAAGTATCATGTAATCAAAAAATTAACGTAAATTAAGATCATAAATTAAACAATCCATAAAAATGCTTTGAAAAACAATCAGACAATTATTTATTCAATGAAATTATCACAAGCTGTGCTCAATATGCGAACCACTAGATGCAACCCCATGCTGAAAACGTAAAACTGCATGGTCCACCGTCGCATTTAAAATGTCTGTTTTAACCCACCCCACGTGTCACGTTATGCTAGATTTCAATTCAGAAATAGAAGCATGTTATTATCTATAAACCATATTTTTCATATGTCCTTTTAAAATCGCAAGGATTAAGGTCCGGTGAACGTGGGGGCCAGGCATTTTCAAAACCACTGCTTATGACTTGGATCGCACCAAAAATGTAGCAACTTTTAAAAAGGTTTAGCGATGTGAAGGGATGCTCCGTCCTGTATAAATACCGTGGTTTCTAAGCAAAGTATCTCTTGGAATGCTAGAATCAATTGTTCTTTCAACATTGCTATTCAATGTGGTCTTGTTTTTATACTGTTCGATGGGCTTAAGATTTGCAGATATACCGTCGACAAGCTTTGAAACACTTCACCGCGCCATGTATCGGGTGTGAAAATGGCGTTTTCTTTTTTCTTTGCATATTTGGCTTGCGCATGTTCTGAAACGTGTAGATACCAAATTTCACTGGAATATTCCCAGAAGTTTTCTGTCTAGCACCTCTATAACACATGCAGTTTAATTATAGCCGCCCTGTATTTGTGAAAAATATGCTATAGCAAATTAAATTAAACTGAATTAGAGTAATATTTAGTGAAAAATCCGAACTTGTATCATTTTAACCTTATGAAATACTTAGTCTGTTGCCAATGGGGCTTTAAAATATTTTTGACTAAATCCACACCAAATTGACCGTGCCTGATCGATGTTCGTGGTATTCATGGCAAGGGAGTTAGATTTCATCTGTCATTTTGGCCGCAGCTTTAAGTCTCACGTTGGTTGTGGTACAATTTTAGACATCTTTCTATCCCAACGTTGAGAAAGTACAACCCAGGGGTGGTCCGGAGATCTCCCATTCCTCTTTCCGGATCACTAACCTTTCGAGAGAAATTTCGGCTTCTATGGGATTCGAACCCATGGCTCAGAAGTTAGCATCACTAACAACTATCTGGTCTTGGTGACGTATTTGTAGAGCGGAAAAACTTGAACCTGAATACATGCAAGACTGCTATAACTGTATAATAAACTTTCAAATATAACTCAAAACAAACATGCTTAAGTTAGAGCGCTTTTGATTATTATTGAATTATTTTGATTATCGGTAATATTGTAAATATATCGTTGATAAGTAGAAAAATGTGTATAACATCAGACTCTATTCGTATTTCTTTATGTAGAATTGATCTATGCAATTGTTTTACTATCGATAACAAAGAAAGCGGTTTTTGTAGCATTCTAAGAGAACCTTTCCTTTTTTATTTCATAAATTTACTTAAACTCAGCACCTTATCTATTTATTTTATTTATTTTGTTTTTCAGACGAATAGGGTTATCTTGTACTACCCTGCAAATCTCGAAGACGGGTACTACAAGACTGTATTGGAAGATATTGGTTTTCGGGTCGTTCGATGCGAAAGGAGCGATGTGCCACTTCAGTTTTTAAATGATCAAAGCCTTCTAAGTATGTACGATTGCTTCAATTGTTGTGCTTAATGTTACCAATTTCACAGTTGAACTCGAGAATCTTTAAAGTTGTGCTGTTCACTGGATTCCGAATTGGAGGGGAACTTTATATTATTTTAAAACTGGACAACTCCAACTATACTTCTTGGCGTAAATCCGTATTCAACAAGAAAAGTTCTCACCGTGGTTAAATGCAACGAACTCTCATATGATTTAATATAAAAATATGGTTTTAACTGGATGTTGACGTAATTTTCCATTAAAGATCACCCGCTTGTAGTCTTAGATTATGATCTGTTCAAAAATAACGTTTTGTCTGGGATGTCAATAAAGTAAATATTCGATACAACACTATTAGCTACAACGAGTTTGAATCCCCATATATATTTAAAGGTGTAATGAAGCTATCGTAACCCTGCCACCTTCCAAGATAACTCGCCAAATTGGCAACCCCGTTCTCATGCGTGTCATTGGCAAAGCCCTAGGCACTTCAAATTGTTACGCCCCTACCCCAATATTTTCAAAGTAGCTATATTTTCAGCTCTTACCTTGCTGGTTTTGGTTTGGGAGGAATTTTCCCTTAATAATCTTGCTCTTTCTCCCTTTCTTTGTTTTTAATGTTTGGAGAGTTTCTGCTGTCCACCACCTATAGACCTGCCATGTCCTTAACTGGCAACCATAAGAAAAGAATAATAGTATAGTTTGGCCACTCATGTTGATTTCTTACCTTTCGAAATCATTGACCACCCACTCACTCTTTTGAGAATGAGTACAGGTAAATCAATGAAATCGTTTGCAATTACAGTATAGAGTATACATTATTGTATGAACTGTTTTCAACTTGTTAATTATCATCTTTTTCATAACTTATCGCCTTATTATCTTTTATTTTTACACATCCTTATTCTTTGTTGAATCACTGTCATTGTTCTGGTACAACAAAGGTTTTCTTCGAGCTTTGATTATTGAAAAATCCTTAACATTGCAATCAATTTCCATAGTAATGTCATTTTGGGTGCATAGCGACATCAAACAGTTAAGCCTTTCAATTTCCATAATCAATCTCTTTTCAATCTCCATTATTTTCAGAGTAGAAATGCTTGTCTCATGGCATGCTAGGCGGTGGCATATTAGGTGTAATTCAAACTCCCCCTTTTTTTTGCGTCCTAGGCATTTGCCTAGTGTGCCTAAGTGGAAAGGCGGCCCTGGTCATGGACAACCATGTGCTTAGTTTCATATTTCTCTGCTTGCTGCCATTCTAAGGCTAAACGTTCGTTAAATATGGAAAGATGTGAATCTTGGCTTTATCAAATTATTAAGAAATAAAATTAACAATATCGGTTAATAAATATATAATAAAATAATACTTAAAATAATGAAATTAAAATATAAATTGAAATTTATTTCCCCTTCCGATTGTTTTCCCATAGTATTTTTCGACAACATGCTCAATATTCCCCCTCAGCGTATTCCGTTTATAGAATTCGTGCAGTGGCGGTGGTAGCCTAGTGGTCAGAGTATCGGATCGTGGCTGGCTTGTCACGCGTTCGAGCCCAGTACCATTAAAGACCCACCGTGTAAGGGAAGCGATGCACGTTAAATGTGTCGAGAGCTCCAACGCCCTCCCTTTGGTGTGGTAGTTAGGAGAGGGGGTGCCAGCTCACAGGTGTCGTCCTCGTCACTTGACCATGGTTCAAAATGACGAGGTCCGTCTCCAAAACCCCCGTGTAGCTGAACAGTTCGACGTTAAAATTCACTCACTCACACGCTCAGCTTTGTTCAAAATCACTGATACTGTTGCAATAGTAAGTACTAAAGCAATCATTTCGAAATCATGCATTATAAGAAGAGGAAAAGCGAAATTAATAGTCAAATATTTTTCTCAATTAAAATTAACGTTAAATTAAAAGGATGGATATGTATAGGACTTGACATTTATATGTGGGACATATGCTTTAATTAATGTAAAGTGTTATAATAAGAACAAATTAAAAATATCAATGTGTTATCAATGCAAACGTTGGTTGTCCAGCTATTATTTAATCATTTGGGGTCCCAAGCAGCGCAATCACGCTATTGAAATTTTATGTCGAGAAAATCCAGTACATTTCGAACATAATGGACAACTGTCGGTGCGTTACCCAATGTTGAAGTCGCGTGAAGAAGCAAGTACATTGCAGAGCTCTTTTAATTTAAATAGTACATTTTACATTAGGTAAAACAGTACTCTCTCTCTAGCTCCGATTGGGATTCGTCGGTGTAAAATGGACAAAGTTCTATCGCACCGCTTAGTATTTCTCGACGTAAAAGAAGTGCTATCGCACTACTTGGGTCTTTTCGTACTCATTCTGAAAAAGCACGGGAATTTGCACTGTTTGGTATTCTTTGACAGTGTTTTTCAATACCTAAACTCAAACGGTTAAGAAGAATAGTTTAAACAAAGGCGAATTTTTTTTTTCCCATTATTGATATGCTATCTGAATTTTAATGGCTTCGAGTCGAGAATTTGACTTGGCTGTTGTAAGCAATCAATTCCTTTTTAACTCTCTTCAATGGACTAAACCCAAACTCATTAAATGTTCTCTAAATTTAAGAGACTAAGCATTAAAAGTATAAATCTGCTTTAAAATTTTCTTGCAGGAGAATTGTTGTCATTATCTACAGTTATCTTAGAGATACCTGAAGACAGAATGACTCAATTTAAAGAAGGGAATCATTAAGCATTTTTAAAGGAATTGATTGTCTACAGCGGAAGCGGACCTATACGCTACGAAGTTTCTGAGGCTTCTTTTACTCGCCATTAAACCATAAGACGACAAGAATTTGGAGAGGTTCTTATACTTTTTATCTCAGATTTATTTTGGACATGTTTTTAATGCAAGAAACGTAATTTTATAAGCATTTTTTTTTTTTACTTGGCCAGAATAAAAGTTTGTGGTTTTGTAGTTGTGTTGCTTTATTTTATATTGGTTTCTCTGTTGATCTTGCATCCTTTTGTGCAAGAGAAATGTTTATGTAATATTGTAAAAAAAAAAACATTCTGTACTTGAGTCTGTATTCCATACTGAAATTTTCTAGTCAAGGACAAATGGAGATAGCGAGGATTTACCACCGTAAGGAAGCGAGCTGAGGTAGCTCGAATGGTATCGGATCGTGGCTGGCTTTGTCACGAGTTTGAGCCCAGTAACACTAAAGACCCACCGTGTAAGGCAGCGATGCACGATAAATATGTCAAGAGCAAAACTTCCTCACGGTTGGTATGGCAGTTAGGAGAGTGCCAGCTCGAATTTGTCGTCCACATCACTCGACCATGGTTCAAGGTACGTAGTCCGTACCAAAAGCCCTCGTGTAGCTGAACAGTGCGACGTTAATATTCACTCTTTTACTTTACAGTAGGTAAAGTTTGTGATAAGATTCCTTCGGATCTCTCTCCTCCCTCTCTCTCTCTATATATATATTTACTTGGCCTTACTCACAATTGGATTCTTCACTTGCAAAATCTATTAACATATAAACGATTCTTTTAAATTACAAATTCAAAAAATATATTTAAATATTTTATCATTTTACACAACTTATTGTTTTATGGAATTCGATTTGGCAAATAAGCCTTCAATTGTGATCCTTTACTAATGTCCCGGTGGTAAACTCGCGGATGGCAGTGCCTGTGTAGAGTCATGGGGTTTGAATCCTGGTGCTACTAAAACTCCATTCTGCATATTAAATGCATCAAGACTAAGTTTTGACTTTAACATAGTGTAGAATATTAGCGGTTTTAAGTGGAGAAAGCAATTCAGAATTATCTTTTAAAGGTAGGCTTCACTTCCGGCAGGGAAAGAATAAAATTATTTCCGAAATGGACCATAATGTAATAAAGTTTAATTTAGAATAATTCTTACGAGAGTAGTTGGAATGTATTACAAGGGGCCTCGAAGTGGCTGGAATGAATGAAGAGTGAACTTCGCTCTGATATGGAGAAATATATATATACAAAAAATCTCAAAACTTGAATTGAACTAGTCAAAGCAATGCGAATTAGCTTTAATGACATAATACAAAACAACTGGAGCAATCTACACCAATTCGACTAAACAAATGAGTAAATATAAAATCCATTTGCATATAACGGTATTAAGAAGTGCATTTTTAAATGGAAATATATATAATGAATTGTAATTTTTTTTTAACTTTTTGAAATAAAATTTGACTGTAAACTGCTCTCGTTAGGTAATTTTTCAATTTTCTCCTCGCATACGTAATATCGAGGAAAAATCTGTTTATACTTGAAATTTTTATGATTTTCCTTTCATATTCTGCTCAACGTTATTTTTTAAATCGGCTGCTTTAGGAGAAACGAAACCTCTCCGAACTAAATCAATGTTTCACCATGATATTTTTAAAGTTTTAAGGAACATGATTTAATCTCTTGAAATCAATAGGAAAGTCCGTAGAATCGCACTTCGTACTCTTCTCTGCAGCAGCCTGTTTTTCTTTTAGATAGAAACAAAGGTAATATCGTTATATCTTACGATAGCAGAATTATTTTTATTAGTCTTCTATAAATACGAGAATGACTTACTCCCAGGTTTCCACCGTTATGTTCTTTGTACTTTCCAGTGCCATCAGTCCATCTCTCGACCTTTCCTGCATCCCAAGTTTAGTATACGTCCCTTACACTGTTTTTCTCTGAACTAACCAGAGTTCAGTATGATAGACTGGCTTGATAAAATCTTTGCGCCTATAAAACAGTTTAGGTACCCCATGGATTTTGTTATGAGTTACAAGTACGGCGCTTTTTACTTAAGGTATCCGAACGTTCCTGGAGTAATTTTTTGAAAAAATAGCATACTAAAAATTATAAAAAGTTTTTAACAAATCAATTACCACAAATACTAACATTTAACTCGATCAATTTTTAAAAAAAATGTTAAAATTTTATAAAATCATAATCATAAGTGAAATTACCAAAACGAATTAGATGCATTTATCTGAAAATGTACTGAAGTTTTAAGGTTTTATAAAAATTTTAAAGCTGATCAAGTAAATATTACAAGAAATGTGTCATTCTTTGAGACCATTATTTAAATAATAGGCCATAACTCAAAAATACATTTATACAATAAGAAATATTTTTAGTACATTCTCCAGAAAATAACATACATATCAGTTTCAAAAAAGAGTATTGTAGAAATAAACATTAATTATACATTTTATCGGCTCTGGCATGATAGATTTTGAATCATTTAAATGCCCCACACACACACTTCCAGCTTTTCTAATTTTTATAAAATTCATTGTAACTTGACCTTTAGGTTGAGAAGAAATAAAACTAAGATGTGTGTGTGTTTGTGCCACAAAAGATATCTATTCATTAAAACAAAATACAGTCGAACCTGTTTTTGTGCGGTCCTTTATGCGATTTTTATTTTTTTGTGCGACCACATGAAAACAATTTCTGCATTATTTTGACGAATTGGAGCTTGTGTTATATGTAAGAATTCATGAAATTTTTGTGTGGTTATTTTATGTGGTTTTTATCAAGTGCCAAGAACAGGTTCAACTGTGTGTTTTGACTGAATGGTCATTTCAACGTCTTCGAGTGAGTGCGTGAATATTAACGTCGCACTGTTCAGCTACACGAGGGCTTTTGGTGACGAACCACTTAAATTTGAACAATGCCGCGAGACGAAGATGATACCTCTGCGCTGGCACCCCAGTACCACTAAAGACCCACCGTGTAGGGCAGCGATGCACGTTAAATCTGTCGAGAGCTGAAACGTCCTCCCGTTGCAGTAGTTAGGAGAGGGTGGTGCCAGCTCAGGTGTCGTCCACGTCACTTGACCATGGTTCAAAATTACGTGGTCCGTCGCCAAAAGCCCTCGTGTAGCTGAACAGTGCGACGTTAATATTCAATCAATCAATCCAACAACAAAGGGTGGACTGCAACATGTTACAGAAAAAGAAAAAATTCGGCTTAGAATTCCGGAACCCGAAATCGACATTCATCCGTTCGTACCCGATACGCTACAAATGAGGTTCTTTTTGCTCTTTTATTCAAGTTTTATACGCAACAAGAGCTAACATCAAATCTAGTTTTATAATTGCCCTTTGACTTTTATTATTCTAGAATTATTCAATTCAAATAATAACTATAACATGCTGAAGTTTAATTTTAGAAACAAATATCGTTATGTAAGGAATTAAAATCCTTCTGAAATATTAAATCACTTCAAACATGCTGATGAAAGGAATAAAATTCAAACTGTATAAGCAAAAAGAAAAAGAAAAAAAAAGCAGTTAAATTGCTCTTTTATTAAGGATAAAAATTTAGTTATAAATAATGAAACTAACCACACACATACAACAAAAATCTAATTTTTAAATGACTAATTTAACTCTATTCAAATAACTTCATTCCTGTAAATTATTAATTATTATATTTTCATAAACTATACATGTAATCCATTTGATCTAATCCTAATCGAAACAATTATTGATTATAAATAAAAACACCGCTCTCTTAACTATCTACATTTTATTACTGCTAGTCCAATTATAAACATACATGTTAAATCAACTAAGATATATTTGGTTTAAATCATGCTCAAAAGATGACGTAAAAATATAGTAAAAGATAAGATAAATAAAAGTAGTTGTTAAATGTAAGTTAAATGATTTTAATATATTCATCGCATAGTTACGGTTTATTCAAGAATTTCGGAATTGTAAAAATATATTGCAATTTTTGTATCTAAAAATATGTTCATTCTATACATTCGAAAAATAACTAGGAAAATTATTTTATAAATGTCTGAGTTTAATATAGCAAAATAAAAACTAAGATGAATAATTATATGTTTTACCGATAGCAAAATATCAGCATTGTGCTCCTGAATAAAGGATACTGTGCGGTCTAGAAAATGTTGATGTCTATTTCAAATTAATGAACAGTGTCTCTCAGGGAGCATTAATTAAAGCACCTAATTCAAGCATATCTATACAGTATCTGTAAGTACTTCTCAGAGAATAAAAGTAATAATTAAGAAGGATAAGCTTATGACAAATGAACAAGTAGTGTATATTCAAATTGTTAGTTTGCCTTGAAAAGCCTTCATGCGAATAAAACAGCGTTTCAGAAAAATTAAATAAAAATAAAATTTGATTAATACATACATTCATAAAAACATTCGCCGTGTTATTGCCGATATACGGCCACAAATGTTGGAAAAAGATATCGAAATTGACGTCCAAATTGACTACATCCGAGCCAGCCAGGGCAGTCATATACCAGAAATCATATTTAAAATGTAATGCCACAAGATTATCTTTCGAATAAAAAAATCATGTCAATCGAATAATACATCGTTGTTTTATTGCAATTTAAAGTTCTATACCTCTAAAAAACTCTTTATATGTGTGTGTGTGTTTTTGATTTCTAATTAGAAAAATATTTTTTTCTTTTAGCTAATTTTGCGGTTCAGTTTGGAAACAAATATTTAAATCTTCTTGGTAATTTGGAATTTTAATATATGCAAATAAAATGAAGTCTAGTAAAAACTATAATGTAAGTCCTATAATGTAATGACCTACCAAATGCTAACAGGAAAGCAGAAATTAACAGCATGTTTCTCTCTGAAATAGAATTAGGTACTTAGCAAAAATATTTTGAATTTTTAATAAAATACAATAGAAAATATTTTAAATACATTCATTTAGTTACTCATATTTGTATACACTTCTTTACAATATGTATGCATATTTTACAATTAAGTACTAGAATTCAATTCAAAACGAATAAGCTTTCTTTATTTCTAAAATAGAGTTTGCAGTTAGTTTTATAGAATGTTTTAGAATTTAACAATAGAAAGTAAATATATATGAATGAATAATTCTTTTAAGCATTCTTATTTATATTAAAGTACTAAAACTTAATTATTTCTAAATTTTTTGAGGAAAAATTATTTTTATAAAGCATTTGCTCAAAATAATTCTTATAAATAAGTTATGTATTTTTTATGACAACTTTTCAGTTTCAGTTGGACTCAAATTTCTTCAACTACAGAGTAGCATAAACTATATGGTTTTATTAAATCTAAGCAAGCCCTGTTAGTT
Source organism: Trichonephila clavipes (assembly GCA_019973935.1). Taxonomy (NCBI): domain Eukaryota; kingdom Metazoa; phylum Arthropoda; class Arachnida; order Araneae; family Nephilidae; genus Trichonephila; species Trichonephila clavipes. The sequence goes on along the minus strand of BMAU01018109.1, from coordinate 808,357 downwards.
TTCAAGGTTTAACTGCGGAAAAATTAATAAAATATTTGTAACTTCCACACATTTCAACAAATGAAATACTTGCTTAGAAATTAAGTATACTACAGATCAGAAATCATAATCTGTTCCTCAAACACTGATTGCGCCTGTTGATTCTTAGAAATTACTCAGTTTTATGTTTCTACATAGATAAAATAATTAATTAATTTTAAAAAAAATATATTGATTTTAGGATATATAGATGTAATTCGATGCCGCAGATTTAAGGGAAGATCTTTTTGTTTTCCTTTACAATCAAATTATTTTTAAATCATAGAAATTGAAAGAATTTTAATATTTTCTTAGATTTTCCATGATTCACTTTCTCGTTTTTTTTTATCACTGATGGGGAAAATTATTTTGTAAGTATAATTTTATTTTTTCTATAATTTAATCTTTCATTGATTTTCTTACAAGACAAACTTGGATTTTCATTTTTTTCATTTTTATTAGATGGTACACATATTTTTCCTTTGAGGTACAGCAAGTATACTTCTAGTGTTTCAAACCAATCAAAGTAAAGTTCTTTAAATTACAAGAACTGAAGATTAAATTTTTAATGGAATAAAGGTACCTAAATTCACTGAGAAAGAATAAGTTAAGAAACTAATACTTACCTTATATTGAGACAAATTTGTATTGAATGAGTTATTATACTCTCAGCTACAAAGGATCTTTATATATAGGATGGTTTATCAGTTAATAAATTATTTAGTGTTCAGTCCTTATAAGATGCGTTCATATGCAACAGATGTATTTAATTTCATCAAAAAATTAATATTGATAAAATTACCAAAAAAAAAAAAAGCATGTCATTCTCTTTTTTTTCAATTTAAAGTTTTTAGTTTTAATTTATACGATATCTGAAAAAACTTTAAAAAATTGATGATGATAAAAATATATCTCACACGTGCCACGAAATGTAAAAACTTATCAGAACTACTCATTTCATTATCTAAAAATAAATGTAAAAACTTACCAGAACTACTTATTTTATTATCTAAAAAATAAAGTCGAATAAAAATCTTGTTTTTGTCTCAGATTTATGCATAATTAATTTAAGTTAAACTATATTTTCAATCATGATTTTATGGTGTAATTATTTTTTTAAAATCTACTTTACAGTTTGAATGAAAATCTCTACCGAACATTTAGCTTTCAAGTTTCATTCCTTCAAAATCTGATGTACTTTCTGTTATAAGATGTGTTTGTTCATAAGTAACATACAATTAATTCCAGTTTTAGAGTAATAAACTATAGGCTACCAAATTGAGATACATTCAGATCGAATATTAATTATAGGAAGAAGGAATGAGGTTATGGGATTTTCTTTTGTTTCGCAGTGTGACACGGAAAAATGTTATTTTAAAAGCAGTGTTTATTATTATTCATTTAATTTTCAAAAGTCCTTTAAGAAGAATACATAGGAATGTACTTATTAATTAATTTTGAAAGCTTTACTTGAAAACATATTAGTGTAGCAAAAAAGTAAACAAAACTAACTGGGAATAATATTTTTAAAAGGAGATGTATTCGATATGAATATTTTAGAATATCCTTGAAGAAAAAGTGTATTCAATAAAATCTATAATAAAAGTCAAATAGATTCAGCAGAATATATAAATATGTTTAAAAATCAAAACTCATTTTTTTAAAAGACGAGACACTTTATAAAATATAACACAATACACGTAAATCTTCTCTCGAGTATATTTTATAAAATTATCCAAATTTTTATTTAAATATTTTTATTTTTGAGGAAAAATTTCTTTCTTGTTGATGTTTATAAAATGGTTGTCCCGATGCTTCCTTGTGGCCGCGGTAGCCTAGTGGTGAAGGTATCGGATCATGGCTGGCATGTCACGAGTTCGAGCCCAGTATCACTAAAGACCCGCCGTGTAGGGGCACGATGCACGTTAAATCTGTCGAGAGCTGAAACGTCCTCCCGTGGGTGTGGTGTGGTAGTTAGGAGAGGGTGTGCCAGCTCAGGTGTCGTCCTCGTCACTTGACCGTGGTTCAAAATTACGAGGCTCGTCGTCAAAAGTCCTCAGGTTGCTGAACAGTGCGACGTTAGTATTCACTCACTTACTGATGCTTCCTTTTGCTTCTGCAGGCCATACATTCTGAAATATTTCTTCCACGGGCTTCCTTTACTCAAGTACTGTAGAGCAAACCTTGTATCGCATCTCAGCCATTTTTTACTTCATAAGCTTGTAGGACAGATGTTGTGATTCCCGAAGTGTATATCTTCTTCAAACTTTCAATCGTTAATAAAATACTTTTTATTCATCCACTCAAGTTCAAATGCATTTTTTTATTTGTAGTGGATGACACTTGATGTTAATACAGATTTTCAAAATCTTAATTCTCTCTCTCCTTAATTCTACTTAATTAATTAATAAATAGAAACATTGAAAAATAATAGTCCAACACCATATATAAAAGGAAAATCGCTCGTTGTGCACCTGTAGCGCATTGGATAGCGCGTTGGACTTCAAATCAAAAGTCGAGGGTCCCTATCCCACCTGGGATGACCTAATTTCGGATAATGTGATTTATTTTTACTATACTATTTTATTGGAATAATTAAATTTAATTAAGGAATGAATAGTAACAAACAAAAATTATAATCCAACACCCTATATAGAAAGAAAATGGAAAATTACAAGGAAAAATCGCTTTCTATTTTGCTACTTAATATTGTGATTCTGTCATATGTATATACATATTTATATTAATTGTAATTAATTAATAAAAAGTAACTAAAATAAATTTTTTCATTCTTGACATAAGTAGGAATTATCTTTGATTTGTTTTTATGTTTATTACTTGTTTTTAGATAAAGTTTAATTACCGCAATGTTTTTGATACAATGTTGAAGACTTGAATCAATAATCATCATTAACTATGATATCAGAAGCTCCATATAACTACAATTATTTGGTGCCAGATATTCTGGTTTGAAGATTTTTCTTTTTCCATAACAAAGTGAATTTGCAATCAAGTAAAATTGGAAACTTTTCTTCATGTCAACTTTTAATCATGTAAAAGAAAATAGGGTTTTAAGTACATAATCTGCTCGTGATACTCTGCTTCCACTGTAATGTTCGAATTATCAGAAAAGTCTAGATTCAATGAACACAGTATTTTCAGTAAAAATAATTGAAATTCAAGATGTTTATCCTGTTTCTGAATATTTTTAATGAAAGTAGAAAAGTTAATATTAATAAAATTATTACTAATTTTAATAAAAACATGTTTCTTGATCTTTCTGCACGAAAAATCAATGCTTTAAATTTACAGATTTTAATTTTGTTTCTTGCTCCTTATTTCGCTAACTTCGAATTTAGAATAATAAATGGTAAAATTATTACGTTAAATACTTATAAAAAGTTGGTAAGTAAAAAATTTCTTAATTTTTTTTATAAACTACATTGAATGCTTGAGCAGAATATGTTTTATTTAAAATAGTTTGCCTATTAACTCACCTAGACGAAAGGCAAATTTTCCAAGGCAAAGTGATAGAAACAGAGGAGAAAATTTTTTGTTCTATTCTATTGTAGGATTATATATTGTAGTATTATTTTTCGGGCTAAGATTATAGTGAATGACTAGAAAACCATTGTCATTTTTCATTGTAAATGTACAAAATAAATTGAAAATTATTGTGCTTAAACCATTAGAAATGTTGTTTATACATTTTCCTGTATATTTGTACAAGCAAAAAGCAGAAATTTTAACCCTTCCCCTCCTTTGTATTCCTTTTATTTATTATGTGAGTCGCATTCATGCTCCAATAATTATTTCTGAAAATTTATGAAGAGCTGAAAAAAATGTATCTAAAAACAGTAATAATCAGATACATTTTTACAACTCTTATAATTTAGTACATTTTTTTACAAATCTAATAATCAAATAAATTTTTACATTTTATCATGGATGTAAATTTTTTTAAAAAGAGGTTATAAAAGAATTAATTTCTGCAGTCTCTATATAGTTTTTCTTTCTTTTTTATAATGATTGTCCTACCGTGGAAGAAAAGTGTTTCTATGACTAAGAGCACAAATTTCCCATTGTCAATACATGACAATTAACAAAAAATGTGTGTTTCCTTCCATTTTTACATAAAAAGTCACCTTTTTAATATTTTGTTTAATTATTATTATTACAGAAATATAAATGCTTCAATGAGTATTTTGATAAATTCAAAAAAAAAAATTCCCCCTTTTTTCCGTTTATTTCAATTTATAATTTTACAAAATTTTCCCCGGGTGTTCTCCCTCAAATTGGGGTGAAACCGAGTCAAATCGCACTGTCACCTTTATAGTGCTCAAAGCTACGCCTAATGACAGGCGTACAACTTCAGATTCTTGCCACGATGAATTTCGTGGGCCTTGATCTAATGTTACTGTTGATCAGGTGTCAAAAGTAACAACAGTACAAATATTTCAATTTTCTTGTCGATTGAGATTGGTGTACTCTCATTAAGTCATTAGCATAATCATTTTGGTACGCATTTCTGTATTTGAAAACAAGTAATTGCTTGTTCTCAATAAGTTATAATTTTTATATTAAAAAATTTTTTAAGACGTGTCATTCATATATAAGTAAGAGTACATCTTTTTCATAAAAAGGCAAGAAGGAGTACTTAAAAAACTGAAAAAATAACTGTACTGCAATATGTTAAATATTAAATGCTATAAAAAGGGTTAAATATTAAAATGTTGTCTGCTAAGTGAGATAAGTTTAATAATTTTTTTTTCTGTGAAACTTTAATCATAGAATCAAATGTGTCAAAAATTTCAACATTTTGTTCTACGTGACTAATATCATTAGCATCCTTTATCGTATTTCTTGTGCACAATGCTCTTTTGAGAAAAAAAGGAGAAAAAAATTTCGTACTTTAATATTCATTATCATTTTCAGTTTTTTCATTGAAATTAAATACATCTGTCGAGTTGTAGTTTATCTAAGGTTGATTAAATTTTAAAATACTTTGCTTTAAAAAACATTGCTTAAAATTTTAATAACTGATAGCAATTCCTATATAAACCCCAACATCAAAATGAACCGACATAGCTTTATTTCTGACTGACTTGCTTCGTGAAGGTAAGTAGGTGTCTTTTGATTTAATAGAGCTTAACTATTATGCATTCATAATTCACTTAAATATTTCTCGGGTTAATTTTAATTTGTATAATGCTATGCATTACTTCAATGTTAAAGATTAGTAAAATTAGAATTTTAAAAACTCTACAAAATAATTTTACCATAGTTAATTAGTTACAGTATCTGTTAATTTTTTTAATACTGGAATTTCGATAAATGTTTGTATAAAGTAAACACATCAAATATTTTTAAATTTGTAAGTACTTTTGTGAAGGTGGATTTTTTTTTTAGTAATGGAAAGCAAGTGTCTATCGAATATTATTTTTTTAAGAAAATCTTTCATGAAAGTTGAAGATTAGGAATTTTTGGTATTAATATAGTTTTTGAAATTTTTTTGTGTTTATAATAATGAAAAAATTTTAAATTAAGAGACTTAGTTTATTCATTTAAAATTTCTTCCAACAAATTTGATGGGTAGAATTGAGTCAAATGAATGAAAAATATGTAATTTAACTCATTGATAAAATAATTAAATAAAAAAATTAAGTTTCATATATTATTAGTCCAAAAATAAAAAGTTTCTTACATTGTTTTCTGTTGCATAAGTTTATCTATTATATGCATTCAAATCTCTATCCTTTGAATGAAATAACAAAGAAAATTATTCGGTGATAAACAGACGTACATTCAAATTATGTATATTATTTATTGTTGACTAATACACTAATATAGCATTAACCTTACTTTAAATATATAATTATACATGCAAAATCTAATCTCTCTATATAAATTATGTACTTAATTTTGAAACTGAATATTTTACTTGATAATATTTTCGAAACTGTATCTAAAGTATGAAAAATTGAATGTTCATTTCAAATAAATTAGCATTTGAACGAAACACTATGAATTGTTCTTATATAATTCAAGTTCAATAAAAAAACAGTTATTCAGAAAGAGCAATATATTTTTAGATCGTTTGCTTACTAACGTCGTACGACGAAGATACATGAGATCTATTAGCTACAGATCTCAACATTCTGAACCATGGTCAAGTATGAAGGACGAAACCTCAGGTAACACCGAACTCACTAAGAGACCAACTCTGATTTAACGTTGTTCAGATGCTCTTCGTGGCTAGTTCTTATAGATTCCAGTAAACAAAATTATTTTTTGGCAGATGCTATGCCCGATACAAGTTTGGGGCCATGACCCCATGTCTATTTCACAATCTTTATTAGAACAACTATTCAGAAAAAATACTTTCATACAAATATTTCGATAAAAACTTGTCTGTAATAATACATAAAAATGATCAAATATGAATCAAGGTAATTAGAAATTGTATTTGAAATTAATGTCATTTAATTTTAAGTTAATTTTAAGGAATTCTGATGTATTTTGCAAACTGTGAATCACAATATTATAAAATTGAATTCATTCATTTGGTAAAAGAAGATTAATGTAATTGAAATCGTTTTGTGAAAAATTTAAAGATGTTTTAAGAAACCTTTCTTACACTAAGAAGATAAGAATATAAATTTTGTTTGATTGAGCTCATAAATTTTGTTATATATAAATTAAACAATTCAATTAATTAATAATTTATATTTTATTCCAGGAAAATCATGCTGTTCATTTCTGTTTTCTTGGCAGCTTTTGGTATGTTATCAAATCAAATTTCACTGTATACGGCTTAAATTATAACACACTTGCTAAATACTATATAAGTAGGGCAGTTTTTAATGATCTAATACTTTAGATGAGCTTCATATTATGTATCAAAATTTCCATAAAAGTGGCTTATTAAAACAGAAAAGAGATTCTTTTTAGCTATATAATACTTTACAAAGCATTTTCATTATAAATATCCTGTTGTTCTTAACTAAATAGTCTACTCTTCTACAAGCTAATCAAGAAATCCTTTAAATGTAAAATAAAAAAACTTTTTAACATTAAAAGAGAAGGGTAAAGATTGGCCTTTTTTCGCCCATATTATATATTTATGTGAACTTTAGGTATTGATCTTTACTTTTATTTTTAAATAGTAAGAAAAAACATAGCAACTCTCAAATAAAAAAAAGTCCTCAAACTTGGCAGATTTGTTGAGTTTTGTTATTTTAATCACTTTTTTCTAACTTGCATTTAAAAAAAACTGTTAAAGGCTTGAAGCACCAGTATATTTTTTGTCTCTCAAATACTACAATAATAAGGCTTGTAAACCGATATTCACATTTGTTTTGGTGCATCAGGCACATTGATGTGATATGAAGCAAAATAGCTTGTCCGCTAATGGGTCATACCGTTTGGAGCTTTTAAAAGAAATGGACCTAGAACCTAAAATGCCTGCATTTATTGACAAACAAGTACAGTTGTCTGCAGAGGGATGCTAACACGTTTGGTGACATTGATTCGCTAGGTAGTTGAATCAGTTAACGGCCAGCTCAAGAATTGGAGAGCTTTAAACAATATTATCCCAAAAGTCAAATACCATATGTTGGAGATAATGTTAAAATCGTCTGCGCAATTCTTACTTCTTTCCTCCCAGCAAGACTTATGGTATCCGACTACGTTCGGTACCGTGATTTTAAAAGCGCATAAATGGATAATTTTCATTATATTCAGTGTCACTCAGATTAGAATACATGCATAAAATTGTTTTAAGGACATTTTGACAAAAAAATTTATTTAAATATAATATTTTGGCAAAAAATTAACTTAGAATAATCTTTTTTTTCAAATGTTCTCCTTTGTGAAAAATGGTTCTATTATAATAATATTTGGCCTGTATATAGCTCAGACCTCTGTACAGAGGCTCAACTAGAATTTTTAAAAATTCACATTATTTGCAGAGTTACCAACCAATTGAAATAATTATTCGCATTTTTTTCTTAAAATTGCTCCCCTCTGTTGTCGTAAAATATGGATAAACCCGCTTCTAAGTTATATATTTCAAAAATTCTAGTTGAGCCTCTGAAAAGAGGTCAGAGCTATATACAGGCAAAATATTATTCTAATAGAAGCATTTTTCACAAAAAGGAGAACATTTGGAAAAAGATGATTCTAAGTTAATTTTTTGCCAAAATATTGTATTTAAATCAATTTTTTTCAAAATGTCCTTAAACCAGTTTTATGCATATATTCTAGTATAAGTGACACTAAATATTTTGAAAATTATCCATTTATGCACTTTTGAAAATCACGGCTCCGAACGTAGCCGGATACCTTAACAATATTGAGAACGACAATGTAATTGCCCAATGAATGCTAGATTTAGTGAAGAAGCCTAATTACTTAAAGAAACAATTGAAAAAAATGGCTGCAAGTATTAGGAAGATATGGACTTTGTTAAGAGACTCTGATCTTCCAGAATTTTCACGATTAACATGGAAGGAGCTACGATATTTAACTTTTGAGATATATATAAGCTTAAACAAACCAATCATACACTCACGAACGCTTTAAACAATCAGGGCTGTACTCTCTTTACGTAAATTGAGAAGATTCCTCAGTCGTTCGACTCCAGTTGAGATCACGACACACAAGTCAAAAGTATATAACATATAGATAAGAACAGGTAAGGTCATAATCAAACATTGAATGATATTGTCCATGGAAAGTTAGTGCTGGGTGGTTGGCTGCTGTGCACATGCTGCATCTGTTCTTGGGATACTGGAGCCATAATCATATTCAGACAAAAACACCAAGTCTTGGATATGATGATACACTTCAAGACATTGCTACTGGATGGTCCATTGACGATTCACCTATCGAAAGCGAGAAGTAAATATAAACGAAGACATTTGTTACACACAAATAGTTAAATATTGTAATTTTTCCTGTTTTCATTATTTAATAGAAGATTTTTTGAAAAAACCTTACGTTTTTTTTTTTCATTTCGACTGAGTATCAGTGTTGAAAAAATACATAATATAAATTTACCGATGTTCGAAAAAAAAGGCCGATTTTTCCCACCTCCTATTACGCATGATAACTTTACGTTTTAAAAATAAAAAAAAAGAATCAAAAGCACAACATAAATAGAAATACATTTTCTTCTTTTAAACAAAATATACATTATTTGTACATACAATGATAATATCAATATAAATCTACTGTCGAGTTTACTACTTTACATAATATCAAACAGATTTCCACTATTTAGAATATATTTGTGAGGCATGTTTTCAATTATTTTTCATATTTATATTAATATTAATAATATATACACTTCATGCGAAGAATAATTAGTTTTCAAAGAAACTTTAAAAATGTCATAATAAAGAAAAATCTCTCTAAGTATTAAAATAATTGAAAATAATGTATATTTTTAGCTTTGGTGACGCCATACAGGATAGACATAGACCATGTGAACGAATATGTAGATGAAGTGCTTTCTGATCGTCTGACTAGCATTGTACAAAAGGCAAATTTGGACTCCACCGAAATGCCGGATTTCTACTTCAATGTACAAGACCCTTTAGTAAAAGCTGAAGTATTTGATGGTACTGTAATATTCCATTCAGGAAACTTGACAGGTTTAAGTTCTGTGTACAGAAAATTTTGCAGATATTTATCAAGATCATCAGGAAGCATCAGAATAGTTTGTAATGTCGTTTTACCTAGAGTAAGTGGGGCATACAGAGGGAGATACGAAACGACTGCAGAATATATCACTTCAGAGAGCAACAACAATAGAGTACAACAAAGAGATTTCTATATTGTAGTTTTTCTAAGAAATGTAGAAGCCCAGATTGAATTAACAAAATTAAATGATAATGAACAGCCATCAATCAGTAATCTTCTAATACTTGGAGAAGGAGAAGTTACAAAAGTATTTCAGTATAATAATGTATGTAAAAACCGTGTCTTAAATCGGTTTTACGTTCCATATCATGAGATAAATGGACCTTTTTACCAGAAATTCACCCATCTGTTTCAGCAAATTTTCTACGGTTCTTACAGAGAAGTCTTAGAAAACGCATTTTCTACCGTAGAGTATCCAGAACTTCATTAAGAGTTGTTTTTTTAAGTGAATGAATGGTCTAATTTTCCATTTTTTTCTGTTTGATTTTGATTTCGAAGCATTCTATAAAGACATTTAAAGTGGCGATTCACTTTAATAAGTCTAATTGAACAGTAACTTTACAAAATTAGTTTTTGTTCTCTACTCTGATAATGTATTCAATGTTGTTAAGTTTTGTTTTGTTTTTTTTAAAAAATATGAGAATTTTTTCTCTCAGAGTGTTTTTGTAATGTACTTGTAAATCTGATTTAATAAAAAATAATTGATTGCAAGAAGTTGTTTATATTAATTTTAGTATGTATTAAAATTCATTTATGCACTTTTCCTCCTATGAATCCAGTTTTTTTCTCATTTATAATTCACGAGAGTGAATTATTTCTTGTAATTGTGACTCATATTTAGATAATGTAATGTATATTTAATCCGATGATAAATAATATATTTCATTTTGAAAGTAACTTAAGCATAAATTTCTATTTTTCTGTGTAAACATACACTCATAAATATCATATTTTTTTTTACTGTTTTACCTTAGAAACTAATTAGATCACAATAAAAAAAAGTACATGAAAGGAGGGGGTTGATTATAATTCAAGTTTCAAAACGCTATAAAAAAAGAGCCACTGATCAAAATTGTGTCAAATTTGAACGGAATATTATTGAAGAAGGGGAAAAGGGGAATGGCATACGAAAAAGTAATTACAAATTCTAGTAACAGATAGTGCTGTAAGCACCATAATTTAAAAAGGTTTGATTAGAAATGACAGTTAATCGTAAAACAACAGCTAAGGTGTAAGTAACGCGTTAAACCAAGTATGCTGCCTAGTTGCCTGACTGTTCAGGTGTGATACTGTTAGTTACGCAAGCCCAGCCACTACGGCAAGGTTATATCACATGGAATGGGAAAAATCGATTTTTAACTGACCCGAGGCCAAAAATCACACAAAAAGCGTCCATCAAATAGGTTTATAAATTTTGCCAGACTGGAGCAAAACATGTCCAATATGCTGTCCATTGTTGCCTGCAACAAGTTTAAATTGAGAAACAGAGCATGTTCCAGGGTCGCGTTCAGAATGTGCTGCGCAATGCGTGATTTCAATTCAGCTAAGTGTACAATCGAAGTCAGAAGTCACAAAAATTAAGATCAGGTGATTGGGGTGGCCAGGCTGTACGGGAAATGGCGGCTGATAACTCTAGCATTTCTAAAATACCCCTTCAGTAAATGCTTCATTGGATTTGCAATGTGTGGAGGAGCACCATCTTGTATAAAAATGATCCCATCCACACAACAACACTGCAAAACGCAGGACTTTAAAAGGATTCAATTACTGGCTCATTTATTCACATAAATAAAGTCATACATAGAGTTTAAGTGTAGGTTTTAGATATTTAGTTTTCTACCCATCAACTCATAACTCCTTCAGTATGTCTTTCACAGAAAAAAGAAATATCTCCTGTATCAAATTTTGGAACAGTATTAAAATGTATAGGTAAATATATATATATATATATATATATATATATATATATATATATATATATATATATATATATATATATATATATATATATATAACATGCTTTGAAGCCAGAATCAGACTTAATTTTTAAAAAAGGATCTTTTTATTCGATGAAATCTGTACAAGTTCTGACGCTGAGAGGCAGAGAGAAAAAGAACACCAAAGTGAAATCTAAGTGTTTTACCACTTACGCCACATGTGATAAGTACCTCTGATTTTATGAGTGCACTTGAAAGTTAATGCAGACATATAGGGCTATTAAATCTAACGATCTGGAATTAGACATGTTTATTGGCTTGGCCATATGTTCGGAAGAAATAAATGGGTGATTAGTTTGAATTTATTTGAAGATCAAATGAAAAATATGAGTTAAGTGCTAGATAGGGAATTTAATTTTTAATCTAATTTAATTATCCTTACATATATATATATATATATAAATATTGCAAGAAAGATTTTATTTATAATATCATGGCTTATTAAAGTTTTTAATTTAGAATTAACGCTGCACGAAAGCAAAACAAAAGTCAATGGTGAAGATAATTTGCAATTTTCTTTCATGGTCAAGTGATGAAGATAACTCCCGATTGAAGCTCTCATATTCCATCTTCCATGCTGCACCAAAGAATGATTTCGAAGCGTTTATCACATAATCTACAGTAGCTACTAATATTAGGAAAGAGGTATTTTCTATAAACACTCATCTCGACTTGAGCAGATCACAATGGTAATTCATTCCCGATGTCATCAAAATAAGTGCTCAAATAATTTATTAAACGATCGCGCTTATGTATAATTTGAGTTAAAATAATTAAAATGGAAAGCTTTGACGTACCTGTTTCAGTTTAAGCTTTTTAAAAAAAAATAGTTTATGCCAAACTCCGAATGCAATTTTCATTTACATAATTTGTAATTGAAAATTGTGCAAAGAATTTTAATTAAAGCATAATAATTCCGATAATTTAATGCTGAGCAAGATTTCCAATGTTTTCTTGTGAGAGTACACCCTATTTTACCCACCTTCATTATTCATCCATAATGATATTTCTCACTTCATTACTGGACATATCAAATGTTCAATGTGCTTGTTGTCTACCATAATGCAGGCTTTACATTTATTTAAAAATGATCACACTTGATGAGTCTTGAGTAAATAGCTAAATTTATTTCTACTACTGCTTTAGCAATTCATTTGCAGCAGTTTGGATGCATTTTCGATTGGTTTATAAAAAGTTAAAATTCACAAATACTGTGAACACTTTTTCAATAAAAGTATAAGCAAAAACTTCCGTTACATTTTGAAATTTGTTCATTAATTTGAATTACACACGTAAGATTGAGTTTTGTTTTTAAATGAAGTTTTTTTATTACAAGAATGACAAAAATTGTTATGGATAGATATGTAGCAAGTGTTGTACCATACTGAAATCTTAACTAAATAGATCATCTTCTGAAATAAATTCCCTAGGGTTGTATGTAATAATTCCTTATAAATAGTCAAAGTTACGTGACATCATTTTCTCAAATTCTGACTACGTTAATTTTAACTAAACCAGCTAAGTGTCTTGCTCCACTTGTGATTTTGATTAATAGCACGGATATGTAAGATTCCTCTACTGGGAAAAATTACTATAAAATTGTGAAATTTGTAATCACAATACCTAATGTTACACCATGCACATATAAACATATTTATTGAAACATGTTAAATTTTTTCTGCCTTAAAATACTGCATTCTTCGGATCAAATTAATCCTGGAACAATATTCGAAGCTTAATTTGAAGAGTAATGATGTAATGAATTGAAATAATCTAGTTATAAAATTGTTTGGTGAAATCTAAATATTATATGAATCAATACACTTTTATTGCATGGTTAAGAAGTAATTATCATTTTATAAAATGAAGAAGTGTAAAATATTTTCCCTTTTTCATTTTATAAAATGATGATCAAATATAAACGATGTAACTCGTTTACTCATTTTATAAGTGATGTAAAATATTTTCTATCTTCTCTACTTTTTTTAAGTGAATTTTCCACAATATAATTGCCTCCAAAACTTTCCAAGTAAAATATATTGCAAATGTTAGATATTAGTTTATTGAATGATTTATATAAGTGAAATCGTAATTTTTTTTTTTTGCATTTTTATTTAAGCTTTGTCGATTAAAGTCACAAGACGTTTATACCCTTCCCCCAAATATCCGAATTTGATTATCAAATACTTTGTGTAACAATATCTGAATTATTTAATAGGAAAATAACTTGCATGGATCTCTAACCATAATCTTTTTCACAAAATTTCCGTAATTTCAAAGTATTATCCTTCATTCAGAAGCAAAAACATCATGCCAATCTATAAGAAGGTAGAGAAGATTTGAAAAGCATTTTTACTAACTTTCTCTCTCAACAAAATTTAACAAGATATCCAAATTAATTAAGTCCAAGAGACTGAACTACCCGTTTGGCATTAGTAATTATTTATTATATTAAACTCAATCCAGCTAATAAGAAATGTTGCCTGATTCCCAGTTCTCATACAAAGTCCTCACTTGGTTGGATTTGCCGTGTTTATAGTTATTTAAATACTATACACTTTATAAAAATACTTTTAAATGTTGATAAATAAAAATAAAACTGGAAAATGTTATTTGTCTCTCTCTCTCTTTTCTTTCTTTCATTTTCTTTTTTTAAGCATATATATAGTTCGGTTTCTTCTCTCCCCTTCTTTATTGCTCATATGCCCTTACTGAATCACTAACATAAGTATGACTTCAAGTCAAACTATGATCCACTCATAATTTGAGATCCAATGATATTTTATGTTAAAGTGGAAATGAGTTTCTACGTGGATTCTTAAGTAACTTTCCATCATTTTTCAAGAAAAATTTTGAACAACATTTTAAAAAACTAAAAAAACTAGAATATTTGAATAAAAATATGGAGCTTTATATGCATAAGTATTATAAGTCACTTAGTTTAAATATTTATGTTTATTTTCATTGCACAGTGAACTTTTAATCTCAGAAGCAAATGTTCTGATAAATCTTAACATTCCTTGTCACGTGCACGATATTTTTAACGACAGTTATCAAAGTTAGATGCATCTGAACTTCAGAGATATTAAATAAAAAATGTGTTAGCAAAGCACGTTTATAAAGGAATCATTCCACTTTTTTGTAATTTTTTTATCAATACCCATTTTGTGATCAAAATTAAGTACATCTGTTGAGTCTCGATATATCTGCAATTGATTAGAGTTGAATTATTTTTATTTAAGAAAATCCAATTTTTTATGACTGATAAAAAGTTCTATATAAGGAGGCACTCTTGAGAATGAAATCTTATTACTACGTTTTTTCTGATCTGCTTAAGCAAGGTAAATATATAACTTATAATTAAATATTACTTAATTATTTTGCGCGCCAAATTTAAAAGAATTTATCCATGTTAATTGTAGCTGTTTAGTGCATTTTACTTCTGGCTTTTTGATATACTTGAAGCAAATAACCATAAAGATATTAATGTAATAATGAAAATGAAGTAAACAAATTATTTTTGCAACAATATTGCTAGGATATAAATATTGAGGTTATTTCTAAAATTAATTTTAGGAAAATTTAAAGGCTTAAAGTTTTTTAACTGCATTCTATTTAATTCTTTTAGCTTTTCAGGAGTTGAATTTGAATTAGTAATGATAAATAGCAAGACAGATGAAAAATAGCATTAAAAAATGACAGTTTTTTTTGTAAAAGTCTCATTTTAACAAAGTTTTTACTGTTTATTACTCCTAAGTAGAGCATTTACAAAAGCTAAGCATTGACGCTGTTTTTCTAATAAACAGTTTGTTGGTATGTTTGATCAAGAAAAAAAACCATTTATTTAATTAAAGGTTGTCATTCGACTTTAAAAACTTGCAAAGGAAAGTTTAACAGTAGAGTAGAGATAAATGAGAATAAATATAAGAGTTAGAGTAGAGTATGATCTAAAAGTAATGAAATATTAAATTAAATCGAATTTATAAATTCTAATTTCTCAATCAATTAAAATAAACCCACAAAAAGATTGCAAAACTACTTTATATTGTAAGTTCAATTTTTAAATACTTTTTGCTGTTTTATCTTCAATATAAAAATAAAATTACAATGTTTTTCATCAGTAATTGAGATTTGTATTATGATTCCTGATTGTATTAATATTTTTTTTCATTAGTTCTTCGATAGCGTTGAAATATTGTGTCAAAGAAAAAGTAACATAAAGTTTAAAAAAGACAAGTAATTTAAAAGAATAATCCAAATATATGTAGTTTTTTTTTCTTGATTGTATCGTTTTTGGAGGTAACGGATAAATATTAATGCATTAACGAAAAAAATTAGAGACAATCATTATCATTTAATAAATACTTATATATATATGGAATTAATATTATTCAAAATTAAATTGAAAACTTTGTGTATAAATATTAATTTAAAGTAGGTGTCGTTTATTTTATAAAAATGATTAATCAAATATTAATTCTGTTGTATTTTAGGGTGAAACATGCTGCGCTTTTCTGTTTTACTGATGGTGCTTGGTAAGGTTTTTGTTTTACTATTATAAATAATATATATTCTTTAGTTTTTACTTTATGCTATCATTTATAATAAAACATATTGGAATACCCAATATCTAGGATGAACTTAATTATACATTTCTAAACTCCTAATAAGGGAGATAAATAAGGGAGAAAATTATTATAATAGTTAATTTAGCTTCAAAATTTACTATAACTTTTCAGTATGACATGAGTACTTCCTTATATACTTCATATTTCAGTTAATTAATAAAGTTATTAAACTGAAATAATTATAAAACAAATATACATTACAATTAGTAATTAAACAAAATATAAGAGATTTTTGAGGTAAAATATATATAAAGAAATATTGTTACGTCCCGTCAAATCAACACAATTTATAATTTTTATCAAGACACACATATACGGATTTTTGTTTTAAAAAAATCAAAGCAAAACAGAAAATCAATAGCAATAAAAATAAAGAAGCATTAGTTTTACAACATGGATCTACTAAAATAATTGTTTTTTATTAGAAAAGGAAACTAACTGAACTTTGTGCACAATTATGTGAAATTATTCCTTATCAAAAATGTAAAATAGATCGAAATATACTCCTTGTTTTTTTAAATACATCAAGATATAGTTTTAAAAAGTTTACTGGAACTTTTGATGCTAATATTTATTTTAATAATAAATTTCTAAAAATTGTAATAGTGTTAAAAGTTTCTAATTTTTCTTATCTTTTATTAAAAATTTAAAAAAATTCAATTATTCTAATACAAAACCTTAAATATATATAAAAGAATTATTCATTAATATAAGGTTAAAAAATACTAAAACCATATGTATAACATCAAAATTCCTTAGATTGTTTAAATATTTATTTAATATTAAACATGTTTTATTGTTTTACAATCTTTTGAAAATATTACATAAATTTCCTTCTTACTAATACATGTCATATCAAAACTACAAAAACAAATTAATTGAATGAAAAAAATACTCTTTTTGAGATGTTATTTAAATATTTATTTAAGTGTATTTTATTATCTAAGTGTATTATCTATTGTAAATTTTTCAGCCTTCGTCTCAACATACGGAAGGGATACAGACAATATTAATAAATACATAGATGAAATTATATCTGTCTCTCTGCCCAAAGCTATCGAAAATATAACTTTGGATTTAAACGAAATTCCAGATTTCTCCTTCAATGTACAAAACTCTTCGGAAGAAAACGAATCATTTGGTGGTACTGTTATGTTCGACTTGGGAAACGTGACAGGTTTGAATGTCGTAAAAAGGAAATTTTGTGAACCTTCATCAAAATCACCAGGCAGCATCAGTATAGTTTGTATTGTAGTTTTACCTAAAGTAGTTGTGAGTTACAGAGGACGATATCAAGAAATAACTGGATCTAACTCTTCAGAAGATCAAGTACTGTACCGAGATTTCTATGGTGAAAATTTCATAAGAAATGCAGAAGTTCAATTTGAATTAACTACCTTTGAAGATTTAAATAACCCTGCACTCACTAATTTTCTATTGCTTCAAATAAGAGAAGTTGAAAAGAGTTTCATTTGATGATTCAATTGAAAATAGTGTTTCTCATCAACTTTTTGTTCCTTTTGACGAAATAAGTGAACCTTTTTATCAAAAGAGCGTGTATGTCTTTCAGCATGTTTTTTATGGACCTTACAGAAGTGCTTTAGAAAAAATCAGTTGCTGGTGTCAAGTATCCAGAAATATCATTAAGATCCTTCTGATCATAGATGTTAGTAAATTCTGATTTCCCATTAGTTTTTAGATTTGTTTTCTACGATGCTTGTACAACAATTTAAGGCAGTCAATTGCTGTAATTAATCTTAAATTATGGTAATTATGTTAGGCTATTTTAATATTACTAAGCAGAATGTGTAAAGAGTAGGATGTTTTACTTCTGGTATTTTTTGTATGAATTTGTAAATCTGAGGAGTAATAAAGAAATAATTTCTTACCAAAAGCTGTTAGTTATTATTGTTTGATTTTGAAAAAAGTTTTTCTCCAGATACAGTTTCAATATCGTCATAAGAGTTAACAAATTGAACAGTTTAATATAATCCTCAAAATAATTAAAATACATATTTAATCCAATTTAAACACTTTTACCTCTTCAAATTGACTTTTTAATTCCTACTATTAGTTCATACTCTCCCTATATATTGTTCAAAGTTTCAATCGTAAATAAACTTTGACACTTGATAAATTGTTCAAGTTTTTTTTTCAAATAGTAATTCATTAACTTAATTTAATTAATGAATAAATAGTAACAAACAAAAATAATAGTCAAATATCATATGTAAAAAAGGAAAACCACTCGTTGCGTCCCTGTCATGCAATGGATAACGTAATTGACTTCTAATCCAAAGGTCATGGGTTCGAATCCTACCTGGGATGACTTAATTTCTGAGAATGTGAATTATTTTTACTATACTATTTTATTGGAATAATTAAATTTAATCAATGAATAAATAGTAACAAACAAAAATAATAGTATATTACTTATCATATAATATTACTATACTATCATCTATACTGAACTTACTATAATATCACTCTTAAATGCAGCAAATGCAAAACATAAACTTTTTACTGAGAAACTGATTTTTAAGAAATCTGATTAAAACAAAATTACGGAATTGATGATTCTCAAATTATACTTACTGCTATCACAAAATTAAGAAAAAAATAAAATAAAAATTATTTTTCTTTCTTTTTTTTTTGCTTTAATTCTCTTTACTAGTGAATCGTACCATCAAAGTTATTTGTTTTAACATTTTTGAATACTAAAACAAATTATGATTTAGTTCAGACATTTAATTCACTAAGAACTTTGACTTCGAAAATGAATTTTATCATTGAACATACACATTTTGACCTATTTTTAGAGTAAAATAGATCTAGTTTTAACACGCATGTCTCAAATTTCATTCCGATAGAGAGAATCACAAATTTTTAAAAATCCTAACAAATATTTCCCCCAAATTTAAAGTATCTTATAGAACCTATATCTATGTTTATGTATACGTTTTCATCTTTTATATTCATATCCAAGGTCAAAACAATCATCATTGTCTAAAATTAGAAAAAAAAATCTATTAAAAATTGTGATTATAAAAAAAATACCTTTTATAGAATGAATTTAAATTCTAAAAGATTTTTACTGCTAACTTTATGTCAGAATTGTATTTTGTGCCTCAATATATTCAAATATGTATTTTTAAAAGTTTCAAAATCGTAAATAAATATAAATTATTTCAAATTATATTCCATTTTTTTTCAATATTCCAATTTATTTTTACAGCGTTTTTTTTTCTTAAATTGATTATTAATTTCAACATTTATAGTAAAATATTATTAGTTATTTGCATTTATTTTTGGTAGGTTATGTGAATATTTTTAAACTAGAGGGAGAGTGAAAAGAGTTTATCTTGATTTCTTAAAATTCGGAATAGCATTGTAATCAAAGATGTACACTTTCAGTGGAATAAAATGCTTGGTATAAGTGCTGTTAGAATTTTTTAGAGATTAACATTCATGCGTTTGTTCTTAAACCTCAGACATTTCTATTTCTTATTTAATTAAATGTGATGAACCAAAATACTAAATTAGAATTATAAGAGGATTCAAAGTACAAAGATATTTCAGAGGAATTGGGAAGTACTGTGAGTGATTCAAATTCACTTAAAATTCATTTAAGATACTATCTTTAATAAGAAACAAAACTATCAAGATTTTCTAGCGTAAATTTTATAACAGAAGTCCCATGAAGAGGTCAAATATGCGTACAAATTAGAGAGAGAGTTTCTGATCTTAATAGTAGCTCAAATAGTGCAACTCGAAAGATCTTAACTTACGGATTATTATTTAGTGGCTTCCAAAAATTGTGCCAAAAGTTGTCTTTTGTGTCAAGTTCGAAAACAAATGAACATAAAAATAGGAAAATTGTAGGAAGGTGTGTGATAAGTTACATATGTTTTGTGAGGTTGAGGAATCGCAGTTATTAATAGACATGGACCTCTCTCTTGTTTATGAGTTGAACTCTTTTTTTCTATTCCTACTATTATAATTCACACTAGTTCATTAAATACTTTCTATTCACACCCATTCAAGTTCAAATACGTTTTTCAAACTGATAGTAATAGTAATAAATAGTAATAAATCGTTAATAAATAGTAACAAACAAAAAACAATAGTAACACCCTATATAGAAAGGAAAACGGAAAATTGTATGGAAAATATCGCTTTCTATTTTATCACTTAATATTGTGATTCTGTCATATGTATATATATATTTATATTAATTATAGCTATTTAATAAAAAGTAAATAAAATAAAATGTTTCTTTGTAGACCTAAGTAGGAATTGACTTATTTTTTTTATTACTTGTTGCAATCTTTGAATAATTAATACCAAAATGATCTACAGTCACTCAAAAAAGTTTTGGGACACACTACCAGTTAATATATTACTTAAACATACAATTGAAACAAAAAAGAAGTAAATGCTATTTTGGTAAGTACAAATAATAATAATTTGAACAAAATTCATGCATTAATTAAATTATGGTTAAAACTAAAAATAAAAGAAATCGAGTTAAGCAAACGTGCTCAAAAAAGTATTGGGACACTTCCCAATAAATTAAGAAAAACAATTAAAATTTAGAAATTAATATCTTGTTGGGTCACTCTTGCTTTTTATGACCTAAGTCTATTTGGCGGAGATTCGATCACTTTTTTGCAAAACGATCTGTCAATTTTGGTCCACTCTCTCTCTCTCTCTCTCTGACCAAATATTTTCTTAAATCCTGCTTGTTATGTTAGAAATTTGGTGCTCTTATAGTTTTTTGCTGCAAATAATCCCTCACATGTTCAATGGGATTAAGGTCTGGTCTTTGTACAGGACACTTAATAAAACTAGGACATTGGTAGAGGACTCATAACATGTAACACGTAAATAACAGTATATTTCGGGTCATTATCTTGGTACAATTTAAAATGTCCTGAGATTTCTAGCTTACTCGCATCCCCTTAGTGGGACACTCCCCACAATTTGAGAAACACTGATCTATGGAGGGTGGAGATACACCACGATTAATGCCTTCTTTTTTCGATTCACACCCATTCAATTCACACCATTCTTACACCCATTCAATACACCCATTCAATTCACACCCATTCGATTCACACCATTACTTACTTGCTCTGTTAAAGACTTTATTTTAACTACTGTTAAAATTACGTCTGGTATATTGACTCCATCAGAAAATGTATAAAGTTTTGATGATTCCATCACCAAAGAAGCGCCAGCTTAAAAGTTTCCATTTGCACTACAAAAGGAACCTAAAATCATTGGGGATAACTTTAAAAATGTAAACACCTTCTGCCAGGAGACTTTTTTGAAACATTATCTGCTTTACAAAATATATTGTTTTTAATCGTTAAAACGTTTTTATGTCTTCCTATAACAGTTGTTCCTCATAAGTCTCTGAATATTTTCTACGCTGTTATTTCCGAATGGGGTCTTCTTTGCATAACTTAGATCTAGATACTTAAGGTGTATTGAAGCAAGATCTCATAAGATTTAAATGTGACACATATTTCCATTCTTAAAGGCTTTGAAATATTTCCTACTAAATAATTAGTTTTAAAATAATTACACTTCATAATTTTTTTACCAAATTTCACATAGTTGCTAGTTCGTTGCATTGTCCTATTCGGCCATATATTCCTCATTCTCTGCGTGTTTACATGTCGGAGGTTTAGACATTCCCAAATAGCATACATGTACAATAGACAGTTCCAGCCGTGATTCCGTGGGACATTCCAATACGAACTGCAAAATTGTAAAAACTACACTAATAGAAACTAAAGAAAATGGCGCTGCCCTTTCTATACCCTGACAAATATTTGCAAATTTTTCAGAGCTTAAAACTTTAAACTTAATGGCGAAAGAAGATAATTAATTTTATTTTCTTATGAAAATTTTTAAGAGCCATTTTTCACATAATACTGTAGTGAAGCTCAATAAAAAGGTATATTTTGTCCAAATTAAGTAATTATGAGCCTCATTTCAAATAAAAAAATGTATGGTGGTATCTCAGATATCAATGGTTGAAAAAAATCATTGCATTGAGCATCATTATACTAAGAAAACTGGTGTACGCTTGAATTTATTTTAATGAAAGTATATAAAATAATTATGTAATTTATACATCGTTTATTATCATTAAGCATTTAATTATGTATCAAACTACTGACTCAAATTAAAAATCAGTAATATATTTTAATTAATTTATTAATCTGAATTTTTTTTATAATAAGAAATTATTATTTTACATCAATAATTTCTTCTCTTAAAAAAAAGAGAGAGACTTTCTAAAATACACAAATTTTTACAAAATAAAGATTGGTTCAATGTGTTGGTGCATCAATAAAAGTTACGTTTTATTATAAAATATCAAATATTTATAAACTATTTTTAAATATTTAAAGGATTTAAACTAAATTATCAAATATTTAAACTATATCTAAACTATCACGAGTATAAAAAATGTATCCCTTTTTTATACTCGTGAATACGAATAATGAAGACAAGTGTTCCGATAAACCGCTAACATTTATTGGCACGTGTGATATATTTTTAGTGTCATTATCATCTTTCGGATGCATCCAGACATCACAGACTTTTACCAACTTAAATAAAAAATAAAAAAGCGAAACTCAAATTTTTTCCCCCAAGTTTATCAAAACATTGCTCATTACATGCAATAAATTATTTATATCTATTCAGCTTTGATTTATCTGATTCATTATGTAAATTATTTTAACAATGAATTTTTATAATTGACTTTTTTTCAACTATATAAGTTACAGCTTTGAGAATGAAATTATAGCACTTCTTTTTTAGATATATCTCAGTAAGGATGTATCTATATTTAAGAATTTAAATATGAAGAGTTGCGTGAGACTTATTCATTTTTGTTATTAATATTTCTTAATTGTGATTCAGTCAATGATTCTTATTCAATTCCTACTCTATTAGTCACTCTCTCCCTATATATATATATATATATATATATATATATATATATATATATATATATATATATATATATATATATATATTTGTTCAAATTTTCAATCGTTAATAAAAATACTTTTCATTCATCCATTGAAATTCAAATACATTTTTTTGAAACTTGTAGTGGGTTACACTTGATGTTAACACATTTTTTTTCAAATATTAATTCATTGATTAAATTTTATTTTTTAATTTTAAATTTACTCTGCATTATTTCTAACGAAATTAGAACTAGCACTAACAGATGGCGCCAGTAAGTTTTTCTAACTAATTTTTTCTTGGCTTCAAATATGTTTTTTTAAACTTGAAATGGATGGCACTTGATGTTGATACACAGTTTTTTCAGATATTAATTCATTAAGGGAATTAACTATTTTTTTTCTTTGTTCAGCTAAGTAGGAACAGACTTTAAAATTTTTTTTGCATTGCTTGTTTTTTTATTAATTGATAGAGAAGGTTTTAAAAAAATTAAAATTTCTAAAGATTCTCCTAAAATAAAAATAAAAACTAAAATTATAAACATTAATAAAATTAATATTTTAAAGTGGGGATACAGGATTTTATTACTTTTAACTATTTTGTTTCACTTTTGTAAAAATCGATTCACTGAATTTAAATTTCTGAAAACCTTTTCAGACCTGACAAACATTAAATGAGGGGAAAAATTGGGGTGATTTGATTTTTGACAGTCAGAATTTTTTGGTGGTTTGGTATTCAGAAGTACAAATAGGAGGAAAAATCTAAATTGTTATAAGTAGTTTTGTTAAGGTGAGAGGTACACATATGTGCATCTCAGATCTTAACTGCAGCAATAAGAAAAATCTAATTTCTCTTTCAAATTCCATTTATTTCAATGAATCTTCTTCAAAAATGGAAAAAATGTATAATAATTAAGTTTTCAAATCAATTATTTTTTTATAAGCAAAGGTCCAAAAAATTTACATCTAGTACGAAAAACACGAGTTTTAGATTTACCTACATTTTAATGCAAATTTGTATTTCATAAATCGAGGGTAAAATGTTTGATTCTATAGTAACAACATCGAAAAATGTTGTGGTTCAGCTTTTAATTCATAGGTGTTTATTATAATATCTGGTGTTATACCTCTGTATATAGTATCATTTATACTTTTTTCATCTTCATTTTCAACAAACACATCAACCTGATCAGGTAAAACTACATCTTCATAGTTCCCTTCATCATCAGAAATATAATCAATTTGATTCATAATTTCCTCTATTTCTTTCAAAATTAAACATTCTAATTCAGAGTATAACATTAATTTTAATAAGTTTCTTAAATTATATGTGTATACAAATCAAAACTTAAATTGAAACAAAAAAAAATTTTAATTCACGACTATTTATAAATAAACTAAATCAATCTCCAATTAGCACCTAATATGATATAATATATCATTTCCTAATTTTTACACAGTGCCATTTTTAGTTACGTTTCTGAATTTAAGGTATCCGACTACGTTTGGAACCGTGATTTTAAAAAAGCGCATAAATGGATAATTTTCATGATATTTAGTGTCACTTAGATTAAAATACATGCATAAAATTATTTTAAGGACATTTTGACAAAAAAAAATTTATCTGAAATATAATATTTTGGCAAAAAATTAACTTAGAATAATCTTTTTTTCCAAATGTTCTCCTTTTGTGAAAAATGGTTCTATTATAATAATATTTTGCCTGTATATAGCTCAGATCTCTCTACAGAGGCTCAACTAAAATTTTTGAAAGCTTCATAATATTTTCAGAGTTACCGCCCATTGAAATATTTATTGGCGTTTTTTTCTTAAAATTTCTCCCCTGTGTTGTCGTAAAATATGAATAAACCCACTTTAAGTTATAGAGATTTCAAAATTCTAGCTGAGCCTTAGAGAGGTCTGAGCTATATACAGGCAAAATATTATTACCATAGAAGCATTTTTCACAAAAGGAGAACATTTGAAAAAAAAAGGTTATTCTAAGTTAGTTTTTTGCCGAAATATTGTATTTGAATAAATTTTTTTGTCGAAATGTCCTTAAATTAATTTTATGCATAGATTCTAATCTGAGTGGCACTAAATATCTTGAAAATTATCCATTTATGCGCTTTTGAAAAATCACGGTTCCGAACGTAGTCGGATACCTTAAAGTGTATCTCCTAATATCAATAAGAAAGTTTTTAGCCAAAACGATCTTAATTGACTAACCTACTTCTCTACAAAATGAGCTTCCAGTGTATCAGGAATTGCTTTGCGTTTTATTACATGTAGGTGTATATTATTTCTTTAAGAAAACTTTTGTAGGATTTATTTTTTAAAATATATAAAACATAAAATATGAAAAGTTTGTAATTTAAAAGAAAAAGGAAAATGACGGTATGTGAAAATGCTTTTCTTCCTAATGTCTAATCTCAAACAAATTCTGAATAGAATTGCTTCTAGAATATATATATATATATATACCCATTTAATTCAGTGTAATGAAAATTATAGATTAAAGGAAATTTCTCGCTTTCTTTCTATATTTTTCTCTCTCTCGTTTGTCTTCCTCAATAAATTTGTTTACATAGAACACTATTTTTCAGAATTCTTATTCCTTTAACATTATTTAGAATTTTTCATGAAAAATTATGCTAATAATAATTTTCTAATGAGTATATAATACGACACTTTTTTATATATATACATTATAAAATCATACTAACTTTTTACACCAAAATGAATTTAATAATAACTTGACTTTTATAGTGCCTGAATAGAAAATTATCTTTTAAAAAAGGTCATGTGTGTGTGTGTGTGTGTGTGAATTTGGAATGCGAGATTATTTTTAAAAAAACGTTTGTTTAAATGATTTATATTTTCTCTGTGAATATATTATCGTGTTAAATTACGCATATTTATAAATTATTTTTTAAAAGAAATTCCAGTTTTAACTTCAAACACGTTTATATAATTCAGAAAATAAAATGAGGTTTGAACTTATCATCGGAGAAACATACGCACACATATAGAGAGAGAGCCCAGATTAAATTTTAAACATAAAACTAATACAGAAAAATATCAAAACTTTCAAGATGTATCTTTAAACATCTTTATATTTGATTTATATTTTTCAACTTTTTTCTGAAGAAATAATGAACGTTGTCTAGTTCATATGTTTGTTTGGTTTTTGTCAATAAATGCATGAAGTACAAATAAATAATAAGGGAATATTTTTTCCAATAGAAATTCAACAAAGCTAGAGAAACATCATGTCAAAATTAAAAATAAATCATACTACTTTAAGTAACAGACAAATTTCCTATTTTGGATATTAATTTATATATTGACTGTGTTCAAACTTATTAATGTTTAGAGTCGTAATGACTATGCATTTGCAATGTAAGAATATTGAGTGCGTTATATATTCAAGGCAAACAAAAATGAAGAAAATTCTGTACACTTTTTACATATATATCATCAAACTATTAAAATAGCCGGCTTGGTGAAGTATTCGGCTGGGTGGTGGCCTTGTACGCCCAAGTTTGCGAGATCGACCCCGGCTCAAATCAGTGTATTTTCATGATGTAAAAACTCGACAGCTTCCATACTGTATGATTGGCTTGTTAAAGATCAATAGAATGATTTTTTGGCTTGGCTGCTCTCGGCAAAATTAAAATCCTACAACCAATTTACATTTTTAGGGCAAAGGGGTGGGGGGAAGGAACTCGGTGTCTCAAAGTGACATTGCGGCAATTGATATATATCCACCTATACGATGCCACACTAAAAAATGAAACCAACTCACGAGGAATGTACTAGGTCTGCAATGGTAAATACCAATCCGCAGCCCCATTAGAAAGAAGAAAAAAAGCTATTAAAATTGTTCACAAAATCTTTAAATATTAACCGATCGATTATAAATAAAATAACAAATCAATACAGTCTTTCTAATGTACTTTATAAAAGTAGTAATAAAAACTACACAAAATACTTCACAAATCTAAGAAAAGCACATAATATTACATATTTTAATTCAACATTGTTTTACCATTAAATTTATGTGTAAAAACAGATTATTCAATATCTTTTGATTCATTAAAAATGAATCAAAAACATGTTTATATCTGATGAGAAAAGAGAAGTTAACAGCTTTCTTCAGTTATTAGAAATTCTGAATAATTTCTTGTTTCTATCTCTGCAATTTTTTTATAGTGTAAGAAGCAACAGATGTTTTTCTGTGCTATCAATGAGTCACAAGTCTGATCAATAGGTACCTGAATAAAAAAGGAATTGGAGTTACACGCACACAGGATAAAGAGCAAAATTTACATATTTTTATACGTGAGTTAATTTGCAATCATTAAGAAAAATGTTCCGATAAACTTTGACAGTTCTTAACTCATGAGATATATTTTAGCATGGCTTATCTCCTTGTGTATTAACAGAATATATCTGAGAGTTTAAGGAGCTAGCATAAAAAATAACTATAGGAATTATTTCCTTTTTTTAAAAAAAAAAACAATTCACACATGTGTTAGGTTTAGTCAAGTTATCTTAAAAATATTAAAGCTTTTTTTGTTGATGATTTTGCTATATAAATTAGTGCTGTGGAGGGATGAAAGTGTATTAGCTCCTGTGTTTAAAAACCCGTTATTTTAAAGGTAAATCTTTTTCTCAAAAATGTTCTATTCTTTAATTATGTAAAAAAATATTTATTTTAAAAATCTTCTCTCTTAAACTTTGTTTCATGTAAACAGTTTTAATTGGAACTTGTTCATTTACTAGACGTACAAAAGAATGTGAATCATCAAAAGTATTTTTTTTTTGAAAAATAATGATAAATATTATAATTTTTTTAAATAAAAAAATTTAGGAACAATAGTAAGAATAATAGGCATAAGTTAAACGCTAGTTGCTGTTTATTATATTTTTCTTTAGATTTTTAAAAATAAATCAACTGTTACGTTTTATTTAGTAATGTGAATAGTCGGAAAGAAAATAAATTCAATATTCCTTTTGCTTAAGCATCAGCTTTCAATTAATAGTTACATTGCTTCGAATTCTTAAATGTAGTTATATGTAAAAATGCTTGTGTGATAGTTATTATTTTACATAATCTGATTATTCCTGATAAAAAAAAATAATAATAAATCATCTAAAATTATAATCTTTAATAGATAGATGAAATTTCTAGCCTGAAAAGGGAAATTGAAGGGGAAAATATAGAACCGACAAAGCCACCAAGTAGAAATTTATTGAATTTTATGAAGCAAAATATTACTATTGCAAAAACGAATTCCCTTCTAATACGTGTTTCACTTTCAATTTTTTTATTTAAGGATCAAATGTTTTACTGAAACAGTAAAACTTATTTTTATGTAGTAGATATGGATAGCATAAAAAGAAACCATAAAAAAAGTATTCGAAAATTTCATAAATACTGACATATAACAAACAACTTAGTCAGCATACAACAGAAAAGTTTTTTTTATATGGTGGAGAGGGACCGCATGAAAAAAAATCGCACTTAGAAAATACGTCAATTATTTACTAAATTTATGAGGAAGTACTTTGAAGTGAAATAAATAATTAAATTACACGTGGAAACATTTTAAAACATTTTATTTCTCATTGCATACATGGAGAAGTTTTCAAAAGGAACATATATGATCCACTGCTATTCGTCGTAATCCAAATCATGCATTTTTTTTGTGATGAATTAGTTAAAAATCACTTTTGTCACTTTAAGATACATTTCAATTGATTTATTTTTAGCTCCATAAAGTAAGTAATAAGTTTTTGCAACACCAGTCGGTTGGTCAGTGCTTGTAAAAGTCACGATAACCAAAAATGTGTGATCGAAGCTCTTTTGGGAATTTTCAAACTCCTTTTGGAATTGGTATCTATTTTAAGAAAATACTTTTCCGATTTGTTGGAAAGCTAGATATAGCTGCAAATATTTTATCCGTTCTCAAAGAATCCAGCTTTTCTTGTCCGTCTGTTGAGATAAAGCAATCGATTGTGCATTTTCGAGATCATACATTGATAGAAAACATTACAGTGGCACTGAAGCCGTCGAAATTCATGCACCGCATAAAAAAAGATAGCACAAAAAAAAATCGCATAAAAAATGACCGTACAAAAATAGGGTCTATTGTACATTTAAATTTCTTGATTCTGAATAGCATTATAGATTCATGGAGCTACTTTTACGTTTCTAATAAACTACCTCGGATTTCAATAGATACTCTAAGCCAGAGAGAGAGAGAGAAGAAGAGATGATATCTATTAATTGGAAGATTTCCATTTAGAAGTCTTTTAATTCTCATATTAAATTTAGTTATAAATAATTGAATCCGCAAGTGTAGTACGTAAATTAAATTATTATTTTTTGTTAATTACTTGGGAAGCTATTGAACATAGAGAGTGTTTTTGAGACAACTTTAACTTTTTGATATTTTAAAGCCGAACCAAATGAATATTTAATACTTTTACAAAAAGATGTTATTTTAAAGCAACAAAAAAGCATTCCTTAGACATACCGGAAAGATTTTTTAGTTTTTCTCGATGAAACTTTCCGAAAGCTTTATGAATAATGAATCTGAGTAATTTTACTTAAATATAATTACTCATGATTACTCAAATGTAACTTCTTACTAAATTAATTATGAGTAATTAATTTTACTGATGAAGTAATTTTTAAAAAAATACTTCATGAGTAATTTTTAATCTGTTCAATAACTAAAGATGATTATATTTTTGAAATGGTCATTGTGTGATAGAGGAAATGCTCTTTCAGAAAAGATCCTCATGTCCAATATTATTAAACCTTTCTAAATTTATGTCATAAGATTCTTATGATCTTATGTATTTCAATTGTTCGGTTTTTTTAGAAAAAGTTTTCTTTGAAAATCTTCATAGTATTGCTCGTTTATACTGATGACCTGTGATCATTTTTGCTTCTTCGAGTTAACACTTTTCCTTTCATCAGATTTTCTTACAATCTGCTTAGCTTTTAAGCGTGTGTCTACAATTAATTCTGAAGTATTTTGAATCAAATGTAGGGAAACATTTACTTAAAGAAATTATTTTTCGAACATATAAACCAATCGAACATTTTTTGTCCTTTAAGGTTCATTAAGGTATCCTACTACGTTCGGGACCATGATTTTGCAAAAGCGTATAAATGGATAATATTTATGATATTTAGTGTCATTTAGATTATAAAATGTATATAAAATTCTTTTAAGAATAGTGTTACAATAAAAAAATTATTTAAGTACAATATTTTGACAAAAAATGAACATAGAATGGCCCATTTTCAAAATATTCTCCTTTTTATGAAAAATGCTTCTATTACAATAATATTTTGCCTGTATATAGCTTAGATCTCTGTATAGAGGCTCAACTAGAATTTTTGAAATATATAACTTAAAAGAGGATTTATCCATGTTTTACGACAACAGAGGGGAGAAATTTTAAGAAAAAAACGCCGATACTTATTTCAAATGGTTGTAACTCTAAAAATAATGTGAATTTTTCAAAAATCATAGTTGCCCCTCTGTAGAGAGGTCTGAGCTATATACAGGCAAAATATTATTATAATAGAGTCATTTTTCACAAAAGAAGAACATTTGGAAAAATGATTATTCTAAGTTAATTTTTTACCAAAATATTATATTTAAATACATTGTTTTTTGACAAAATGTCCTTAAAACAATTTTATGCATGTATTCTAATCTGAGTGACACAGAATATGATGGAAATTATCCATTTATGTGCTTTTTTATAATCACGGTTCCGAACATAGTCGGATACCTTAACGTAAGCAATTGAAAAATAAACACATTTGGGGAAAAATTAGCTAAGATTAGATTGAGATAAAATCATTTAGCTACATCATTACGAATTTCAGAATCAATAAGTTAACTTGTATACATTACTTTAAAAACTTGTGAAATTTTCGCATAAGGCAAAAACAATTTATTCCTTTTTTGATTATCATCATTTAAATATCTACAGTTTCCAAAACTAACTTAATTGTCTATAGAGAAGATAATTACACATTATTAGCCATTTTCTTTCCTTTTCTATGGAATGTATTAAAGAAATTTAAATCATCTTATTTTTTTATATATATATTCATTCTAGCTGGAAACATGCTTTTCATTTCAGTTGTTCTGTTATCCTTTGGTAAGAAATTTTTTCTCAGTATTATATTTTAATAAAAATATGATACTATTACTTCGCTGACTCTTATTCAATAGTTTAAATTTTACTCACATAATAATTTTTAACTTTCAAGCTATCTACTGTTAAGAAGATGGATTGAGGATTATGGTTTCTTCACAATATTTTTTCTAAGTTCATTGACTCTAATTTAGTATCAAGTTCTTAGTAATCAAGATTTTCAAAGTATTGCTTATAAGTTTTAAAAAAATCTACAAGAAATTAAAAATTATAGAATTTTATATTAAAGTTTTTATTAAAATTATTTCACACATTTAAAAAATGAATTTATAAAAAATTAAGTATTGTTTCCATTTTTTAAATCAACTGAAGTATTCAATTATTAATAATTAAAAATTTTTTCTTTCAGCTTTTGCCACGGCTTATAGAGGTGTCACACACAAATACTCTGAGAAATATATAGATGAAGTACTCTCGATTTATACCTTCCCAAAGCTGTCGAAAATTTAGGCTTAGACTCATATGAAATGCCAAATTTCTCTGTCGATATACGAAACAGATTATTAGAAAATGAAGTACTTAGTGGTACTGCTTCTTTCTATTCTGGAACTTTAAAAGGTTTAAATTCCGTGAACAGAAAATCTTGTGAACGGCTATCTACACCATCAGGTAACATCAATGTGATTTGCACTATTGTGTTACCTAGAGTAGAGGTTAGATACAAGGGACGATATGAAGAGGAGGCAGGACATACTTCGACCTACAGAGACCGTATGCATCAGCGTGATTTCTACGAAGAAGTACTCGCAAGAGATATAGAAGCCCTAATTGAAGTAACAATTTCTAATGATGATCAGAAACCTTCCTTAACTAAACTTGTTTTACTTAGTGTAGGAGAAGTTAAGAAAAGATTTCAGTACGAGATGATGAAAGCCAAAACGAACATCTTAATCGTCTTGATGTGCCTTTTGAACAAATAGGGGCACTTTTTTATCGCAGGTGTTCCCGCGAATTTCAGAAAGTTTTCAATGGATCATACAGAAAAGCTTTCCAAAGAGCTGTTGCTAACGTAGCATATTTATGAGAATGCTTAAACGCTTATATAACAAATGCATTGATACATTATGTTTCTGTATTAATTATATTTGAATAAGTTTCGTATGAAAGATAAAATTCAACGAATCCATACAAAACATGAAATAATAATAGTTATTCAAGAGTTTTCTATTGATTATTCTAATAAGCTGAAATGTTTACACCATATTATTATTGTCAGTGAAAGTGCAGGAAATATCTTTATCTCCTCATACACTTATTATCTTCTAGTGTAATTTGATAAAAAAAATAAATAAACAATGTATTGCTTGTCACAGTTTAATGTTACTGAATCTTACATTGCATGTGTTAATGCAGTTATTTTCCAACCACAAAAGAAGTATGAAATATTTAATATAAATGTGATATTAACTTTCATAATGATTAAAACTTATAGTACTTTATAGTACTAAGCTTGATATTCACTAATAGACTAGCTTATAGAAAACGTTTGGGTAACCAAGAAATTGTAATAAAAATAGGTGTTACAGAATTAATAACAGGAAGCATTTGAAGGGAATTTTAATTTTTTTTTTCAAAATTACATACAAATATATCAACACTGGATACGGAAGGGCTCCATATACTGGAGAACCCTATTTTAAACAGTTTTATTGGCAACGTGCTAATTTAGGGAAAGATGCTGATTGTGAAAAGAGTAAACGATGTGTAAAAAATATCTTAAACAGCATTAAGCTTCCCGCTCTGTCTAACATTTACTTTAAAAAATAAAATAATGCAATATACATATAAAATAAATACAGAAGCAAAAATTCTCACCTTGTAATATGAAAATATTGCTAATGTGATTTATTTCGTGAAAGAGATTTCATAACACATAATTTCGTAACTGATCAAAAATTACAATAACTGAAATAAAGATCAGATTGAAGCAAAGGTCTGTGATAAAGATTTTATACATTATGAAGTAATCTTGTATCTCACGGAGAAAAAGAAGCTAGTAATATCAAAGTAATCTTTTTTTATATTTATTTCGGACAAATAACACAAATATTTTTTCCGGGACAAATGCCTATATAAAGGGTGTTTTTTTAGAGGTATAGAACTTTAAATTGCAATAAAACAACGATGTATTATTCGATTGACACGAATTTTTTTATTCGAAAGATAATCTTGTGGCATTACATATTAAATATGATTTCTGGCATATGACTGCCACGGCTGGCTCGGATGTAGTCCAATCTGGACGTCCACTTTTCGATGACTTTTTCCAACATTTGTGGCCGTATATCGGCAATAACACGGCGAATGTTGTCTTCCAAATGGTAAAGCGTTTGTGGCTTATCCGCATAGACCAATGACTTTACATAGCCCCACAGAAAATAGTCTAGCGGTGTTAAATCACAAGATCTTGAGGCCAATTCACAGGTCCAAAACGTGAAATTAGGCGGTCACCAAACGTGTCTTTCAATAAATCGATTGTGGCACGAGCTGTGTGACATGTTGCGCCGTCTTGTTGGAACCACAGCTCCTGGACATCATGATTGTTCAATTCAGGAATGAAAAAGTTAGTAATCATGCTTCTATACCAGTGCTTCTCAAACTTTCAATACTGGCGCCCCTTTTCAATCACAATTTTTATCGCGCCCCCTATACATTATTAATGTACTGAATGTAATAATAATGCACTTTGACGCTAAAGCTACTATACGCGATCTTAATTATAAACCATACAAATTAATAGCATAAGTATTACAGTTTGTATACTTTTTTTGTGCAAAATAAATAAATTAATTAAGTAAGACAGTGCTTCTCAAACTTTCACTACTGGCGACCCAATTTTCAATCATAATTTTCATCGCCCTCCCCCAATAATAATGTATTGAATGCAATAATAATGCACTTTGAGTATTAAATTTTGTATGCGTTACTTTTATATAATATATATTTTAAGCAAATTACTTTTAAGTAATAATTATAATGTTATGTTATTTTTCCTTTCTTATTTTTTAAATTGGGACAGATTGCAAAATGACATTTAATTAAAAATTTATTTCGTCCATCATGCATTTCTAAAAGTACAAATGTCATTAGAACAAGTAATATAAAAAATAAATTTTAAGTCAATTCCTACTTAGGCCAACAAAGAAAAACTTATTTTAGTTACTTTCTATTAAATAGTCTCAATTAATACAAATATGTAATACATATGACAGAATCACAATGTTAAGCGACAAAAGAGAAAGCGATTTTCCTTGCAATTTTCCTTTTCTTTTCTATATATGGGGTATTGGAATATTCTTTTATCGTTACTATTTATTCATTAATTAAATTTAATTAGTGTAAGAAAATAGTAAAGTAAAGAAGAAATCACACACATTCTTAGAAATTAGGCCATCTCGGATGGAATTCGAACTACCGTCCTTCAGATTAGAAGCCCGCGCGCTATCCATTGCGTTACAGGGGACAGCACGAAAAGTTTTCCTTTCTATAAATGCTTTTGGACTATAATTTTTTGTTTGTTACTATTTATTCATTTTTAATTTAATTAATGAATTGAAATTTGAAAGAACTGTATTAACATGAAGTGTCACCCACTACAAGTTTTACAAAATGTATTTGAACTTGAATGAATGAATAGAAAGTATTTTATCAACGATTGAAAATTTGAACAAGATATATATGAGAGAGTGAACTTATAGTAGAAATTGAAAAATAGTGTACTTTATGTTGCGCTCTCTCATATCCATCATATCTGGCATTCTCGCGAGCGTCTGCGTGAGTCTGGCCAAACTATCGGACGTCTGCGCAAAACATGTAAAAATGCTGTACCTCGTACAATTCCAATCAGTCTTGGTCCATTCGATGCTTCTATAGCTACCAAATCTATCTTGAATGTACATTTTATAATTTGCACGTTAATTGTAATTCACACTATTAAGTATTACTGCAGAAAATTGGAACAAAAAAAAATCATGGATAAATTTTTAAGTCGTAAGCGAACATTCGACGATAATAAAGCATCAACAAGTGCACAGACGAGCATAGTTCCGAAAATTAAATCAAGGAAATATTCTCAAGAATACTTGAATTTTGGATTTACCATTACTGAAGTAAATGGAGAGGAAAAAGCCCCTGTGTGTTATTAGCTCAAAAAATATTGGCAGCAGACAGTATGAAACCTAATAAACTTAAAAGAAATTTCGAAACGCTTCATGGTGAGTACATTAACAAACCTCGAGAGTTCTTTGAATCAAAATTAAAATCATATGGAAAACAAAAACATTTTTAAAAAAACTTTGTCAGTGAATGAAAAAGCTTTACTTACTTCTTACAAAGTATCATATAAAATAGCCAGATGTAAAAAGCCTCACACTATTGCCGAAGAGCTATTTTGCCTGCAGCAATTGAGATTGTAGAAACTATGTTTGGAGACAATTTTGCCAAAGAGTTGCAGTCCATACCCCTATCAAATGATACTATTTCCCGTCGAATTGATGATATCGCTTGGCTGAAGATGTAAAGCAACAGCTTTTCGGTAAGTTGCGTGATAAATTGTTTTCAATTCAGCTTGACGAGGCAACGGATAGCAATAAAGATGCTCATTTCATGGCGTATGTTCGATTTTGGGATGGTATGTCAGCTGTAGAAGAACTACTTTTTTGTAAACCAATAAAACTTAAAGCAACAGCAATAGTATTATTTGATATTTTAAATAATTTTATAAACGAGGCAAATATAGAGTGGAAAAATTGTGTCGGAATATGCACTGATGGTGCTCGTACAGTGTCAGGAAGATTTAAAAGTATACAAGCACTTGTGAAACAAAAATCTCCACTGTGCATCTGGACACATTGTATGATCCACAGAGAAGCTCTGGTTTCCAAAGAAATTAGTCCTGGCCTGAATATTGTGCTAATGATAGTTGTGACTGTAGTAAATTACATAAAAATGAGACCCCTAAAATCAAGAATCTTTTTCTGAACTTTGCAAAGACATGGGCGCAGTGCATTCATCGTTGCTATTTTATTGTGAAGCAAGATGGTTATCACGCGGGAAATTTTTACAACGTGTTTATGAATTAAGAAATGAAATTACCATTTTTCTAGAAGAGGAAAACCTACCGGAAGCTGAGAAATTTCGAGATGGTTTATTTCTGATGAAGTTGAGCTACTTAGTCGATATATTTGAGAAATTAAATATATTGAATCTTCAACTTCAAGGATCAAATGTACATATGTTTGACACGAGTGATAAAATTAATGCTTTTTGTAGAAAATTAGAATTATGGAGCCGAAATTTAAAGCAAAAAAAAACCTAGAAATGTTTGAAAATGCGGATAAATGTGTAAAAACTTACAAAACTGATGAACAACATGTGGAAGTTGTTTATAAAACTATTGAATATCATTTAGCTATGTTAGCAAAAAATTTTAAAAAATATTTTTTTGCTGAGGACAACTTGATAGCAAGTTACGAATGAGTGAGAGATCCATTTCAAAATACCCCAGAAGGGCTCTCCATTACCGAAGAAGAAAAGTTTCATAGATTTCACATCTAGTGGCGAAATTAAAGGAAGATTTTGTAATAAAACTCTCTTTCAATTTTGGGCAGAAGTAGATGATGAATTTTCTGAACTGAAAACAAAAGCATTTCGTATACTTTTACCGTTTTCAACATCGTACCTTTGTGAAACCGAATTTTCTGCGGTGGCTGCTTTGAAGACAAAATATAGATCTCAACTAAATATAGAAAAAAAAAGAACTCAGAGTGTCAATTTCTAATATTAAGCCTTCATTTGAAAACCTTTGCTCTGTAAGACAAGCCCATGGAAGTCACTAATAATAATTAAACTTGCTCTTAAATTAGTATTAATAAATTAGTTATAAAATACATTGTGCAGTACTGATACATTTATAAGTACACTGGCTGAAGTATCCGTTCTGCGATTATTTTTTTAAAAAATAATACATTATTCTTGATATAATAGCTTAATTGTAAGAAGAGTAAAACCAAGTGCACAACAATTCATACAAAAATATAAAATGATTTTTTAAATGAATGCTCCGTTTATAAATAGTTTAAAACGAACTGTAATTTTAAGCCTCACAGAATTAGCATTTAGAATTAATATTAAATAAGGAAAACGAATGAAAAATTCCAATGAAGAATAATTGTGTTATTTTTAATATTTAAAGCGAGAAACCTTCAAAATGTTTTAGCCCACTCCACACTAACGTTAACACAATCCTTTTTTTTTATAATTATTTTTTTCTGTGCTCTATAAAAATCACAATTGCAGTGAATAATTTAACTAAGAGAAAATATACTTACCTACTTTAAAGGACTTTTTAATTTTTCTTTGATGATTTGAGAAAAATCCAATAAAACTAAAGAAACCGTTCCAAATGTGCGTGACCTTAATAAAGAACATAAATCACAGACACTTTTCACTAACAATACAAGAACGTTATTTGCAATCAAAACTGTCATATTTTGCTCACGTTATTGTAATTTTTCTATTCTTCGATGATCTACAAATAGCATATGTAACCTTTTCTTGCTTGTGTCTTTTTTGACAAGGCGAAGTGTTACATTTATGGCTTCTTAGTTTTCTTGATATCTTAATTTTCTTGATAGAGTTCTTTAGGCAGCATTTGAAAATTACAATTCAACTCAAACGTTTCATGTCTATCACTTTTGTCATATTTACTTTCGCTATCACGATTAATATGCATTATTTCATCAGGTTCTTCAATTGCTTGATCAGTTTCATCTTCCTTCAATAGAGAGATCACAGATGCCCATTTTTTTATATTCTGCTCATTTACATTTATAAACCATAATAAGTTGTACAACACAGCAATTAAAGCCACAAAGTTAATCGTAGGGGAAAGTATAGCATATTCATAGAAAATATTTCTGAACAAAAGTGGTCGAAGGGAACTCGATCAAAACAAGTACCTTGATTGTAAAACCGTTTGCCACTCTCAAAAAAGAGGCATAAATGTGACAAATTCATTTTAGTTTCCATTAAGACTGTCATATCGGAGGATACTGTCAAGAAACTGTTAACTAATAAACAGTTTTACCAGAATTTGAGTGATTCAGCGCCTCATGCGACCGCTCCCATGAAAAATTTATTCGATACAAAAACATCGATGTCAGTTATAAAAAAATAATTGAGTAAAACGTTTTTTATAATGCAATTTCAGATTACTCATAAAATACATCTTGGCCAATTAATCCTTCAAAGTGCTCAATATGCTTATCCATACATCATAAAACCTCATTTACATGGGGGAAAAGCAACAGAAAAATATTATTTACAACTTTCCCAAAAGAAAAGTAGACGGAGTTAAGCATACCAGTAAGTTTGAAGGTCAAAGAGATGATAATCAAAAGTACTATTCTAGAGGTTACAAGAAACGTAATAAAAAATCTCTCATCGCAGGATTACAGCAAAGCAAACGAAATATCTTTTTTTATTTTGTTTTGGGATCAAAGATAGCTAATGAGCGTTTGAAGTGGAATCTTTGAAAGTGGAAAACCAGATGATATATATAATTTATATATATATATCAGTGCAAAATGTGTATTTTTTATTTTATCAGAAAGCATTTTGTTTTACTTCATCCCAAAAATAATTTTTTAAGCCTTTTATATTTTCAAGATGCTCGCGCCCCCTTGAAGGGTTATCGCGCCCCCCCAGGGGGGCGCGCCCCACAGTTTGAGAAGCACTGTTCTATACCGATCACCATTGATTGTAACGTTGTGGCCTTCATCGTTTTTGAAGAAGGATTCCACCAGCCCATAAAGCGCACCAAACAGTCAGTTTTTCTGGATGTAACGGTGTTTCGACATACACTTGTGGATTAGCTTCACTGCAAATGCGGTAGTTTTGTTTGTTGACGTAGCCATTCAACCAGAAGTACGCTTCATCGCTAAACAAAATTCGCTTATGAAAATCGGGAACAACGGCAATCTCGTTTTGGGCCCATTCGACGAATCTACGCCTTGCTTGATGATCGTTTGATGAATTGCCAAACCAAACTGAGAATAAATCACTCGACAGCTGTTAAATCGGTCGCCATCTTGCAAAGTAATGCCAACTTAAACTTCTATACCTGGAAAAAAAAACACTCTTTATTTCAAGAACTTTTTTATGACTGGTAAGTTTTATGCAAGGGGATATTGCTAGAATACCTTAACTCCCAACATGAACTTAATTTCATAACAGAATTATAAAGCAAATAATTCTTTTTATGTAAATAATTGTTTACAATAATGTTTTGAAAATATAAGTTAAACAATTTTAAAAGCAGTGTCAAAGTATGTAAGTTTCTTTTGATATTTATGCCTTTGTAATGCTTATCAATATTATGAGTTAATATTATAAGTAGTTATTGAAGAGAAAAACAGGATTTTTTAAGAGCAAACCTATACACAATTACCAGCTATTCATACATTTGACTTTCATTTTAAAAATATACATATGAACAGACCCACACACACGATTAGATACTAACAAAATAGTTATTAACAAAAAAAAAAACATTTCGTCCCGCGTAAAACTTACATTAAAATTAAAAATAAACAATACTATCTTTATAAACTTTTTACAAGTGATATGGTAATAATAATTTTTTTGTATTTTTATAAGCTACTATCAGAAAAAAATTGTAAAAGTACTTAGAAAAATTATCGCTCAGTAATAAAATGAAGAAATCACAGTTTTTCTTACTTCCCCGAACTATTTCTATCTATTTTACAGATTTATAATTGTTTTCGATGAACTGAGTACAGTTACAACTTTGAGGATGCAATATGAAAACATTTAAACTTTCTGTAAAGGACATAATTTAATAAACTGCGTACCAAATGCCATTTTCGATTTTCATTAGCGTATAACATTTGTGGCGGTGTGATATCTATATGAACTAGTACCAACATCACGCGAAGACGATCGTTTCGGCGTGATCGGTAAAGTACTTGCATTCGTTTGGATCGGAAGGTACCCAGAACGAACCTTCCTTCCTTCATTGGTGACCCTGACCGTGCAAAAGAACCACACCCCTCTCACGCCGCTGTCGTGGCGCAATCTCTCCACCGCACAAGCAACCAAGCCGTTAAACATTGACGCAAATAAGCCGTTACTTCTCAAAGTCGTTTTACACAAATGACTCAATTAAACCGTCACACAAATGACGCAATTCTCAAGCCGTCACGCATGAATGACGCAACCCACCAAGTGACGCAACTGCTTACATGCTCGCCACAAATATGGCATCGTTCGTTCGCCTATTCACCGAAATACTGGCAGGGGAGTATGTGGCGGTGTGATATCTATATGAACTAGTACCAGCATCACGCGATGACGATCGTTTTGGTGTGATCGGTAAAGTACTTGCATTCGTTTGGATCGGAAGGTACCCAGAACGAACTTTCCTTCCTTCACATTCATTAATGAAAATTTTGAATAAAAATTTTCTCAATATAGTAATTCTTTAAAGGAACATAAAATCAAGTTCATTAATAGTAAAGGTAAATCAAAATAAAAAATATATAAAATTTTGATTGAAAGAAATTCATATTACACAAAAATAATTTTAAATATTCCTTCCCTTCACGTTTATACGCATTCTTTAAAACGAAAAGTGATGCGCAAAGAATGATTATCTGAATGGAGTGAAAATCGGTATATATGATGTTATATCAAAGAAATAAAATTTTACATTCAGGAAATACAGTTTCAAGAACAAAAATTTTTTTAAAAAAGCAGTAGTGCGCTTTGGCCCTCACATCTTGCCCTGATGTAAGCCATTATCCTGCTGTGAATTAAGGTGACTGCCTACCTTGAAAACGTCGTTTTTCGTTTACACAAGGCATTTTTTATTGCAAAATCTTATAGTTTGAACATTTTTTTTTCCAAAACAGTTTTTATTTTTCCTTTACGCGAAATAGAAATAAAGTTATAGTGATTTTAAAAAACATCACTGTATATGCAAAAGGGCAGTAAGATAAAACTTTAAATGAGTTTTTCTCAAAATTATTTTTTCGAAAGTAATTCTTTACCAGATACATGCTATCTTAAGAACCAAACCAGATAACGTTTTGAAATTTTGTGGGAATGTTTATTATACTATTTTTCATAAAGTGGATCATAAGTTTTGTTGTAGATTAAATATTCTTTCATTCAGGGTAGTTTTTATAAAAACTTAAAACTTATCAAAACTATAATATTATTATGTATAATTGTCTGTAATTTTTTTTGTATTTTAATATTTCTCTTAGATTTTGGTTCATTTTGAAGAGCATCGTAATAAGTATGTTGTGTATAAAGAAAATTATGATAATTGCATTAGAAATTTTTTTATACAGTGTTACCCGTTTTAGTAAAAATTTGGTAAAATTTCCTTGAAAAGACCCAATTTTTCAAAAAAGTACAATATTTATTTAAAAATTTGCATGTATTAACATATTTTTTTTATTTCCACTGACGAAACGCTTTGTTGCTGTTACAAAGAATATTCAATAACGCCTATTTATCACCTCTTGAAAGAGGAAACATATCATTAAATAATTCCTGTTTATTGGCATTTTTTAAATACAGCACTTTCGTGACAAATAAAGAAAGCACTGATCCATGTTTGTATTCAACTACAAAACAGTTAACCTCCAAATCATTCGAATATTTTTCGCTTGCAAGGTTTTAAAAATTGTTCGCAAAATTAGTTTCACCCATAAAATTGTCGCTACTCTCCACGTTGTCTATTCTCCCTTACCGTAACCGATACAAATAGAAAAAGAATATCAATTCGCATCCGTACGACATAGACAGCAAAAAAGCAAAATTGATATATTTGACTTCTTGTGTGTCAAAGAATTTTCAACCAAATTTTTGATACATTGTCTTATATATAAGAATTTCTCAGAGCAATGGGTCATGACTCAAAAGGGCTTGGGGGGCCACAGGTGGAGTATCTCTGGTCTAAGGGGAAACTCGTCGTTAAAAACAATTGTACAATAATTCGTGCAAAAGCACTTTGGGATGTACATCGATGAGAGACAGTCGGTGCAGTGACTTTCGTGACCTCAACCCCTATTCGTTGAGTTGCCTTTCGTGGTCATTGTTGTCACGTGTCCCGGTTGAGTCAGAGGCTGCGATTGCTGATCGGAGTTACACTGTGTCCTCTCATTCTGTTGTCACTCTCGGTTGATCAATAACTTCTTGGTATTGTATGTGGTCATGCATCACCCATTTCTGCCATCATTGTCGAATGGTTACATCAATCCGACCGAAAGGTCAAGCGATCCTTCGATTTGCCCCTTTCCCTTTATTCTAGTCCAATAGCACTTCATCTGTCTAAAGTTGACATCTGCTCACATTCGGAACCACATTCGCATGGAAATTGCACCATAGCATTGGAATATCATCTGTGTTATACACCTTGCGAAGGCTCCACTACAATACACTTTAGCTCCAACTAAACTGTCATTGGCCAGAAATAATTTGAGTATTCTATCGTAAGGTAATTACAATAAATAAGTGTTGTTATTGCCATTAATTCGTATGTGAACTAAGAAATAATAAAAACATTTAATCGTTGTAAGGTTTTGTCAACATATTTTCTTTAATTTCAGTTTAATGTTTAAAAAATAATGAATTTAAGCTTAGCATGAAAATTTAATACAAAAGGGAAAATCGGTAGGGAAAAATATTCCTTTTAGAGAATGGAAGAGAGAATTTAAAGGAATAATACTCTGCAGAGAGAACGAAAGTTTTTTATTTTAAATAGTGTAGCTCATATTCAAATTATATTAGTTATTAGCTTTTATTGTATACTACGTTACTTTTAAAACCTGAATAATAACTATTTGCCAACAATTATATAACAAGGAAAATATTTTTTGTACAAATCATTAAGTGAATTCTCAAAGTTATGCTTAATTTTAAACATATTGATTTTAAAATTTTATAACAATGTTTTATTTAGTTATTCTCCCATTTTTTTTACTTCATATTGAAGTTTTGATCCGGAACACAAAATAAGCAATAAACAATTTCATCCTTAGAAGAAGTAATGAATTTGAAACCCCATAGTCAAGGTCATGTGTTCCAAAATTACATCCCCAAAATTTATTTTCCTTTGCTAACTGCTATATTGCATATATTGCTTGGAAATTCGTAACTGCATTTCAAACATTAGTATAATTTTAAAGAATGTTTTAATATTCTTCTTTCCGTTCATTGGGATTTTATTCTTACGCTACGCATGAGGTTTTTCATGATACAACCCCAATTTTTCTCGAATTTTAATAAAACATGATTGTTTTTCCTAAGTAAAAAAATATGTTAAAAAATATATGGGTTTTAAATACAGAAAGAAATTT
This sequence comes from Trichonephila clavipes, assembly GCA_019973935.1. Taxonomy (NCBI): domain Eukaryota; kingdom Metazoa; phylum Arthropoda; class Arachnida; order Araneae; family Nephilidae; genus Trichonephila; species Trichonephila clavipes. Next base: position 764,375 of record BMAU01018109.1, on the reverse strand, counting down.
ATTGGCTATTGATAGGAGAATTATAATTTAGTTTAAAGTTGAATTCTAATAGCTGTATATTTTATACAATTAAAATATGCCGGCTGGGTGGCGTAGCTGGTTAGAATGTTGGAACCACATCTTCTCCGTGGTGCCATCTCTCGGGAGGAGAGATATATTCTCATTGATTACACTCATTCAAAATTACAGTAATCTTCTCAATCAAAAATGAGAAAGCATTATTGCAATCATACAGCAGTACATTGTGGCCGTATAAATATAATTTCGGATGCTGGTTACCGTAATCATTCAAGAGTTATCTGCTTTTTGATTACTAGATATATACATTTTAAGTAAATCTTTAAAAAGTTAAATTACTTTTAATCCTTATTCACAAAGTATAAATGTCTTATTTGATCCGGACTTCATGACGATTTGAAAGTTTAAATTCCAATTTTTCCTAGATGGAGAATAACAGAGAAACCCCATGCAGAAATTCAACTATAGCTTCTCGCAGCATCGAGTAGAAGTTGGGGCATGAAATACCAACTCAAAGTTATCTTGTTAACAGATCATAACTCAGTTTTACTAAGTCCTTTGCCAGTAGTCTTTTGTGCAGTTTCTTTTTTTTTCAAGTTAATTGATCAAGCGACAGATCTATAAGTAATCTTCGACCATATTTAAGGTGACCAATCGTCCTCCTTTAGGGAGGACAATCCTCTTTTTTTAGTTTCTGTCCTTCCTCGAAAAGTGTCCTCCTACTGTCCTCCTTTTCAATATTTTAAAACTGATCTGTTAATCTCTGTATTCAGAGATACCAGACCAAACTGTCACGCATCACAAGCCGGTACAGTATGAATTATCGGAGATATTTATGTATTTTGTACATAATCGGGCATCTATTTTCCAAAAAAACGATTCAAAAGATTGATGGTAAACATATTTTAGCTACAGAAGTTAGTTGTTGTGTTTCAAACTCGGGGCTCGCTCATCAACTACCAGGCCATGTGAGTTCCCCTCCATTGCGTGAGGGGAGCAACTACTGAACTCTCACTGGAGGGTTAACGGTAACCTGTTTCGTGTGGCCGCGGTAGCCGAATGGTATAGGTATCGGATCGTGGCTTGCCATGTCACGAGTTCGAGACCAGTACCTCTAAAGACCCGCCGTGTAGGGCAGCGATGCACGTTAAATCTGTCGAGAGCTGAAACGTCCTCCCGTTGGTGTAGTGTGGTAGTTAGGAGAGGGGGTGCCAGCTCAGGTGTCGTCCACGTCACTTGACCATGATTCAAAATTACGTGGTCCGTCGCCAAAAGCCCTCGTATAGCTGAACAGTGCGACGTTAATATTCAATCAATCAGTAACCTGTTTCGTTTTTTCTACCACTACTCACGTGGCGATTGGCATGAGGGCTGTATACAAGAAGTGTTCTTAATAAAATTCTGATACGGGGCGACTTGCTAAAAGTATTTGCTTCTCTTTGACTTTTAACTTAAAGAACCACATTTGACCTTAAATTAATCATACATTTTACACTAGTCTTATTTCGAATGACTTTGTCCTTGAATAAAAATCACGATTTAAAGAAAAATTTATTCCTTTAATAATAAAAAGAATACTGTCCAACTTAAATAATCATATTCAGGCATTATGGAAAAATTTACCAACGAAGAGCAGAATTTTTGCCATACATGTTTCCTATATGTCGAATAATGGTCTAAAACAAATATCACAGGAAACAACACTTTACAATGGTGTTTTGGGACTTCATGTCAAGTAAATTGGGCATATATTGAAAATTGCATTATCGAAATTAATGTCTCATATTAAAATCTATGATAATTGTCGGTTTGAAGAAATTAAAAGGCTGTATATTTAAATTCTGATAAATTAAAACAGTGGAAAAATCAGCATGCTGAAATTCATAAGAGATGGGTGGAAATATTTAACCATTTCAAAAATGAACCCATTTCATAAGAAAATTTAGTTATTCTTGTTAAATTTAAATTGTGCTGCCTTGAAACTAAAAAAAATGTAGCAGTTGACAGAGCTTTTTCAATTGGAAAGGATTTTTGCACAAGGGAGAAGTCAGGATTGAATGTTGATACTTAAGCTGTCGTTCTGTTACTGTAAATTTCAATATGAAGGGTATTTCTTGTTCCGAAATGTACGATACATTAGAAAAGGATACATTAACAACCAAAAATAATTCAATGGAAAAGTACTCATTTAAGTTAAAAGGGACATAATTAGTGTATTTTTGTTTGAATTAATAAAATATTTAATATATTTACGTTGTAATTTTTCTTAAACTTTTTGCCCTCCTTTTCATTGTAAAAAAAATTGGTCACCTTACCATATATCACTATAATAAATAATTGTTGAGGGAATAAAATGAAAAATCCTTGACAGTAAAGAATACTAATATAAATCAATATTCTTATACAATGTATTAATAACTAGTATGATTGCCGAGTTCAAAAATGGAAAAAAAATCAAAGATGAGAACTCAGATGTTTGTGCTATTCAGTAAAATATAACCATAAATGAAGCATTCATTTTCAACAAAACATTATACAGATGATTAAATAATAATAATAAATTGTAATCCAGCACATGCGCACAAAATTATGCTTATATATATAAATCCGCTTTATTTCATTTCATCTTTAAATTCATTCATAAAATCAATTTTCAAGAGATTTCGTTAAGAGTACTTCTTAAGTTTTTCTCATCAAAAAACCATCTTAAAATTTTCTGGATTTTTCTTCGGACATCTATTTTTTCGCCAAATTTGAGAACTTGGCAAGGTATGGAATGCTAATTTCTTGCCAAAACCATTCCTACTCACTCAACATTTTCTCTTGGTCTACAAACAATCTTTCCAGTCATACTACTCTATCAGCAGAGAAGTGAAAAATGTTGGAATTTCCGTCAAAATATATTTGCGATTGCAAAAGCCTTTTATTTTCTTTTTCTTGGAAATCCTTTCTTATCATTGAATTTTCTTTATTTTTAAGCACATTGATTCGCTAAAAGCGCTTATATAAATAGTTGTATGTAACTGAAAGCTTAATGTGTCGTTCAAAATATAGTTTTTTGTAACTTTTCGTTAGTCTGTATAATATATACAAGCCATATCCAAAAATAAATTTGAGAAGATTTTGTTTTCAGATAAATATATTTTTTCTCTTCTTATCTTAATTTTATTTTATTTTTCAATATTTTTAAGCATGTAACCTTCAGCTTATTTATGAGTACTATTTGTAGTTAACATAACGTTTAAGGTATAGTTCAAATGTATTTTTTTAGTATTTTCCATCTGACGAATTAAGATTGCCCTTTTTGAATAAATATAATTTGCCAATTACTAAATTTAATGCAAGCATAAATATAGAAATATAAATGCACTTTTATTTCATATCACAGAAAAGAAAGTTTACATAATTTAACACAAATTTAAAAGACCAATATTTCGGTTTCTAATTTAATGCATAGTTACTTCTGTAAATTAACTCTAAGCAGTAAAAAAATCCAGTTTTGTCCAAAACTAAACTAATTTCCAAATTTACTAAATTAAAAACTTTTTTAGAGTAATTTATTTTTAAAAGAGTTATTTTATAGCACATATGAACTTAATGTAAAGCAGAATTCTTTATGATATATATATGTATGGAGAATTATTTTTTTTTCAAATTAAACATTTTTTCCCCTTGAAGTTTCATGATTTCTAGTTCAACGTTCTTAATGCACTAGTTTCAAAAATATGTATTTCATCGTCTGAAATGTTACTCTCACATCAAAATATTAACAGAATTCACCATTTCCTCAAACAAAATCCTATTAAATGTTAAATGACACAAAATTTAAAACTGGTGAGATAAATTATTATTTCCTTCTTTTACAAAAGCGTAATTTTATTATATAATCACTACGTAAATTTTTATTGCGATTTCAATGCTATAACTATTTTTCTCGATAATTTGATCAGTTTTTTAAAAAAATATTAGCTAGAAATTTTGTCAAAATTTTAATAAGCAATAAAATGCACTTATAACTAGAAGATTTTTCTATCTAGATATTTTAAATCAATCTGTATATATAGAAAATCCAAAAGCAATAATATCGATAAATGTTTGTTTTTAAATGTGATATCTTTGAATTATCCATATGTATTTTCGAAACAAATATATCAACTTACAATTAGACAACTTTTTAAGAAGTTAATGTTTCAAACTATATCCTCAACTGCAATAAATTAACAAAAAAAATTACTGAGTCTAATATATCAACTAGTAATGCATGTAAAAGTAATAATTTACAATTCTATTGATTTCATGATTCGAGTTATTTTATGTGTGTTGATCTAGTTTTTATTTTTAAATATAACTTACAGCTTTTCCATATATATATATATATATATATATATATATATATATATATATATATTAGTTATTTTAAAAATAATAATTTGTATTTGTTGCAAGAAATTGATTAAGTATATTAGTAATCCGATTTAAAGTAAAATTATCCACCCTTTGTGTGTGTGTGTGGTTTTAAAGCCTTTTACTTTACCTCCAATATCGACAATCTGGACTACCTTTTTTCTAAAAAACATTGAATAGTTGATATTATTGTTGTGATTATATATATATATATATATATATATATATATATATATAATTGATTTTATATTTAACCAATTTTACTTTTCAGATATTCTGTGTGCTGCCATCTATCGGGAGAAGATTTTTACTTTTATCGATTATGCCTATCTTCATTGATTGATACTTTAAGAAAAGATCCTTACGCTTTAAGATTGTGGCCGTGATCGTATAGTGGTTAGTACATTGCGTTGTGGCCGCAATAACCCAGGTTCGAATCCTGGTCACGGCATTCGAGTTATTTTTTCCCTTATTAAAATTTAATATTTCACAAAACATTGGTAAAATATTCTTCTGAATCCTAAGCTTCACTCCAGCTTAACTTTTAAAAGGAACAAATATTTGAGCTTTATATCTAAATGTTCAAATTATTTGTTGTTCATCTCATCAATTGTGATCATATTCTTCGAATGATTTTCCTAATCAGCTTTATTTATTTACCCCTCTAGATAAATATTAAGCTTAAAATTTGTTCTTTTCTCTGTCTCTTGCTCTGTCTTATGTAAAATACGTGAGCAATGTATCCTAAAAATGCAGAAAGAGTAATTTGTATACATTTTTGAATATTTAAAAATGATTTATTTTTTAATTGAAAATCCATCTCCAGGAGTCTCGATAAAAATGTCAATAAAAACTCTTCAATTTAATTTATTACAAACGATTGGACGTACAATTGTGGACATACTTTTAGTTATTTTAACCCCTATTCGACGTGTTTTATCGGAAAATTCTTCTTATATTAGAACTATGACAAATTTGAAAATCGACAGCTCACAATAAATTAATTGATATTCTAAACAATGTTTGCCAAGAAAAAGAATTTTATTGTTTTTTATACAAAGAAGTATTTATGTATGTATCCATCAATTTCTAATGAATACGCACTAGGAAAATATATGTGATACTTGTTTATTTCTATTAAAATTTCATAAAATTCATTGTTTAATTGAAATACAATAATTTCATATCAAACAGAATGTACTTGCTAGATATACTTAGAAAAGAAAAAAAATTCATCAAAGATGAACAAATAGCTTTCATTTTTCGACTCAATGTTAAAGCTCAATATGTGAAATATAGATCAATTTAATAGAATATTTTTGCAGTAATTGATAAAATTTGCAATGTAATAAATCTGGTTTATTTGAAACATATTTTTATTGCACATCTTTATAATTTTCATATTTTATAAGTCTTTACTTCGCAAATGGGACGGGTGTTTTGTAAATACTGTAAGAAAGAGCCTCTCTGAAACGTCCAGTCAGAGTTTTATGGATTTCAATCGTGCAGGTTTTGATAATAGCATCTCGGATTGGGGGTCCTACCATCTCTGAAACATCGCCAATGCTGATCATTTTAGTCGTGACATACATTTTGCCTATATTATTGACGATGAGCAATCTCAAACTAGGAATATTTTCGTTTGGTGAAGTGGTTACTTGAATCATAATATTAGACTCACTTATAGTGGTGGTTGGGTAAAAAACTAACTGCATGTTATCATATGTAACATTAGCAGTATAATTAACAACTAGTTGATTAAATCCAAGGGTACACGTGAAGGTGAGATTTGCTGAAGACCAGTGGGGGACAGAACAGTCACCTAATCGTCTCACTTTTGACAAGTGGTGCAATTGACCTTTGTTCATTTTGGCTTTATTGTCTGTGATTCGCTTGCTTATGAGATCAATGTTGATATCTGGAAATTTCAAAGGATCCAATCGGCTGTACTCCACTTCAGATGCAAACTTACTGGATAAGACGTAATCTATGTATTTGTTCGCATCCTGGTGAGTGAAGCCGTCTACATCTGAAATAATAATTGTGTATTAAATTAAGAAAAAAATTCCTTAAGCAGAAAGAAAAAGATGATTTTTATAGTGACTTATTATGCATCATTTCTAAACATATTCATCAAAAAGGATTAAGGTATCCGACTACGTTCGAAACCATGATTTTGCAAAAGCGAATAAATGGATAATATTTATGATATTTAGTGTCACTTAGATTAGAAAATGTATATAAAGTTGTTTTAAGAATAGTATTACAATAAAAAATTATTTAAGTACAATAGTTTGACAAAAAATGAACATAGAATGACAAATTTTCAAAATATTCTCCTTTTGTGAAAAATGCTGCTATTATAATAATATTTCGCCTGTGTATAGCTCATACTTCTGTACAGAGGCTCAAATAGAAATTTTGAAATATATAACTTCGAAGTGGGTTTATCCATGTTTTACGACAACAGAGGGGGAAAATTTTAAGAAAAAAACACCAATAATTATTTCAATGGGTTGTAACTCTGAGAATAATGAGAATTTTTTAAAAATCATTGTTGAGCCTCTGTAAAGAGGTCTGAGCTATATACAGTCAAAATATTATTATAATAGAAGCTTTTTTTTTCACAAAGGGAGAAAATTTAGGAAAAAGGTTATTCTAAGTTAATTTTTTGCCGAAATATTGTGTTTAAATAAATTTTTTTTGTCAAAATGTCCTTGAAACAATTTTATTCATGTATTCTAATCTAAGTGACACTAAATATCATGAAAATTATCTATTTATGCGCTTTTTTAAAATCACGGTTCCGAACGTAGTCGGATACCTTAAGAAGTTTTTTAATTACTAATATATTTCTTAAAAAATTTTTAAAATAAAGTATAGTAAAAGAAATTTATATATATATATATATATATTTGTTGAATTTAGTATAGCCAAATTTAATGGTTTTGTATTATTGAAAAATCACACACAGATGCTTGAAAACATTAATCATCTTGAAGAATGTTACAAATTTAAATTTTAAATTTTTTTTACACACACGTAAACATTAACCCTTTCACCAGAAATTTTTTTTTGCCCTAACTGCTTCAAAAATGGCACATTTTTTATTGCATATAACTAAACATAGTACTTAAAAGAATGAGGAAATAGAAGAATTGTAATTTAATTTTCCATTTTATATAAAGTCTTCACTCTCTATATTTTATTTTATAATTGTTGAACACAAAAAGCCCTAAATATTTGCTTTTTATAAATATACATTACATCCAGTGAATATTGTTTCATATTTCTTAAAAGAAAATTCACCTAGTACTTTCAAAAATATTTCATGTTCGTTCCTCTTTATCAAACGGTTGAGGATTTTGTGTGAAAGCGCATATACATATGCACGCACAACTTGAAGCATGCTGTAATACTAAGTCTTACATTGCAATGGGGACAGAGATAATATTAGCTTTTCTGGATTATCTTTCCATTTTCATTTTTTCTCAAGCAACTAATTGCACATTGCTTTGCCAATTCTTGTTCTTTATCTAATATTTTCAAGAATCTTAATTCCTGCCTTCAACGAAAAATGCCCACCTTCCCCACAAGGAATATTCCGGATGATAAGTATTTCAGTACCATGGTTATATAAACTGTATCTCTTAAAAACACTAACATTAATAATATCACAATAAGAATTAAAAACACTTGCAAATAATAATATAGCACTGATATTTTTTTTTCTTCATCAAAGATATGAAGTAAAAAATATCAGTGCCCTACAGAGTCAGGGGCCTTCAAATTTTGGTAGCCCGAACGGTGAATGGGCTAACCGGTTAGGAGGTTAAGAAGTAAATAAGAGCGTGAATGTGGATGTTATAAAAACTACTTAATTCCTACACTGTACAATATTCAAATGCATTTGCCTCTCATCAGAACTGGGATCAGTGTTAAAGCTGGCTCCAGCTTCGTTCCACCTGAGACTCTTTTTCTTTTTCATACCGGCTGCGTGGTGTTTCTCGAACGCGTTTTGGGGCTGTTAAGCCCTCCCTTTCTGCGCTGTTCCCTTCTCGCCCTCGCGACATCGGTCTTGGTTTTGTTCTCGTTCGGCCTCTTCCTTCCTCTAACCTCCCCCTGCGGGGGGAGTGAATTCAGATATCGGTCTTCTTTTTCATCCTTTCTCCGAGATTCTGGGTATAAGCGATTTATTTCGCTGGCACCCGTGTCATCTAATTTTCGTTTCGTTTCGTTATAAAAACTCTCACCAGAATTCTTAGAGGAATGCTTCAGTATCTAAAAACATGGCAGGCTGATAATTGCTTTGTGGGGTAAAAACCAATTTGGATAATTAGTCATCTTTGCCTCCTCTGTTTATAGTACTGAATGAAATCCAAAGAATTATAATGAATAGGTCTTCTGATTTCATTGTTTATGAAAAAAGGCGTATACTTTAAATGTGCTCTAGAATGCATTGGTCACTATTCAAATCAAAGAACAATATAAAAGTTATTGTTAGATTCAGTGATCGATAGTAAAATTCAAAGGTAAGCGGAAAGACTTCATTATATAGCAGATTTGTTACTTCGAAAAATATATTAAAAACAATGATAAATTCATATTAATTGAAACTAAAATGTTTTTATTAAAAAAGTAGAAGATTATTGTGAAATAAATACATGTCTCTTATGAATAGAGATTTTCAACTTTCAATGAATTTATTAAGCTATAGAATATATAAAAATTCATTTAACATTACATCATAAAAGAAAAAAGCATAATCCCTTAACGCAATAAACGAAGAATAATTTTTTACCATAACTTTCTTCTTGAGCATTTTTTAATTATATTTTGAATTATAGGAAAAATTGCATAGGATATTCCTTAAGCAGACTAGAAATAAAATGTTTTTAATTAATATTCCTAATAATTTCTCGTAAGAACTGTTAATAATATTAAAATACCTTATTAATGTTACCTTATATAAAGTTTCGATTTTATTATTTTACTTAAAAAATACTTAAGCAAAATAGAGACTTACTGGCTATAACAGCAACAGCGATAACTACAAGTAGCAGCATTTTTTGCACTACCTGTAAAAAAAATTCAACTTAAGCATAAGCATATTCAAAATTTATATTTACTCTGAGAACTACTGCCCTATTTTACTTTATCTTAATAAAACATACTACCACATAAACGAAGACTTTTAAACTGTTTGCCTCGTATTGTAAGTTGAAGCAAATTCAAGAAAAAATAATTGTAATTATAATTATTATTTAATTATAAAATAAAATTTGAATGAATCATTCGTATTTGAACATTAAATTAATCAATTAATATAATTAACTGCATGTATTGATGCAAAGGTATATAGTTATACCTTCATGAGCTATAAATAATTTTTTTTGGGAGGGGAGAGTAAAACTGATTTAAACTTTCACTTTCTAAAGCAATAAATGAATTGTCGTATTTTGAACCCACAAGCTGCACATTTTTTACAATATAAAGGCTATTGAAAATGGGTGCGGATTAGAATCGAAGGCAGAAAAATCTGTTGGATAAGGTAAATTGACCATGATACTGATAAAATGAATCAATAAATACTGGCAAAATTAATTAAATATTCATTATTTATTAGCTCTCATTAAAATTTTTTTTTAATTCGTGAATATCGCATATTTTAATAAACCATTTTACACTATTTTTTTTCACAAAAACGTGCTCAGAATTTGGGGAGAGTCTTAGAATCGATGGTGGCTTAGATTCGAATAAATAAGATATTTGTGACGATTCCATAGATTGTGAATACATAACTAAGTTCATAATTAATTAAATTAAATTTTGATTATCTTTCTATTAGGTTTGTGTACACAAAAATAGCACATACACATTTATCTAATTTGAAAGAAATTAACCATAATTTAGATATTTTAATCGTCATTCTCTGATTATGTGACTGACGTTTGGGGATAAATTTAACAGTTTAAAAAAAAAAGAATTTTTTTCCTCAACGCAAAATGGGGGAAATAAAGCTATTAAATTACTAAGGGCACTTAATTAAAGTTTTTACAGAGCAAGAGGCTAAATTTGTTTTCTCTGAAAAGACCTTTGATCTGTCTTTGCATTTTTTTACATAAAAAAAACTACGGAAATCATTGCATAGTTATTTGTGAAAAATAAAACCTCCGAAATAATTAACAATAGAATAAAATATTAATCATTATCAAGTATCAAATTCTATTATTCATTGATTTTTTCAAACAGTATCCCACTATCTTAGTGCTTTTATTATAATATTTTAAATATTTTATTTAGTAAAAAATTTATTGTTATGAGAATATTTAAAGGGGAGATAATATATAAAAGAAAATGTAGAAAACACAATTCAATATGCAATCAAGAGAAAAGTACACTCAAAAATAATCATTTTATTTAAAATTCTGTACTTCCGAAGTTAGAATATTTTTAACTCATCCTTATGTTATAGCTACTGGAAATAAAAAAACATATCAACAGTTTGTGTTTGTATAAATGAATAGAGTTCTCCATATGAGTTGTTTATATCAAAATTTTGTTAATAATATTAAAGACAATAAAGCCAAATCCTCCTGTAAGGACAGGTTTAAAAAATTCAATCCTTTGCAAAATTTTCCGTTGTGAAAATACTATTAAAACAATTAGCATCTAAGAAAATTTCTTGCTATAACATTTTTACTATAAATTTTTGCTTATAAAAATCAATAATAATTACGATACTTAGGTGTAATTCTCTATAACGTAATTAATAATATTAAAACATTTAAATTTCCAATAGCATATTAAATTATTTTGTATAAAATGATTATTCTATGTCTTACACAAAAGTTAATTCACTTTATTCTTGGTTAAATTGATTAAATTCATCAATGTAATTGCAATTGAACTTTCTAGGTGAATTGTTTTTATAGACAAATAATATATAAATATTATTAAGCATCCGCAAATCTTAAGTTTATTTTAATTATTTAAAAAGTATCTATAAATCATAGTTAATTTGCATCTGTTGAATAAATTTTATTTTAAAATGCTTACTTGCTAATGTCAAACCAAACACAAATCCACCTCAATGTGTACGGTGTTGTCTTCAATTTTCTCTTATTATAAAGACTAAATTGATATGTATTAAACACATCTGTTTGTTCTCACAAAAATAACATATGCCAAGAGAAAATTGTCAGATAAAAGAAAAATCTCAGAAGATAATGTTTTGTCTTTATCTACAATAAAGAGCTTCAGCACATGTAGAACTCATGATTTAAATTTAGGTATTTCTAGAACATTTAAATTTAATTTCAAAAATATTTTGTCTTTTTTCTTAGAAATGTAGCTTTTCTAACCCTTTATTACCATTAATGTTAATTGTAAAAACCTTTTTTTCAAAATTTCATTTTTTTTTTCATTTTTAAAAGTACTTATAATTAAGGATGTCTCAAGACATTGACCAACTGCGCCCTGGCCTCGGCATCAATGGGGCCTCGTCTCGTTCTAAACTTAGCCTCAGTGAAATCATGATCCAAATAGTTTTTTTTTTTAATTCACAAATATTATTCTCGAATATATTCTCTGAAAAGCTAGAAATTTTGACCTATATGCCAACTGGCAACAGTGGCAAGGTATGCATATTTATTTGTTACTGATTACCATTTGTATGAGTATTTGACGCCTATGCGATATATTATTTACTTAAAACCCTTTCAGAGGTAGCGGTTTCATAGTGAAGCCCTCTACCTATCCATGCATTTCTTTCATGCATAAAAATCAGATCAATTTTAAAAAAATTAGCCTGGGGTGATTTTTAACTTCAAAATGGGATTTAATCTCAATAGAAATAAAAAATCACCTCCAGACAAAATTTTATTAAATTCTTCTTATTGTTATGCATGAAAGAGAAATGAATAAATATATGGTTCTATTATGAAACATCTGCCCTTGAAAGATTAAAAGGGTCACAGGTGGGACTTATTTTTAGCATAAGGGCACAGGGCCTCAAACATTTTTAAGACGTCACTGCTTACATAATTTACAACTTCTTAAGCTATTATTGGCAACTATACCAAGCGTACCCTAATTACGCCCCAAGATTGCTATGAATACGGCCAACAAAAAAACATAAATTAATCGTCTATAAGATTGCGACTAAAAATGTCATTAATATCCCTAATACAATTTAAACATGTTTTAATTTGTAAGCATAAATCTTTGAATTTAAAAAGCTCCTTGGTAATGAGAAGTTCATAAAATTATGCACAAAGAACTCATATTTTCTTCTCTCTACGTGCTCTCTGACATGATGAGCATTAATTTTAATTTACCATTCTTGCGAAAACCAACAGAATAAATTTTGTGCTAGTGCTTATTCTTCAAATAGTGTCAACAAGGTTTTTTTAAAAAAAATAGTAATAATGATAATAATTCAAAGGTATTTAATAGCAGTAACTCAGTGTTTCTCAAACTTTCAATATTGGTGACCCAATTTTTAATCAAAATTGTCACCACGCCCCCCATACATACAATAACAATGCATTGAATGCAATAATAATGAACTTTAACGCTAAAACTATAATACGATCTTAATTAAAAGCCGTATGAATTATCAAAATAAATATTTTAAATTTTGCATACATTTTTGAAAATGCTAAGCTCATGTAGAAGAATCACTAGTAATTATTAGTATTGATACTTAGTATCAAAATATTGTGCCGTATTGTGATGCATTTATAAATATAGTATATAATATAGTAAATATATCAGAGTAAACATGTATTTTATTTTTTATTATGTCAGAATATATTTTGTTTTGTTTCCTTTTAATAAATTCGAAATTTTTGAATAATCTTTTATATTCAACATGCTCGCGCCCTCCTTGTAGGATTATCATGCCCCCTAGAGAGTCGCTCCCCACAGTTTGAGGAACACGGCAGTAACTAGTTATGTGATTACAAACCAGATAACAAGAAAATAGAACTGAGGAGAAAGGATATGTTTATAACGAAATAAAACTGTCCTACCAGAGTGTGTCACACTTTTGCCCTAAAATTTTTGGGAGGTAGACAATCATAGGAGAATTTTGGGGGCAGAAGAAGCCCATTTTCATTTCCACAATAATGTCGGAACTCCGCGTTGTAAGATATGGACAAGAAAAATCCACTTAAATATCAACCAGTACTTCTTTATTCTGCAAAATAAACTTCATGGTGTGGGGGGTTTTACAGTGTCAATTATGGTAGGGATATTCCTTTTCAAAGAGATATGTCCTGTGGATCCTATTATCTGTACCTTCAGTGGTGTATGTTATGAATATTTTTTTCGAAACCACGTCATATTCCAGCATTTCAAGAGCTTGCCGTGTGGGTAGCATAATTTTTATGTAATACGATGTTCCTCAAAATATGATTCGGAAATGATAGAATTATCAGAATATCATCTTCAGCAACGCATTGCACAATTCAGTCACAATATTTACACAGATATGCTCCATTCTGTTGTGAAATATGCTATTTCTCAATTTGAACTTGGGACAAAAAAAAAGGGGGGGGGGAACAGCATATTGAGCACTTCTCGAACAAGTCTGGTGACAAAAACTGGTTTTATTTTTCCTATCCAGTGTGACCCTACCTTGTCATGGTGGATGGGCTTTCAGCTAAGAACACCACAAATGCTAAATGACTTGGAAGTCATTATTTTTTCAATATTTTTAGTAGAAAACCATTACGGTTTTCTATTTCAATACAGATGGTTTTTCTGCAGAGCCACATACATATGTCAGCTATTTCACGCGAGTCGTATCACGAGGATAAAGGAGGGGGGTTAATGTGGAAAATTGATCAAAATATTTAAACCCCTGTTTTGCTTTTTAATTTAATTACTATTTTTTTTATTTTTGTCACTAACACTGAATTAGAAGCATTTAAGAAACACTCCTTCCCAATTTCTGCATCAGTAAACAGTTTCATATGATTACCAAAGATATAACAAACTTCATAAGATGTCCTTGTTACCACTGAAAAAACATTGTGTTGCTGTCGCAAAGAATATTCAAGAAAGCCTATTTATTACCTCTTGAAAGAGATCTTCGAGGAAAAGTGTAATTGAATGATTCCTATTTATTGGCATTCTTTTTAAATACAGCACTTTCGTGACAAATCAAACAATTGCTGATCCATGTTTGTTTTTCACAACAAAATAGTCAACCTCCCAATCATCTTGAAACGATATATTTTCTTCGAATATTTTTCGCTTACAAGAATGAACGATAGTTAAGAATTAATTCCTCCCTTAAAACTATTACTACTCCACTGTTGTCTGTTATCACAAAGTGTAACCCTTACAAATAGAAAAAGAATATCAATTCGAATTCTTACAACATCGACAGCAAAAACCACAAAATTTATATATTTGATTTCTTGACACCAAATGTTTTATATACTGTTCTTAAATAAGTGAATTTTTCAGAACAATGGGCACTGACCGGGCCGCTGGTTGAGTATTGCTGGTTTAATCTGTATGTCATGGAATAGCTGTAGTCAATATCATTGGTATCTAAGTCCTAGTAGGCCTTACGACAGATAAGTCACGTCTATTTCTAACATTTTGAACAGTTTTCTTTTTTCTGCCATACTTCTCCTTTTATCACGTACATTAAAGTTGAATTTCAGGTTATCTTGATCAGGAGCTCTTTTCAACGGCATTTTAAATGTTAAACTCTGATTGCATAATCACTCTGTTATTTAATGAATATACACTCCCAGACAAAAATATTCCATTTCAAAAAGAGAGTAAGCGTTTATATATTAATGATATATTTTAAAGCTAAACTAGAGTTCCTGGAGACGGACCTCATAGTTTTACTCTAGAGTTAAGTATCGAGATCCAACTCTGAACTGGAACTCTACTCTTCAAACCTACACACACCACACCGACTGTATGACTTCTAGTAACAACAGATTTAATATTCATCAGCCCCTCGTCTTCAATAATAACAGTACTCGAACTGGATATTCAACAACGCAGTTCGCATTCAAGACCACTCGGTTACCATGCATAAAGAAGGAAGAATAAGATTTATATGAAATTTAACAGAAACATTGGTAAAAAAGTATGTACTTGATCCAAGAAATAATTACAGTTTGATGTATGCAACCATCTTTATATTACCACGTTGGACTGCGTAGGGGAATGACGAACGCTGTAACATAGTAACACACATGCACATACATATGTATGTTTGATTTTATTTTATGTTTCATTCAGAAGCACAACATAAAGATTATAAGCGACAAACCTCGTAATTATTATGAAATATAGTCAAATGATGAAGACGACACATGATCTGGACCCTCCTCTTGACTTTCTTGCCACGTCAACGGGAGGACTTTGAGACTCGACACATTTAACGTGCGTCCGTCCGTCTACATCCGGGGCGGCCATTAAGTCGATCGTGATCGACCGGTGAGCAGCCAAAACTTTTGGGGGTGATCGCCTTCACGTAAGGCCTAAGACTTGCAAATTAAAAGATACATATTTGTGGAACACCGACGTCTGCTAGACTGGAATATACAGTGCATGTGACTATGTGTAGGCTAGGAGTCTTCAACCCGTGGCCCTTGAATGGCCCACTGAAGGCATTTTAGAGTCCTTTCATTTCAATTTGAGGCAATTTAAAAAAAATGGCTTTGTCTGCTTTTGTCGTAAGAAGCTCCCTTTATTCTGTATTCTTGATATTTAAAACATTTCAATGATGTGTTTAATATCCATTTGAGATAAAATTTTCTGAAAAAATGACGAATTTTTCAAAAATTTTACTGTATCTTAAATATAAAAAACCTAACTATACATAAAATCTCAAAAGTTTTCGGAAAAAGAGGTGGGGCTCTTATCTTTAACAGGTTTGAAAAGCATTTTAATTCGACTTCCATTTAAATTTTGTGAAACTCTTTTTATATAAATTTCTTGATTGCAATATTTTTTGGCAGTCGTGTGACCCGCGGATTACTGATAATTTATTGATGTGGTCCACTGATTATTCTAAATGTATTAATTTGGCACTCGAGCGTGAAATGTTGAAGACCCCCTTAGTGTAGATGACACATGTACCATTATTGGAAATGCATGATGACGCTTAATACATTCTCTGCGACTCTATAGCGGTAAATATGATCACCACAATGCCAGCCGCAGAAATAGGTTTTTCCCCACACACTGATTAAAGAGAAAAATAAACGTTTATCAACTTTTCCCGCGATGACTCGGAATTGACTACTCAAACATCACCCGAGATATTCAAGATTGGGGAGGACAGTACATAGACTAAGTCTTTTACTGAGACTATAACTACAAGAACTACCTTTAAAAGAAAAATATTTATTTTTTAATGTATTTTGAATTGTTTGATAAAAAATGCATCAGTTGATATCATTAAATTTGTGGGTAAAATTACTATGTTTGTATCAGCTACGCCACTGGGTAGGCGGTATATATATATATATATATATATATATATATATATATATATATATATATATATATATATATATATATATATATATACCGTTGGCTCTTGAAAAGGCACTACAATAAAAACCAGAGCTGTCAAAGCCAAACTTATTGAGGAAAATAACATTAATAACACGGAGCAAAGCACGGGAAGCAATGGATCGTTTTCACAAGCAGTGGCAGGGAACGCAATCTCATTTAAAAACCATTTATGCGGACTGAAATGCAACTAATGATACGTGTGTGTGTTACCTCCTTCTTTACATACTTCTCTGATTTCTATATTTGTTACCACGGTAATCGAGTGGACAAGGTCACGGATTCGTGGCTGGCGTGTTATGAATTCAAGCCTAGTACCGCTGATGATCCACCGTGAAAAGAAGACGATGCACGTTAAACCCGTCGAGGCTCAAACATCCTCCCGTTGTTGTGGTTTGGAAGTTAGGAAAGGGGGTGCCAGTTAAGGTGTCATCCTCGTCATTTGACTATGGTCCAAAATTACGAAGTCCGTTGCTAATAGTTATCATGCAGCTTTACAGTCCGACATTACAAACTCTCACTCACTCACTTCTGTGTCTTCAACAATCCACAGTGGTCCGCGTCTTTCAACAAAAATTGCACTTTGTCATCTTCTGATCTTAACCCAAGTGAGACCATCAGCAAAGGCATCAATGAGATGTCCTTTGGCTCTGCTTGTTTAAATTCTAATGAAAAAAGGGAGGTATTTTAGTTTCGAGTTCCTATAAGCTCTTTTGAATCCATACCGAGATGGCTAACCCCAGTCATTAAGTTGAAAGGTGGAGCTATACAGTATTAGATAAATATCCTAAAATTCGATTGTCCGATCACATACTTGAGATCACACAGTCGAAGCATCTGGGCCCAATATCTCCCAGTTAACCTGTTTTAGTTTGTTTTATTTTATTTTATTTTATTTTACTTTATTTTTATGATACCAAATGTGTCAAATTTATAATGTGGTAGCTGATACATGAAATTCTAATTAAACTTTAATTTACTGCAAAACTAAACTAAGCAAAAAGAACAAGTCTTATAGTAATCAGAAAACAAAATGTCAAGTGTATTTTTTAGATTTGATTATCTTGAATTTTTCAGCCTGAGTAATGTACATGATTCCCTTGAACATTATTACATTTAAGACAAAGATGGCTAGAGTCTACATACGAAAATTTTGCCAATCTTAAAGAAAAACCCACTGGTTTTGATCTCTCCTAAAGGTCAAAGTTGTATCTTTTGAATCAATGTATGGTGAGTTTTATTGTTTCTAAAGATCCGTCACACTGAATGACTAATCTAATGATAAAATCTGCTTAGACTCAAAGTTTACATGTTTACCTGATGTGGAAGTTTGGAAAGTGGGGTACCAACTTAAGTTTCGTTCTCGACTTTTGATCGTATTTTAAAATCGTGCGTAAAGCAGATTATCTCTGTAGCTCTAGAATTTCTCTTATAACAGAGATGCTAATAATCAATTTATAATATGTTGTTTTTTAGCGTTAATAAATCTAGAGTTAGCATCATTCAAATGTTTTAATTTGCTTGATTCTTTATATAGAATTTTAAACGTGTTTATTAAGTTAAAGGTATAATTTAAAGATAAATATAACTAAATTAGATTAATTTATCATAAATTTTGGGCAAGATTTTAAAAATTTATCTGTGAATATTTTTTTCAAAGAAAAAAATTATATGTATACACACACACACACACATATATATATATGCGTGTGTGTGATGACGCCTGGTTTATGAAAATTGGAAAATCAATTGTCGGATATGAACGATGTTAATAATCTAATAAATAATGAAACAAAATAAAAAGTTACAGTATTTATTACTTTTTTTAAATGACCAAAAACAGTGAAAGCTATTATATACAGAATTAGAAATGAAATCTTTTGAACATAAAAATATTTTTTGTGCATTAAATGCCACACTGGAGTCAAATTCTTTAATATTCATAAAATAACTTTTGGATACTTTACAACATTAGATAACTAAGCAGCTGTAATGCTTTTAAAGCTTCATATTTTCTGGGTCTTCAATTTCTTCAGGAGCTTCAGTCTCTTCTGGAACAATTTCCTCGGGAGCTTCAGTCTCTTCTGGAACAATCTCCTCGGGAGCTTCAGTCTCTTCTGGAACAATTTCCTCGGGAGCTTCAGTCTCTTCTGGAACAATTTCCTCGGGAGCTTCAGTCTCTTCTGGAACAATTTCCTCGGGAGCCTCAGTCTCTTCTGGAATAATTTCTTCGGGAGCATCGGTCTCTTCTGGAACAGTTTCTTCAGGAGCTTCTGTCTCTGTCACAATCTCGGGAACAGTAATTTCAATGTCACCACCATCAACGGGAAATTGGTACCTGGGCAAGCGCTCAGCAATATGATTTCTGACTTTCTTTTGCATAAAATTTCTTAAAAAGCCTTGGAATATGGAAGTTACTCCACCGATAATGTAATTAGCCGCCCAGTTCATTGGACCCAAACCAGTTATTGACATTTTCATCCCTTTCATATCATCGATTACAAATTTTTTTAATTCGCCATCACGTCCTGTTTTGGAATCTACTGTGAATTCCATATGAATTTCAAGGTAAGCCAATTCAGCATGGAGTGTTATTGTAGGTCCAAAATTCATAAACTTGACGGTACCATCATAATAAAAATCTAAAACACCAGCTCCTAAATCGGCTTTTACCAACAATTTTCCATCTTCATCTTCCACTGTGCAGTGTTCAGGACGATGAAGAGAATTTAGACCAGTTATATAACCATTATGTAATTTAGCTTCTCCACTGACATTGACAAAGGCAACTTTTTTGCTGAAACCAACAACACTGTCTTCAAGTCTATAAGGGTCGTATTCGTGGCCATTTTCTTCTAACATATCGTGAAGAAGGTCATCAATAAATTTGTTTCCACGTACAACATTTTCATCGTCATCATCAAGGAAGCAGGCTGGAAGTAAAAAATAACTAATTATAATAGCCATGCTACACACACACACACACACACACACACAAGGTAATTACTTCATTATCCAGTTCATTTAAACATCTTTGTGAATATAATGTTTAAAAATTTTAAACAAATAAAGAAGCTTTCATATAATCAAATACAAGTGAGGAAGGTTACAAATATAATATTGCTTGACATTTTATTATAAATACAATATTGCTAGAAGTTTTATTATAAATGTAATATTGCTAGAGAAATTTTATTATAAATATAACTATTTTTGAATTTTTAACAACTCTTAACATACATATATTCATTTATGTAAAATAGTGTTTTAGCCTTTAAATGCAATTACCATATTTGTTTAACTAAGGAGATCACGCAAATTACAAATCAATCTGGAAAAAAAATGTCTCTCATATGTAATGAAATGAACATCAATCAGCAAAACTTGTCGATTTCAAAAACACGTAAGCCAATTTAAATGGGTAATGCATATTATTAAAAAGGATTTTTTTTCGAAAATTTAAATAAGTAAAATATGTTTTATGAAGTCTTAAGTGATTTGCAAATTACGAGATAATTTATTTTATAGCAGTAGTTAAATTAAAAGAATGAACTTAAATTCAGCATTTTATCAGTTTTAAAAAAATACAACTTTTTACTCAGCTTTTAGTTCCTATCTTGCAATTTGTTTCAATAAAATAACTTAAATAATAAATTCTACGTTGGAGATCGAATTATTTGACTTTGTTTTAACACAACTACTTAAAGAGAGATTTTTCCTTTAAAACATTTTTCTTGTAGAATACCCTAAAATTATTATCTTCGGGTAAATCAAATTGATTTAGATTCCTGTTTACTTAAATGTTATTTTCAGTGCATAATAATGCTGCTATTCCAAAGATTTTTAATCATATTTGTTTCTTTTTATGCGAGTTTTAATACACATTTTCCTAAATCACTCACGTTTGTTTGTGATTTCAAGAAAAAGATTCATACAATAAAAGCTAATAACGAATGCCCTCAACAAGGAATTGTTTTACACTCTTGCTATAAGAGGCATATAAAACTATTAATAAATAAATAAAACTACAATTGGTAGGCATTCCTGTAAAGCAATGGTCTCCAAACATTTTCGATAGCGTATCCTAAAACGAAAATAATTATACAATATAACTCATATTACATATATTATGAGAATACTTATTTGCTGTACCCTAAGTATCTCTTTGTGTACTCATTAGAGTATGCATGCCCCACACTTTGGAGACCACTGCTGTAAGGTAAGGATCATTAAGACAAGAAAAATAAGTAACGATATTTAAGGGTTATACTAACATTGATGTAAGAATGTCGAGTATTTTCGAAAGCTAATTACACAATTCTTGCAAAGATTATTAATATATAATAATATAAAATAATGCATATATATACCAGCTTGATGAATATAGACACAGAAAACCAAGGCAATAGCAAGGAACGAAAATTTCAGAAATAGACCTCCCATTTTCGATACCAATCCTGAAATATATTTTACAGAATAAGTTTAAAATAATATTTAAAATAATGTACATATATGAGTTTTAAATATCATTATACTGTAATATAGAAATTAAAACAATATATAGTTATGAATTATTGTTGCAATCAATTGCAAAATTTTATTCAGTTTGAAGGAGACGCACAGTTTTAAACAATACTTAATGTTTAAATACTACGTGAAAAAAAACATATATAAATCAAATATATTTCAAGGTCAAGATTTAAGAGTTCACATTATTTAGCATGAATATGCTTCAAAAGTTTAAATTCCGCTTAACACTTCTTCAAAAGCGAATTATGCTTACTCTCTTACTTACGTCAAATAAGTAAGCGGGAGAATATATTAAATAATTCTTAAAAGAAAAATTAAGTGAAGTAAGGAGAATTAGACATCTCAAAAATATCCGTCAAGTAAAAAAAAAACTGAAAATGAAATAATATAATTTTTTAATATAAAAATTACGCGTATTACGCGAGAATTCTAATTTAATACTTAAATACTCTTTTGGTCATCCAAAATATATATAAAAAAAGATATAAAAAAGCCAGTATATTAAAAAAATAACTTACAGTACACAAAGTGTAATGTTTGAAAATAAAACACTAGTGAGATGATAAAGGGGAGGAAATCCGTGCTAAAGGTTACCGCCATGCAATTGGCGGTAACATTCAGCACTGTCTATTCACTTATGATTCTTGGCCACTGCTAAACGCTAGGCCATTGGAGAAGAGAAGCTTTGGTAGATAGAGTAAGGCAACCCACATTACATCCATAAATTGCCTATGTTAATTTGGTGTATGCTGAGAAAGTCGTTTTCCATTCATCGATCAGACGTGTTAAGTAGACAGGCTAAGGCAGCAATGTAATCTAATAGCGAAAAAGCCTTACAATCAAGCATTCTCTTGTTGAAATGTGTCAGTGGACAAGCTGTGAAGTTAAGGGAGGACAACAGATTCCAAAACTTCAGAGATGTAGCCCAACTTGTCATTTTACCAGAAGTGTATATTAGAGGGGGAGTGATGGAATGTTTTTTGTCAAAAATTTCGTACAATAAAGCAGCAATGCAAGGCCTATTGGTGTCGGACCTCGTAATTTTGAGTCAGTCAAGCGATAAGGATGAACCTGCACTAGAATTCCACTCTTCTAATTTCACACCACGTCACCGCATGTACCTTGAGTCACGACAGTTTAAACGAGCATCATCCCCTCTACACGGTGGATCTTTAATGACATCGGGATTAGAAACTGCGACTGGACAACATCCACTACGAGTACGCGACCATCACCACTGCGGCCCAAGAGTGCGACAAAGAATGGAATACCACATTAAACAGGGTGCAGAGGGCTATTATGACGATGCATAAGGTAATATAGTTAAGCTATCTCTCACCGCGGTGTCTCCAGATTTATCCGAAACATTGAGGTGTTGTAGGAAGAAGCGTGACTCGTCTCTAAAAACAATATCATGCCATTCGGTTGTCCATGTATGCCGTTCAATTCGCTTTTACAGACGCAAACGCCTGTGATTGTTGAAACAATAGTGATTGCAGCAATCCCATTACTGACATTCCATTGAGCTACAGCTACAAATGGCAATGGATAATTCATGTAGATTTCACGTGATTTCGATATTTCTTTAATGGCTTTACGTTTTGAATGGTCACCAATGTACATGTATGTAATGAATTTTATTATTTAAAAAAATAAATTTTGTAGATTTACAAAACAAAATTTGATGGTACAAAATATCACAAATGTGGTAAAATCAATTTATTCAAAATTGTAGAAACTTTTAATGATAGATTTATATAGGAATATTCACAAAACTTGAACAAGATATTGCATTATTTTATTTCTGGAGTATTTGTGCCCGGCTACTATCATTGTAGAATAGAAGAAAAAAACTGTCATATTTAAATGCCCAGATAAATTTCTTAGGAATATTTTTATGGTCACATATCCCATTCCCATTATTTTCATATCCCATTTATGGTCATTTCCCATTTCTTCCCTTAAGAAAAACTTCCAAAATTTCAACTTTTTTAATTCATAAAAAATCGTACTTTTCTAAATTCATATTTTGCAACCAACATTCTAATAATTCTGAATATGTAAATGTATTTATTAAAAGACATAAAAAGTTATTTCTCAAGACATTCATTTCCAGTAGATATAATTGTGGAAGATTACATAGTTAACATTACGTGAGCTTCTCTCTAAATACCTCAGGGTTTTCAATAACTTATTTATAAATAATGGTACCGTAAATTATAAGATGTAGAACAATAAAAATAACAATGAAAAATAACTCGTGAACTCAATTTTCTTGAAAGAAACTTCACTACCATTGTGTTTTTATATTATATTGTTTTTCCACAGGTATAATTAAAGTGAATAATTTCTACAACCATAATATCACAACCATTTAACCGTGTTTTGGATTGTTTCTTTCATTTATTTATTATGAAAAAAAATCAAGATTTAGAAAAATTTGAAAAAAATTTCTATAAAAGAATATATTTAGACATTTTACAAAATTTTACTCAACAAAATAGACGGAAAAAATTTTTATTTTACCACAATACAAGTTCATAAGTAATCCAGCAAAATGTATGTAAAGTATGTATGCACGAACCTAACAATTATATAAACAAAACATGTTTTTTTTAAATATAATATATATATATATATATATATATATATATATAGAGAGAGAGAGAGAGAGAGAGAGAGAGAGAGAGAGAGAGAATTACATCAAATTTGAAATAATTGTTTGTTTTTTCAAGTACAAGCAAAAATAAATTTTTGAATTGTATTTTACAATAAAAATGATTTTCGATTTATTTATTGTAACTATTATAGTCCACCAACGTTTGAAAAAAATAATGAAATATGATATATATGTTTATCATATGTTTATGAATAATTTTGTAACATACGTAAATTATATGTGTTTTGATACATTGTTTTTTTAGTTATTGGTAAGTAAAAAGTACATCAAAATGACGTTTCAAACATTGTTATTGAATCAGGATGTAAATGCATTACTTTTGCCAATTGAAGCATTGGTTTAATCATAAATGGTTAGGTGAATTCTCAACATAAAGTATAAAAATGTTATAACCAGATTTTCTGAAATACCTTTATCTAAAAAGTTTGTTATATGACAATTATTTTAAGATATTTGAAATTTGATACTAAATAACAAATATTTTTAAGCTATTAACAAAAATATATAATTACATAACGTCTTTAGCACTTATATAGCATAACAATGATTGGAGAATAACACTTTATTCAAATTAAACGAGCAAGATTTGTTATTCCTTTAATTTAAATAAAGCGTTATGTTATATTTATATTATATCTCAATTTTTAATAGAAATTCAGAATAATGGAACATAGAACTTAAATACATATAATACATATGTATCCAATTTCTTTCTTTTTTAGCCTTGTATGAAGTACAACTTTGTCTCTTATTATTTTATTTTATTTTATTATACGATATATATTAATATATATCATGTATTGGAGTAATTCTTAGATTGACAGGAGAATTGCAACGTGCAGCCGTTTTTATCATATGTTTTATTTCAATATTCAGCTAAGCCGTCTGTACTCCAAGCCATGACAAAATGAGCCCTATTTTCCATGTCGATCAGGAGCCAGTGCGTCGTTCCTTCACCTGGTTCTTCATAAGTTCGCTGGAGTTGAAGTCTAAGTCCTTATGCAGTTGGCGGGTTGTGTTGTACTGGTAGGTCTTACCCCAAATGACACTTGAAGTGTTAGGGATTCATCATATTCATTTACAGAATTCGCGTCATATGAGTGGACATATCGCGCACGCGCGATCAAGAATCTCGTCCTAATCTCGCACAACTGTTTCCAATAGAACACATGTAGGCCAGTGTAACCACCGAGAGAGATTTCAAGCCATGATTCCATAACCTCTGTAAATGTCTCTTTCAACATTCTTGGATTACTTTTATATGGTGTGTCGTTCCCTCCACATTAGCAGACTTCAGTGTGACCCTGGACTTGTATATGAAAAGTGCAGAAGCCCTATCGCTGCTCAGTGCAGGAAACGTGTTCCTTTAACCAACATAAAGGGGCAAATCTCTGTCGATTTTGTTCAGATTAAACACACAACTGATCATCTTGCATAGAGACCTACATTGTGAAAAAAATTTCGCACCGTAATTTCGAAGACTCCAGTTTCTGATGCTACGACTGAGGCACAATAGTGTTCGTCCTTCTTCGGGATCAAAGAGCTGGAAAACGGTCACCTGCAGGTGTTGTAA
This sequence comes from Trichonephila clavipes, assembly GCA_019973935.1. Classification (NCBI taxonomy): domain Eukaryota; kingdom Metazoa; phylum Arthropoda; class Arachnida; order Araneae; family Nephilidae; genus Trichonephila; species Trichonephila clavipes. The sequence continues at coordinate 738,612 of BMAU01018109.1, read as the reverse complement.
CTCGTGGTGGACCTTAAACATCTCTTCTAGATACAGAATATTCAGATCTAAGCTGATCCCACTTACTTACTTCAGAGAATTGAGCTCACACAAAGGGTTTAGAGCTGCATCCGACCCTCCGAGAAGTTATTTTATTTTCAAATTAAACAAAAAAAATGTACAAAAAGGTCCCGAATGAGGGACCCTCCCCCAAAATTCTTGAGAACGGGGGGAAGAATACAGCAAAAGCATTTTACAGTTATAATGCAAATACAAAACACACACACAAACACGAACACACACAGGTGATATCTTCTAAAGAGAAGGAAAGACCCTGAAACAGACATAGGACACAGAGGGGGAAAAGAAAGAAATACAGGAAAAAACAATAATAATAAAAAGATAAAATATAAAAATAAAAGCTGATCCCACCGTCGTTGGACCACACTGGGAGCTGCATTTAGATGTTTAGCAACATTAACTCGTGATAAGCCCATTTCAATCCATTTAAATGCCTGCCACCTTAACGAACAGGTTGTATATATTTATCCTAGACATCGGTAAGTTCTCCTACGTATTGTCAACGAAATTATCAACTATTACAGACCAGCACAACACGTACACACGAAGTTAGGAAAGTTAGAGTTCTGTACAATTTTCCTCGAATCCCTATATAAATGTCCATTTCTGTAAAGTAAAAGTAATGGCTATCATTTTCGTATAACCCGAGTTTTTCTTAAAGTTCAATACGATAATTCATATATACTATAAGTTGTATAATTACTACTCTCTTTTAGCTTCGAAAAAAATAGGTCATACCTTCTCTTTGGGGAGGGGAGGAGGACCGTATTTTTTTATCAGAAAAAGTCGTTTCCCTTAAATTTACTTTTTTTGTGTCTGGTATCCTCCTAAATGTCATTCATAATTACAAATTTTATTCCATTCATTTTTTTATTCAATTTACTTTAAACTTACACAAAAAAAGGATTTTTTTTTCTTTTTGGAGATTGACATTTGATAAGTGGACAACATCCTGATTTCAATTAACATTCTTCAAACTTAGATAACTTGGATGGACTTTGAGGATTTGGTAAATTTAATTCACAAATCTTAATTCTAATCTAATATTTTGATTTGATAAAAACTGGATATTATTATTGGCATAAACATTTAAACCATTTATTGTTTGTTTAAACGAATAAATTCTAAATCAAAATATAAGAATTCATTCTCCTGGCTATTATCTATATCCAATATTGATCCTTATAAATATTGTAATAGTAATATTAATATCATGCAAGGGTTTGCCGAATTTGACCGAAAAATTCAGAGGGGGGATATTAGGCTGCATGGGGAAAACAAATCAAAGTATAATATGGAGTCGCAAACTACGTTTAATCGGAGTAGTTTGAAAACTATTTATGAAGGGTGTGATGCTGAGTGGAATGAAAAGGAGAAATAAGTGGCTAGAAGTACATTTATTAAACGTAAAGCATATTTGCAATACGAACAATGCATCACAGTTCGATGCCAGAAAACGCAACGACAGGTGATTGCCACAGGAATTGTTCAAAGTTACGGCAGAATAAGTCATAGTTCAGCCGACACGGATGGACGAAGAATTGTCGGACGCGTTCAAATAAATTCGGTGTGCTGAGGATGTTAGCTGAAGTGATGACGATCCGCGCCGTGCCAAGAAATCCACCACAAAAGCCACCAACATCTCCTACATAAGGGATTTCATCTGGCTCAAGAAAATAAAATCCAAGGAATTGAGGTCCGGAGAGTGTGGAGACCAAGCAACAGGACCTTCGCGTTCAATCCACCTTCCGGGATATGTAGCATTAAGTCGGTTACGCACTGCAATCGAAAACTATGCTGCAGCAACACCGTGCATGAACCACACTTTCTGGCGCGCAGTAATACGTACAACCAGTGGCAACTCCGGGAGAGCGTGCGGTAGGAAAATAAGGATGGCGATTCCTTCCGAAAAAGATCGATTTTTAAATCAATTCGAATCGTAACCTGATGAATTGATTCACAAAAAAATAGAGGTCTAAAAGCTCGATTTCTAAGAAATCGATTTTTTTTAAGTCTGAACATACAATGTAAATATAAATCCATTTCAAATAATAAAAAAAAAAATGTAAATATAAATCTATCCATAAATATCTCCAGCAAGAAAGATACCATAATAAACGATCTCTTACCAGTAAAATCAGGGAATTTTTTAGTTCAGGGATTTCGACAATTGCAATTATTTTTATTACCATAGCAAAGTATCAGGTATAAAAGAAGACATTTATTTTCTAAATGTATTTGTTACATTAAAAAGTTTAGAAAATAGGTAATATAGCTTATAGTTCCCAATGCTTAGTATCTAAGCTTTTTAAAAAGAACAGTCTGTCAAGTTTACTGGAATCCAAGCGGGTTCCGCTCATCACTTACGATGTTGTTGACAATCGAAAAAAGGGGCTCACAAGGAGCAGATGATCCCACGATAATCATATACATGAAGGCTATCGAGTGAATGTGATGATAAAAATAGTTTTTTTTTTTTTTTTTTTTGCTCTTGTCATTAAAGTATAGGATCATATTTTAGGTGCACAACTGCCTGCGATAAATAGTGTTTAAGTTCTTCGTTTTTACCAAATATATGCCTTAAATCTTTCATTTTTTTCACACACACACAATTTTATAGTTTTTACCAAAACAGAAAAAATCGAATGTCGATTTTTTAGGATTAAATATCGATTCAGAGCTACATATTAATTTTAAAAAACTCGATTTTTACATTAATCGATCTCAGATGGCCATCCCTATAGGAAAACAAGGAATTTTGCACCATTAAGGCTTTCGAGAAGTATATGTATATTCCAGCATTTATTTGGCCACTTCCCTCGTCTGGCTCCTCCTCCTCCTGACGGCTGCACACACACACACACACAATTGTCGTGTTTTTCACCGACTGAACGTGGCTCGCAACCCCATGTTCTATGGTGATTTGTTGTCCCCATGCTAATTACTATCATCCCTCGGAATTTTTCAGTCGAATTCGGCAACACCCGGTATAGTTATAGAGTAATAGTCGATTAGAGAGCTTGCAAAGAAAAAAATTACTATAAATATTAATGAAGCAATTTATAAATCATTGCATCAAATAAATAAATGTTTTCTTTGGATATATAATGCGTGTTTTATTCTGCAGCTGAAAAACTCCTAAGAACAATGTAAACTTATAATTAAAGACAGAAATGAACTTTTTTCGTAGTACAAAATAAAAATCTAAGTGGTATTTTTTTAAGAGAGAATCTTAAGCAGATTAATTTATCATGGGAAAGCAAAATTAAAATTACGCTCTTAAAATATCTAAGATAAAAATCTGTAACAGTAAGCTAGAAAAAAAGCACTATAAAAAAGCTACTGTAAAAAAGAAAATCGAGTATTTAAAAATACACTTCTAGTTTCTTTCTTACAATTATTAGTACAACAGCCATCTTTAAAAACTAAACTGACTTTTGTACGATTTCCGATAAGATTAAATAAAAAGAAAATAAACATTTACGTTGTATTGACTAAACACATAAAAATCAAAACCTAATCATTAAAAAAATATTAAACTTACCCTTAAAAAAGAGATGTGCACAGAAATCAATCCAGAAAAGCAATCGTACTTTTTAAGTATTCCATTCAATGATGTTTTAAAAAATCCATGAGAAATTTAACATGTGTTTGACAGTAATCTAAGAAGATATCAATGCAGATACTAGTTTTTTAGTGCAAAAGGAAATCCATATGCCTAACATCCGCTTGTTCTAAATTTTGATTCTTAAAAATGTCCGAGCTCCTCAAGTTTCGATATCACATTTTTTTTTCTCTCCGGTGTGTCTTGGCTTTGATTTTTTTATTCAAAGTTCTTAATTCTCTCTCTCTCTCTCTCGGGAATTTTTTTATTCAATTCCAACTATTATAGTTCTCACTCTCTCCCTATTTATATATATCATGTTCAAATCTTCAATCGAAGGTAAAATCTATTCATCCACTTAAGTTCAAATACATTTTTTCAAACTTGCAGTGGAGGACACTTGATGTTAATGCAGTTTTTTTTCAAATATTGATTCTTTAATTAAATTTTATTTTGAAATTTTAAATTTATTCTGTGTTATTTCTAACGAAGTTAAATGTATCTGCAATAGATGGAGCCAGTAAGTTTTTCTAACAAAGTAGGAATTGACTTTAAAAAAATTTTTGTTACTACTTTTTTTGGTTTGAAATAGTAGCACTTCAAAGACTCTAATGATGAGTTTCACAATGTTGAATCATCACTGATGATTATTCAGTTAATATATTAGTTGTTGTTACCTTAATTTTCATTTTATGTCTCATGAATTAGCTCCAAAAATTGTACACGAAGGATAGCCGGGACAACCTAGTAATGAGAGTTAGCATCGTGAGGAACAATGTTCATTTCGAAGTACGAGTGTGTGAAAATTGATTCTAATAAAGATTCATCTAGAACAGGGGTGTCCAACACGCGGCCCACCGACTCTTTTTAAAAAAAATTTAAATATCAGGTTTTTAAAATTTTTTCATTATGAAATTTATTTGAGGGGAAATTTATACATATATATAAATCTACAACGTATTTGCCTGTTACCTGCTCTTGTTTTAAAATAAATCCTTTTTGATAAAAGAAATGTCCTTTAGATTAAAATATATTTATATTTTATTATATATATATATATATTTAACTATAATAAATTACTTTTTTAATAAATTCCGGATTGCATTTTAAGCATATCCTTTACTATGGATGGTACATGATTCTTTGTGTGTGCGACTTTCGTTTCTCCTTTTCTGTTTGGAGTGCCCAGAAAGCAAGAGGCAGTCAGAGATGTTTTATAAAGTTAAAAAAAATATTCAGGACGGTTAAGATAAAGGACAATGTACACTTAATCGTTTGCGAATGACAGCACAATCAAATTTCAACAATGAGTAACGAAAGATCAATTCAAAGGGAACACCGTAATTTTCAAGAAAATGGCAACACACTGTAAAATTTTAAATATTATTTGATGATTGTGTATTATTATATTATATAAACATTATTATATTATATTATCTATATCTGTATACATAAAAATAATGAAAACAATAATAATAATTCATTCTGTTTTAAATTTTCACTCCAATAAATGTTTTTTTGTTTCCAAATCTGATTTAAAGGTACATATTTTTATGTGCGGCCCGCGAGGCTATAATGTTTTTCCGAAGTGGCCTACAAGGTCATTTGGGTTGGTTGATTGATTGAATATTAACGTCGCACTGTTCAGCTACACGAGGGCTTTTGGCGACGGACCACTTAATTTTGAACCATGGTCAAGTGACGTGGACGACACCTGAGCTGGCAGCCCCCTCTCCTAACTACCATACCACTCCAACGGGAGGACGTTTCAGCTCTCGACAGATTTAACGTGCATCGCTGCCCTACACGGCGGGTCTTTAGTGGTACTGGGATGTCATTTGGGTTGGACACCCCTGACCTAGAAGAATAATAAGGATTGTACGTTTAATGGAAAATAGCCTCAGTTCTAGCATAGTATAGTGGGGTTTTGTGTAAATAATGAGTAAAAGTAAGCGAGAGTAATGCAAATGTTTTTTTTAATTCTTCGCACGTTTAATTATGTAGCAGAAGAATATTAATGGCTAAATTACTATAAATACGGATTAATTTATACAAAGCTAATGAATATAAAGAGATACCAAAATATCGCCTTAATATAATATATATTATATAATACGCCTTATGTACGTGAGAGGAGCGACTGAATTCATAGGACACACATAGATTTTAATCTCCCACATATTTAACAAACACTGGCTCATGTTCACCATTTTTAAGTAAAATCAGGATTTAAACACTCGGCTGAACTAAACTGCCACATCAATAAAAAGTATTTCAACTGTTTTTTTTGGCTGGCAAAAAGGCTGTATTGAGTTATACACACTATTCTTAACATTTATTTACGAAAAAAACATGCCTTTAATCTGGAAAAGGCCTGAAACAGTTTCATAAGACAAAATGTGACCACAAAAAATCGAAATGTATTGGCATTGAGCCCTTCCAGGCCGGTGATATTTTAGTCTATCCACGTGGTTGAACTGTTTCCACTTAAGAACCTGTCATATAGAAGAACTGATGCACGTTAAATTTATGAGAATTCAAGTATCTTCACATTGGCGTAGCATAGATGTTGAGAGTTGGACGCTATAGATTAGATGTCAACCTCTTCACTTGAGCATGGTTCAAAACTGAGAGGCTTAATGGCTGAGGTTAGCCAAACTTGTATTGGATAGAAATAGGTAGACGGATGATGTTCAATAAATGCACCAAAACTCTTGTACATCTATTATTTTAACTATATACTACGGTTTATTGATTGCTCAATAGCGTCGCCATTCAAAGCAGTACAAGGAGGGTTGTTGGCTACAGATAGAGTAATATTGAGCCACGATCAAATAGTGAGAATAACACCTGAGCTAGCCTCTCGTCACCTTTCTACACCGTGTCAATGGTGTCAGGCTTTGAGAGTTCCGGTAGGTATATCTTTCTTCAGCCCTTACGTATGGTGAGTCTTTCTGTGTTGTCGACTAAAGTACTCTAAAACTTAGCTTGGTTAGACAATTGAGCTGGTCTAGAGGAATCAACATCACTCTAGACCTAAAAGATTTTATTGGTGACTGTTGAATGTTTGTGTTTTGAAGCAAGAACTATATTTGGCCAAAGTTCTCCAAACACTCATTAATTTACGAAATTAAAAATATATGCAATCTGGACTAAACTCGGAAAGAGGAAATAAAATAAGAGTTGAAAGCAGAAAAATTGATTAGATCACCTATTGGTATTGTCTGTACTTAAGATAAGCCTCTCATACAGAGAAGGCTCCTATTGTCGACACAGGCCTTGTTCTTTAGAACTTCAGTTGAACTGCAAGAACATAGTTAGCACCTCATATTCCTAACTTTCCTACCATGCCTTGTTTAGGTCTTTGAGGTTCACTTCCATTTAAGTTGAATAAGCTCTTATACGATTTTGACTATCAGCTATCTGGGGTGGAAATTGATCTGGAATTCGTAATTTAATTCATGCATCGTTATATACGATGCTAAGTTGGAACTTATTTCGTTCCCTTTATTTCATATATGGAAAAATGAACATATTTCTTCAGTGATGAAACTTTCTTTTTAAATCACATAAGGATAAGACCCGAGTTTTTAAATTGTCCCATTCCACAAAGAGCTTAAAGACTCAGTGTCGTAAAAAGTTACACATTTCTTAACGGCTCAGTGTATTAAACATTGATTATATGCCAAAAGTAAAAAGAAATTCCTTCTTAACAGACTAAAAAGTGCATTTCTCTGTGTAAGAAAAAAAATTATATATAATTAATTATGCTTATATATATTAAATATTAACTCGAGTATTAATAAATATTGGTTTGATTATTTCTTTCAATGTCCACTGTGAGTCAATATTTTGACGATTCTCATGTGATTAATGTGCATTAAAATTCAAATGTAGAACTTCACAGTTTTAGCTAAGACTAGAAAACAATTAGGAACTAACAGCGTTAATTTCGCAAGCTTATAACACTATATGAAGTCAATGCAAAATAATTTTTCTGATGAAATAATTTTATATCAGATTACACGATTAGTTTATAATTTTATATTTTTGGCTTATAGAGGTAAAGTCAAAATCTTTCAAATGGAACCATTTAATTCGAATTAGTTAAGTTCTCATTCTTTACCTTCATCGAGAAGCTTGTATGTCTGAAATTCATCATTTTTAGACTGATTTTGACTTTACATAAAAAAAGAAATTTGAAGAACAAAATTGTAAATTTCTCAGAATTTATTTACTATTTCGTTAGAACTTAATGTGAAGTTTAAGAACCAAGTAACAAAAATGGTACCAAACTTACCCCACTTTCCAAATTCCCTACCTATGCCACATGATAGGTTTGTGGGGATAGACTCAATTGAATTTAGTATGAATCAACCTCAATTTAGGTATTGATGTAATTGACAGTACCATCCAATCAATATTGATGGCTGCCAGTCTAGTTGATCGTAGTTAAAATAAATTTCAATATCTACTGTAAAACAGGCTATATGTAAAGTACACAATTTTTTAGTTTGATCAGACGAAGTAAAGGGAATTTGAGCTGGTAATTACACTTAATACCTCGGCCTGATTCCACCTCCCCATAGTGTCCCCGATTGTTAATACACCATATGTTTATGGCAGGCGATAAACGATTCGAGTCATTGATTTCTATTTTAATAACGTCTATTGTAAGAAACAATGGAGTTGCTGAACATCAAAACGAAATAGGCATCAAGCTTCTCATAGTATAGAACAGGGATGGTGAACCTTGTTGGATCAACGTTACATTTTTTCTGAAGTGTTTAGTGATGTATAGACGTGCCGTCAAATAATTTTTACTTGCGATTATTGGGGAAAAAATAAAACTAAATGCTAACGCAAAACTCCTTATTACGAAAGAATACTTTTTGCACTGTATCGTTGTAAATGTTTTAGTTATACGTGTAATTCAAATTAAAGTATAAACATTAGTGACTTCTGTTGTTGCAGATTATGGACGATAAATAACTTATATTAGGATTGTAAGATGTTACTTTTAGTAAAATACATGCTGAATTGGGGCCAAACGGTTTCTATGCATTTAATTATTTTTGCTGAGGTTTTTTTTTGCCAAGAGGATTTGTGATTTTTTTTTAAAATGCCATTTTGCAGACAATTTTTCGCATACCACTGTTCCAGAACATAAAACACACACCACTTTGTCGCTTTTACTAATGCCATATTTCTAGATTCACCAAATTTGAAATTCTCTGTTACACTTACTATCTTGCACTTTTGATCTTTTGCTGAACTAGACATGTTAAATAACAGTTAAAAATCATAAATATAACACAAACTTTGAAATGCAGTTCTCTCAAAGACATTGACTATACTAGGCGTTCATAAATTTTGCATCATAAGCAATTGTAGGCCACGACGTAACTAAGGCAAGACAATAACAAACATATGTGCTCCCCGTTGCCCCACGACTGATCATTTGTGCGTTTGTGTTCGTAATACTTCACAGTGAACTTTGTTATTTTGAAATAAAATGCAAACCATTTTGATCACTGACGTGCCCAAAATATGTCGCGTGCCACAGGTTCGTCATAAATGGCATAGAAGTTATATTTTAACCTTTCATGACTTATCCAGGTCTAAAAGTTAGAATAGCCGTCACCAATAGTGTTATAACTTCAAAACGAAGCTTATACAATGCAACCAGACAGTTCTTTTAAATGAGCTGTATCATTGTTTCATAATCATGTTTTTTTTAATGAAATGGATTAAATCAACGACTCAATTTGCACATTGTCAACTACGATGGTTGTGACCTGAACTACTACGGTAATGCATTGTACATCGAAAAGAATTTCACATAACACATATTTTAAATATTGAGTTTTTAAATTTGAAGAGCATTAAGTGATATGTAGTTCAACCCTAACTGGACATGTGGTTGATATTTTAACCAAAAGGAAAAGGCTTAGAATACACTTAAAAAATAAACCAATAATTTTCTTCTAAGCTGATTACTGAATACCTTATGGCCTCAAACGTCAATATTTTGACTGAACTCAAGTTTTCAGACCAGAGGGTATAAAGTCTCCTTTACATTCTGAACCACAAGATCCCCATTACTCACCAGTTGAAATGAATAGTGCATTACCTTTTGTTGCCAATGTCTTGCGAGACACCAAAGTGTGAATCACTGGCAAAAAGGAAGCACATAACCAGAACTCTTGTCCCGAGAAACAGTTTCTTCTAATAATTAGACGTCTCGCAAGGGTTAAAGCAATATCCCTAAATATAAGGATCTTTCACATTAAAATAAAAATTTTTTTATGAAGAGTAATTTTTGTGATTTAATTGTTAAACAGATTACCTATTTTATGCTTTGTTTTAAGTTGGAATTAATGCAACAACTATAATTTCAAAAATAAAAATTTATTGGAGCATAATTTAAAAATTATACAAGTACACACATCACCACATGCAAGACATTCAAAGTCAGATTTAAAACACACAATAAATCTTGGAAAAAATATATATCAAATACAACATTAAGTACTACATTAAACATATTTGCAATGAATCAAACTTAAATTTTAAAAATCACCTATTATTTCAAAATCTTTTAAACATACTTCCTTATTATGTCTAAAAGGCAAATCAGTTAAACTCGTGTTCCTTCAATTAAGTGAAGAGAAAATGACTATCGACTTCCTGGTGGCAAGAATTATGTATAAAATAGGCAGTACAGAGGTAAAAAAATAATTTCGGTGAAAAATGTAGCTATTGTCCAAAGTTGCATTGATAGGACTAAAAACTGATACGTCAAAATTTGGTTACCATCAGGAAAATTTAAATTTGGCTCATATGAAGGGAAACAGGACATAACTTCAAATTCAGTATTGGTCTAAACAGGGAATAAATATGGATTTTTAGTCTAAAAAAGCTGTAAATTAAAAAAAATCATTTAGAAGGTAAAATTTTCAAATAGGAAATAAATATTCTGAAAATACAAAATTTTCTTTCCTTTCACAATGAGTTCAATGTCCAAATTTTTTAATGAAACTGCATGTTTAACTTCAGCATCAGTTTTCAGAAGCAAACTGTCAAAAGGAGTCCAGGATTTTAAGGGATACGAGGGAATAAACAATCCCTAGTGCTACTATCTTTCATTTACTTTCACAACACCGTTGATTTCTTGGATATCGATTCATGAAAGCTGAAATACAATGAGTAATACAAGGAAATCATGTTTTAAAATACAGTACTCTAAAGTTTTTCATCTACCTGACATTCGAATTTTTTCAATTAGTATCCTATTTTTGATCGGTGCTATGTAAATATTTCCATTTCCATCCATCTTTCCCGTACACTTTTGGCTAAAAGACGATTGTTCCGATCCAAAATGTTTACAAACACTGTACGTATGATATAAGTTAATTTATTCAAGATTGTATGTTTTTTTAAGCATTTTTTTCCTCTTTGTGCTATGTGAATGAACGATTGAGTTTTTCAAGTCATGAATTCTACTTGCTTCAAGCCATCCCATGATTAACTATTTTTCAGAAGTCTGCTGAAACTAAGGTTTTATGAGTAATTTGTAACACAGTATGCTATTTATCATATTTTCCGTCAAAACTTAGTGCCCTCACGTACATTTAATCTAATAAACATTAAGTACAAATTAATCTTTCCTCGAGGCTCCCTTTTTGTCAATATTGATCTCGAAAACAAATGAATTCTCGTCTTTAAGGCGAATAAACTAGGTTTAATAGGCATAATTCCTTTTTAATTAATACATTTTGCCAATACAGTACTTTTGCTGGAAAAATAAAGTTGGTGGAGACGCTAAACCCTTTTTAGAACAGCCCACTTTATTTCAAAAGCTTTATTTACATTTTATCTATGGCCACTTTTCTACTTTCCCATCAACTCCAAGAAATCTACAAGATACTCATATCTAAGACTTCTATAACAATTGTTTCAATTTTAAATTTTTATCTTTGTTTCAGCTCTCTGGTTTTAAAGACATATTACTCGTATTCTCTAAATAACATGATTAAATATACATTAGTTCTATTGGGAAATCATAGTGGGGTAATTTACATCTAAGATATTTTTCAAATTTGCATTTTAGTATAATTCTTATAGGAAATTTCAGAATTATTGTTAATATATTCAGAAATTTATTTATTAATATATCCAAGCCATAAAGACCACTCATAAAACATTGAAGTTCACTAAATTCAGTAATCGAAACATTGAGAAGAGCTCCATTACCACCAGTTCTATTTAAAACACTGAAATCTAATAAAACTTTAGCATAAGTCAAAGACAAAGAAAACTTCAATTTTCTTTTAAAATTTCCAAGTCCCATCAAAACATCGTATTGAAAATGCAATGGTCCTGCACCCAAGTTTGCATTCACTAAAAATTTGCCATCTGTTTCAATCAAACCACAGTTTCCAGCTTGGTGAAGAGTTTTTAAACCAGTCAAATGAACATAGTGCAAAACAATCCCAAAAAAAACCAAGTTTCCAAAAATATATGGATCATATTTTTTAGCACGATCAATGGTTATGTTATCTACAAGGTTTTTGATGTATAGATCTCCACATTTGGCAGTCTTTTCATCATATAGTTGATCTGAAAGGAAATAACAATAAATCAGGAAGCATGGCCAACACAAAATAGTTGACAACAGTTATAGAAAGGAAAGGGTAGTGAACCAGCAGTACTCTAATAAATTCAAGTTCACAAATTACCATTGTGATGCAAACTATAACGAAATACTACGTGTATGTATTCTTAACTTATATTTACAGATATATATGCAAGTCAGTTTTGAGGAATTCTGTTTTATTTTTGCAACAATTTGTGTATAATTGTTGAATTCATCCAAACATTTTGCTTTAGTGCCATTTCTTAGGGTGAAACTGCATAAACATACTCTTTACACCAAACATTTGAAATTTTATTGTGAAATCAGCTGAAGTACAAGAGAATTCCAGAAATTTCCAGGCACAATTAAAACATTTGCCTTTCAGAATTACAGTTGATCCCCAAAATTGCTTAGAGAACAATATTTAGTCAAAATATTCACATTTCTTAATTTTTACTCTTTCAAAACTGCTGCACCGTATTAATTTAATGATAAAATTATCGAAGCAAATCTGTTCTCCATTCCCTTCTACGCCAATTGGCTCCGAGAAATCTCACTCCATTTTCCAGTGTATACGATGTCAATTTATAGAAAAATTATGTAGAATGATCCCGAGAATATTCTGAATTTTTTTCTAGAGTTATCTTAAACTACTTAGGTATAAAATAACATTCTACGTAAATTCAATTTTTAAATAAGTTTAAAATGTCTACCGATTAAAAACTTATTTTAAAATGTTAAAATTCTAAACTCAAATTTATATCAGATTTCACTTGAAAATAAAATTAATTAATAGTGAACCAAATACGAGTACTAGGATTCAAAGAAATAAAAAATGGAGGTATATAGGAATGCCGGTAAAACAGAAAAACATGGCAAATAGAATATGGGGAAAATGTAAATAAAAATATAATGGTTTAAAAAATGAAAAATCTCAGGCAGAAAAATTAAATTATTTTCCGAAGAAGTATTGATTGTGGAATGTTATGATTGCTATTCCATATTAGCGAATACATTTTGAATATATTGGAGACATTCGAATAAAATGAAAATAACCAATACAATATAATAATCATATTATATAATTATATTATATAATTGTATTATATAATATGTATTACATTATGTATTATAAAATTTATATTATATATGCAATTATATAATTATTATATAATATATATATGCATAATATGTATTAAAATTAAGCAATAATGAATATCAATAATTGCTAATAACTTGTAATATTTCAAAAACTGATTTCCTTTCATGAATTTCATCGAACAAGGAACGTTTACAATTGCATTATTTAAAAGTAAAATATAGTGGGAAAGTGTGCATAATTTGCAGCAGGTTAAAAAAGAATGCTTGATAGATTTACTATTGTGATGGCAAATTTCTTCCGTAAGATCCGCATCAAAACATACGGCAGTCGCAAATTTCTTATTCTGCCTCTAAATTTTCATTTCGCTGCCACACTTAACACATTTCATGACGTCCGAAATAAGCGAAATCTTAATCAAGAATGAGAATCCTGAAGAAAAAAAGAACAGAACTATTGGAAAACAAAAGTCCAAATTCTACAATCCATGGTGTCCTCATTCTTTTTTTTGAAAAAAAAAATTCTTGTACTCACACCAAAAATTTTCGAAAAAGCAGCAGAAGACGAAAGCTGCAATCTGAACAACGCAAAGTATGGAAATGTATAAGAAAAAATTGAATTAAAAGAGTCTGAAATTACTAGGGATACGGCCTTAAATATAAACCAATAAAAATTAATTTGAAGTTACTATAATAATAAATAGAAGGTAATATACGTTACACAATAAACAAATAATTAATAAAATTACAATATATATATATAGCCACCACAGAACCAAAGTCAAAAATCAAGGTAATCATATTGTAATGTTATCGCCCAATTTGGCGAATGTCAGCAACTTGGCGCGTAGCTTTCCAATATCGAATCAGTACTCAGTTGGGGTTTTTCTTATAACTTTTTCGCAGGTTAAATTTTATCCAAAAAACTCAACTCTCAATTTTTTTCTATATAAACCATTTTTTATTAATTTCTAAAAGATTGTTTAATTTTGTCGACCTTTTCGTTACTTTTTGTGCCAAATATTTTTTGTCACCAAGAAGCACACCAAGATTGGATTCCCCCTGTGTGCACGTCTAACGCTGTATATTAAGCCATAACAGAATTTGGCGATAGTAGAAAAAAGTTCGCGCCAAAATAGATTTGCCCTAGATAATCTCGAAATGAGATATGAACATTTTCGAGGAAATATAGCAAGAACCCACCTAGATAAACTATAAATGCGCCATTAGAAAGATTCTAAAAAAAAGTTCTTTTTTTATATTAATTCACTGACAAGATTTTAATGTGTATTATTTAGTAATAAATGGGCACAGTAAATTTATATAATTTTCTATAAACTCAAAACTAGAATTGTTTTCAATAGAAAGAAAAATGCGTAACATGCAGTTGTTCAACTAATAAGTATTAAGACTACTAATTGTAGACTTTGCCAGGATCATGTTAGCATCTGTAAATATTCATAACATAATCAATTTTTTAATAATTAAAACATTAATACAACCTCAAATATGACTTACCAAAACAGAAAAAGCGTTTGTATTCCTTATAAAGTCTTGCAGTAAAAAATGACAATATGCCTCTTAAAAATGTAAATGACACACACATTTTTCTTGTTATTAACTTTGTAGCTAAAATACCTTTTCAGCTTATCAAGCTATATTAAAATTACAAATTCTTGTATGAATGTTTCTATCAAATACAGCCAAACCAAGGAACTGCCTTTTTTAGTTTGTATAACGTGTACACAATATTGTTTGATTGATTGATTGTTTAATTGATGGATCATTTATTAAACTCAAACGCTAAGTCAACGAGGGGGATATTGATGGACACCGTAATCTTAAAACTCAGTCAAGTGACGAGGACGACATCTGAATCGATGCCCTACTTTGCCAACTTCCACATCACGCTAACGTTAAAACTTTGAACTTCGACTCAGTTAAATGTGCATCAGCCACTCAACATGGAGGATGTTTAGTAGTGCCAGGATTCGAACCACCATGTGTGTGGACTGGGGGTTGGAGCAAGAACTTAGCTTTTTTTCGTCCCTGTAGCTTATTATTGGTTTTTGTTCTGTTGAGACGTCATCACTATAGCGCAATAGAGTTATGCTTTTTTTAGCTTTTTTTTTTTTTTTTTTTTTGCTTAACTGATTTGTTTTGCTTTTTTTGTTTTATTTTAATGTTTTCAAAAAATTTGTAACTTTGAATCCGAGCTTGTATTTTTTTTTACCACACAATTAAATGAAATATGTATTCTTATTTCAAAAATTATATAACATCATTTTAATTCCCTTATGTGTAACAGAGATTTAACAGTAGTTGGAGATTTTTTGTTACTAATGCCACCTGATCGGCAAAGGCCAGATCAAGGCCCACGAAATTCATCGTGGCAAAGGGATAAGTGACGCCTGTCGTTAGCCGTAGCTTTGAGCACCATACAGGTGATAGAACAATTTAGCTCAGTTCCACCCGAATTTAGAGGGAGAAAAGCCTGGGGGTGGTCCAGGGGACTCCCATCTCTCTTCCCCTTCCACCAACCTCACGAGAGGACTTGCGGCTCGACGGCTATTTTAAGTACCCCCATGCCACGAAGGCACTATACATTTATAAACATCCATGTCTTTGCCTGGATTCGAACCCAGTCCCAACGGCACAGCAGTCAGCGTCGCTAACCACTATACCGGATTGGCGACCGCTTGAAGATTTCAAGATGCTAATATTATTTTTATTATTATTTCCTTTTCTTAGAAAGTCTATAAAAAAGAGCTCAGTCTTCAAGGGGCTTTAGATCTATTATAGAACCTACCATCTGATATAAGTGATGTACTAACAGATGATTTTTCTGATGAAGAAGTCCCAAGAAATTATCTGCTGGAATTTTCGTTAGATTCTTAGGATGACGATCAAGAGGCTAAACTCAAAGTGCAGTAGTTCATGTTAAGAAAATACAGCATTCCCCCACCACACCCTTCCAGGAAGCAGTGCTTTAAAAAACATACAATTGAAACCTCACTCAAAATGCACAACGTGTAATGAATTTCTGTGTATTAATGGAAAAAAACTGTGTATCTGAATATCATCAAATTAAGTTTGTGTAAAATAAAGTAAATAAATTTTAAAAATTTAATAATGCTTAAAAATAAATATTTTGCGCTGTAAAATATTAGTATTCTCTGTGGTTATTTAGAATTTTTAAGAGTTAAAACTGCGTTAAAATGTCACTCGGTCTTTTCATTTTATGAGAATATTTGAGACCTTTGTGTGCTGACGGTACTTTAAAGTACCAATTTAATTAATTAGCTCTATCGAATTTTAAATTTCCCAAAGTTGAGTATTTTATTTATATATATCCCTTAATTTTCAAAGCAGTGATCCAAAAAAAATATTGCATGAAAAAATTTGCATTAAATCATAATGTGGATTGATTGATTGATTGAATATTAACGTCGCACTGTTCAGCTACACGAGGGCTTTTGGCGACGGACCACGTAATTTTGAACCATGGTCAAGTGACGTGGACGACACCTGAGCTGGCACCCCTCTCCTAACTACCACACCACACCAACGGGAGGACGTTTCAGCTCTCGACAGATTTAACGTGCATCGCTGCCCTACACGGCGGGTCTTTAGTGGTACTGGGCTCGAACCCGTGACAAAGCAAGCCACAGTCCGATACCTATACCACTCGGCTACCGCGGCCTATCATAATGTGGAAGATAAAGGGTTAATATTAAGTTTGAAATGTTTATATATATGTAAAGGGTGTTTTTTAGAGGTATAGAACTTTAAATTGCAATAAAACAACGATGTAGTATTCGATTGACATGAATTTTTTTTATTCGAAAGATAATCTTGTGGCATTACATTTTAAATATGATTTCTGGCATATGACTGCCACGGCTGGCTCGGATGTAGTCCAATCTGGACGTCCAATTTTCGATGACTTTTTCCAACATTTGTGGCCGTATATCGGCAATAACACGGCGAATGTTGTCTTCTAAATGGTCAAGCGTTTGTGGCTTATCCACATAGACCAATGACTTTACATAGCCCCACAGAAAATAGTCTAGTGGTGTTAAATCACAAGATCTTGGAGGCCAATTCACAGGTCCAAAACGTGAAATTAGGCGGTCACCAAACGTGTCTTTCAATAAATCGATTGTGGCACGAGCTGTGTGACATGTTGCGCCGTCTTGTTGGAACCACAGCTCCTGGACATCATGATTGTTCAATTCAGGAATGAAAAAGTTAGTAATCATGCTTCTATACCGATCACCATTGACTGTAACGTTGTGGCCTTCATCGTTTTTGAAGAAGGATTCCACCAGCCCATAAAGCGCACCAAACAGTTTTTCTGGATGTAACGGTGTTTCGACATACACTTGTGGATTAGCTTCACTCCAAATGCGGCAGTTTTGTTTGTTGACGTAGCCATTCAACCAGAAGTGCGCTTCATCGCTAAACAAAATTCGCTTATGAAAATCGGGAACAACGGCAATCTCGTTTTGGGCCCATTCGACGAATCTACGCCTTGCTTGATGTTCGTTTTGATGAATTGCCAAACCAAACTGAGAATAAATCACTTGACAGCTGTTAAATCGGTCGCCATCTTGGAAAGTAATGCCAACTTAAACTTCTATACCTGGAAAAAAACACTCTTTATATACCCTTAGATTATCTAACTACTAATATTATGTTTAAATGAAGACTTTCATTTAAAACTAAACTAAACTCAGTGGCGCAACATCCCATGAGGGCTAAGACCTGCTATGCCCATCTCATTTTTTCTGACCTTGGGTGCTGAGGTGTATGAACAGATGTCCCGGTCAGGTGGTCAGTCTGACGCGAAACCCCTAGTGTTTAGTTCACAAGAAAGCTTGGAACTCATTTATCGACCCACTGAAGGAATGAAAGGTTGAGTGGACCTTGTCCAGCCCGGAATTTGAGCTCCGGACATGTGACGTGGAAGCGTGATATGCTACCACTCAGCTTCTGTTTTTCATTTAATATTCCGTGAATTTCATCTTGTGTTAGATTTAACGTACAGATTGGTTTCTAATAATTTAAACAATGCTTTTTAGAAGAATTGAGTCCGTAGCCTGAGACTGTTTTACCATCTGGCTAAAGCAATCTTCCAGCCATGAAGGAAAAACCAAGGCAAAAGAGCGAGATAACATTTTAAGGAAAATTTAAGTTAGATCGGATATCGCTTAAACGGGTGTAGATCAGTTAAACTGGGATCAGTGATTAAATTAACACCGTTGTGTATATGGTTTTGTTTTCTAAAGGTATACCTACAGACAAGATAAACCGGTAGTGAAGATCGGAGAAAATAATGGCCATTGTAGTAGGAGTCAATGTAGTCGATTCATCACAAAAGAGTGATGCGATCGTTTGTCGATCATCACGTGATTATGAAGTAGGCAATATAAGCTAATCGTATCACACTTATGGTTGTGTGCTTACATTCAAATTTTATATTCTTCTAAGTTTTTTAGTACTCTAAATATTTTTAATATATTTTCTAGTCTTTTGCTTTTCGTATAGTTATTAAATCTATACATTTTTTTTAGAGTTTACAGCATTCGATTTAAGCTTAGTTTATACTTCTGTTCTTTGACCTCGTGTCTTGTGTTTTTGTATACTTTTAGGTTTAGTAATTAGTTTGCCATCTACATTGTGTTTCAAAAAATTATGGATATTTCAACTGAACAAAATCATTTATACTTAATTTTTAAGTGTTAAAGTGTAGAATAAGGGGAGGGGGAGGCTTGGCGATGTCAATTATTTTGGCGAACGGAATCGATCGCCAAGAAACTTGCTTTAGCGATAGGTGTTTTGGGAGACCGGAATCGATAGCCAAGTTACATAATTTAACGATAGGTGTTCCGAGAATTTACAAATTTTAATTTTGCAATAAAAATAAAGAAATATTAATGTGTAATTAAAAAAAACTATATATAAAGCTATCAGTAACGAATAAAAATTGTATTGTTTTTTTAAGTTAAAGGAAAGAAAGGATTTTTGTTATATGATAGTAGATACAAAACTGAAAATGCCACCAAAATACTCAGTCGAAGGAAACACGTGGTTATTTGTTTAACGTACCATCATGTGATTATGATGTCAGATGAAACAAGTCCTAGTTCAAATCCAATTTAACCCAAAACCTTCTTTTCGAATGATGAGGACAATTGTACATTAAATGCAACTGTGAACCTCGAAGACTTCACGAGGAGGAAAGTGAAAATAGGGAAAATGAGTCCCCGTACAACTGCCATCCTTATATAACCAATGATCATTAGCTCTACAACAATGCATAATGCAAACAAACTCAAATGTTATTAAGGTATCCGACTACGTCCGGAACCGTAATTTTTCAAAAGCGTATAAATGGATAATATTTATATTTAGTGTCACTTAGATTATAAAATGTATATAAAATTATTTTAAGAATAGTGTTACAATAAAAAATTATTTAAGTATAATATATTGACAAAAAATGAACATAGAATGACTAATTTTCAAAATATTCTCTTTTTGTGAAAAATGCTTCCATTACAATAATATTTTGCCTGTATATAGTTCAGACCTCTCTATAGAGGCTCAACTAGAATTTTTGAAATATAGAACTTAGAAGTTGGGTTATCCGTATATTTTACGACAACAGAGGAGAGCAATTTTAAAAAAAACGCTGATAATTATTTCAATTGATGGTAACTCTGAAAATGTGAATTTTCAAAAATCCTTGTTCAGACTCTCTGGAGAAGTTTTTACTTAATATAAGCGAAATATTATTTTAGAAGCAATTTTTATAAAAGAACATTTTGAAAAAAGATTATTCTAAGTTAATTTTTTGCCAAAATATTGCATTTAAATAATTTTTTTGTCAAAATATTCTTAAAACAATTTTATACATGTATCTAATCTAAGGTTCACTAAATATCACGAAAGTTATCCATTTATGCGCTATTTTAAAATCACGGTTCCGAACCTTAAGGGTTTGATTTTCCATAGTACACATGTCTGTAAGACAACTGGAAGCGATCACGGTATCCAAGTAGTTTCACGATCGTGAGCTCGTAGCCGGCATGATTTAAGCTGGCACTCCTGTCAAAGGCCTGATCGCCTAGAGATATGTATATTAAAACTGTCGGATTCGAAATCTCTCAAATGCGTGGTGTGGAAGTTTGGATCATAGTGTGTCACTTCAAATATCCATGAGTCCTGGTGCCCCTGAATATCCACTGGGTAAAGAGACCGATGCGAGTTCTATCCGTCGAGGCTCAAAGTCCTCCCGTTGGCGCGGTGAGGTAATTTGGGGAAGTGGTACCAGCTCAGGTGTCGTCCTCGTCATTTGACCTAGGCTTAACATTACAAAGTCCATCGCCAACAGCTCTCATGATTCTCTATAGCAGGGGTGGTGAACCTTTACGAATCAACGTGCCATTTTTTCTAAAGAAATGTTTAATGAGGTATAGACGTGCCTCCAAATAATTTTAATTTGTGATTATTGGGAAACGTAATAAAACTAAACTTTAAAACAACTCAAACCTCTTTATTTACTACGAAAAATACATTTTGCATTGCATAGTAGTAACTGTTATTGTAAAAAATGTAATTCAAATTAAAGTAACAGTGTCTTCTGTATTGCAGATTATATAGATGACAAATAACTTATATTAGGATTATAAGATATTACTTTTAGCAGAATACGTGCCGAGTTGGAGTCATCTGCCAAACAGTTTCAAAGGGAGTCTGTAAAGTTATTCATCTCTAAAAAGAATGACTTCCAAGTATACAGGTAGGGGAAAATATGGTTAAAATGCCATAAGTCAGCTTCTTCAAATAGTTAATTGTATCTGGAATCAAATCCCCGTCACCAGTGGCGTTACGGAGAGTATTAGCTCCCCCCTCTCCTGTAAAGTCAAGCTTTTAGGCCCTAAGAGGGGTCTAATAAAGGATTGCAAAGCAATAACCTTTGCCCTCCCCACTAGGTGGGGATTGCGGGGGTGAAAGTTACGCCACTGCCCGACCGATCAATTAGTTCGTAATACTTCACAGTTAACTGTTATTTTGAACGGTGGAGTGCCCAGAATATTGTGTCGCATGTTATTAGTGGCACGCGTGCCATTGGATCGCCATTCCTGCTCTATAGTGTGTATGACGCTATTTTAACTCACTCTCTCAGATATCCATCTCATATTCTGATTGTGGTTCAAAATAACGAATCGTATTGATTTTGGTTCGCTGACTTTGTGTCAGCCAGAAAAAGTTTCAATAAAATAAAAGATCACTTTGATACATTGCATGATGAAGATGTTACATTAATTCTCATTCTTGGATGCGTTTCGATATATTAATAAATTCCGTCGTCAACATAAATAACTTAATGATGCATTATTTGGAAAATTACTGTTAATTATCAACGTCGAACTACAAAGTTACACGAATGATTGAGTGAATATTAACGTCACACTGTTCAGCTACATGAGGGCTTTTGGTGACGGACCACGTAGTTTTGAACCATGGTCAAGTGACGTGGACGACACCCGAGCTGGCACTCCCCTCTCCTAATTACCACACCAACAGGAGGACGTTTAAGCTCTCGACAGATTTAACGTGCCTCGCTCCCCTCATCAAAATATCTATACTATTCATTAGACTAAGGGTCGGCAACCTACGGCACGCGTGCCTTAGTACACTCAAATCGAGAATACTCATTGTAGAATACTCACATTGAGTATTGCACGCTGTACAATACTCAATGGCACTCTGCACTACCGAGTAAGTGAGTGAGTGAATATTCACGTCGCACTGTTAAGCTACACGAGGGCTTTTGGTGACGAACCTTGTAATTTGGAACCATGGTCATGTGACGTGGACAACACCTGAGCTGGCACCCCCTCTCCTAGCTACCACGCCACACCAACGAGCTTTGGACAGATTTAACGAGCATCTCTTCCCTACACGGTGGGTCTTTAGTAGTACTGGGCTCGAACTCGTGACAAGTCGGCCACGATCCGATACCTTGACCACTCGGCCACACAAAGTTATATGAGAGTTATTATCGAAGGACCTCGCAATTTCGACAGTCGATTGATTGATTGAATATTAACGTCGCACTGCTCAGCTACACGAGGGCTTTTGGCGATGGACCACGTAATTTTGAACCATGGTCAAGTGACATGGACGACACCTGAGCTGGCACCCCCTCTCCTAACTACCACACCACACCAACGGGAGGACGTTTCAGCTCTCGACAGATTTAACGTGCATCGCTGCCCTACACGGCGGGTTTTTAGTGGTAGTGGGCTCGAACTCGTGACAAGGAAAGCCACGGTCCGATACCTATACCACTCGGCTACCGCGGCCATATTTCGACAGTCAAACGTCGAAAGCAACAAAGAGATCTTATTCCCCACACCTCGGCATCGTAAGTACTTTGATATTCAATAGATTTTACTTAATTAGTCCTGCTGAACTGTGGGTTTTTTAGTGGTACTAGGGTTCGAACCCACAGCTCGACAGACGAAACGCCGGCCACGAGTTCGTGACAATAACCACTGGACTATCATGGATATCTTGGACACAATACAAATTAATCTTACAAAACACAAAGATCTGAATTTTACCTGATATACTGTATTCAAAAAGTGGGTTTCCCTTAATAGCATTTGCAATTTTCATCACTGTTGCACAAAATTGGTATCAATGTTAACAGACCAAAACCATCCAAGTCGAGGTATTAATGGATTAATTAACTTCTTGAGTTTTTCCCTTGATGAAACCTGGTTTTGATGAATTAGGTAGGGAATGGTCTTGAATCCATAAAGATTCATACTAATTTTGTCCAGCAATTACAGACATTGCAAAACTATTAAAGGGAAAAAAACCTATTTTTTTTTTTACAACTGTACTATACCAAACTTTATAATGACCTACTTTGTTCATCTCTAGGCTCCTGCTAAATGAATATTGTGACATTTCCATTGGTGTTTGAAAGCTGCATTTTGTTTATATTAACATAGCGTTAAAAGGAATCAGATTTTACAATGAAAGATATCCTGTATTGTATGAGCACAATTGAAAATCTCTTTCTGAAACTAATCACTAAAATATGAAGATCTTTAGGTTTTAATGAGTATTGAGATCTTATTTTTCACACGAAACTTTGTTTTATGATTAGGATGCGTTACATTAATATTGTACTAGAGCTATTCAGGGCTTCTTGAGACAAACATTTAAATTACCAATTTTTTTGAGTATTATTTAATTTTAAGCAATAAAATTTATTATATTGCATATAATTACTTATCTTTTCTATTAGTAGGATTTTGTTACAATGATAGAGAAAGAGTAAAAATCCTAACTAATGTGCATTTGTTCACCCAAAAATAGCCTAGAAAGGAAGATCTCAAATCCATATAATGACAGTTTAATTGCTCAAAAAAAAAGATAAGAATAAAATATCACTATTTAGAAACATTTTTTTAGAAAAATAATTCAACTGAACTTTGTGATACATAGTTTTATATAGTACTAAGAAGAGTCTACTTGAGAAGAACCTTATTTTGACCATCACCTGCTTATTTTAACTGTAGGGATAAAACAGGGTAACATACATACCAAGAGCAACTGTGTTGAGGTAAAGAAT
Source organism: Trichonephila clavipes (assembly GCA_019973935.1). NCBI lineage: Eukaryota > Metazoa > Arthropoda > Arachnida > Araneae > Nephilidae > Trichonephila > Trichonephila clavipes. Next base: position 714,552 of record BMAU01018109.1, on the reverse strand, counting down.
TAAGTTATTTCATACTTTTTAGCATGATTCAAGCTAATATATAAATAGCCTTTAGATAACTTTTTACACTTCATTAATCTCAACTCTAAAGCAACGCAAGAGTTATTGCTTGCGGATCTCTTAGTTTTGAACCTCGGTCAAGGATGGCACGTCACTCCCCAAACTTCCATACCATGCTAGTGGAGGACTGAGCTTTGATGGATGTAGCGTGCATCAGCCTTTCTACATAGCGGGTCTTCAGTGGCATCAGGGCTCAAACTCTAGACTTGCCGCGGGGCCAGTGGGCGGGCTATCGCCAGTCATGTCCGGATTTCCCATATGACCGTCTGGTGGAACCTGCATGCTACAGACATGCACCCCTTTAGTTCCTTTAATGTGGTCTTTTTTCCTGTACAGGGGATAATGAACTCATTCTTGTCCTGTGTTTGTGTCTTCACTACTGCTCCAGGAAAGCTCTTCCGACCATGCATCCCTGTGTAGTTTCCCATCGTCTAGGTTTACTCCATCGGTCTTTAAAGTTTGGAACCACTGTACTGATACATCCTGTATTTAATACAAAAATGACATGAAGAAATAAAATTCGACATAAAATAAAAATTTAGATTAACCCCATTTTTTTCCATGCAAATTTAGACCGCCTTGCTTTGGGTGCTTTTAAAGAAAGCATGGAATTTTGCAAAATCTAGTATTACACTGCTGGCCACCGTAAATGCAACACCTTGAAGGAAGCATGCAAATATGAAACTTACAACATGCATTAGTGGAAGCGAGATATGCAAATGATTAGAATTTCAGCACAGACACATCACGCGCGCCTGTGGCGCCAACTTAAAGCGCTTTTTAAGACTTGGAGATTTCGACAACTTAAAGTTCGGCAATTGTGTTTTTCTTGTGATTTTTTCAAAAAACGATCAGTTATGTCTCGTAGAAAACAGTGATCAGCTTTTGATCAAGTATCCGAGTTCGATAGAGGAAGCATAGTGGCCTACCGAGATTGTGGATTATCTTTCACGGAAATCGGTAGTCGTGTTGGACGAAACCAAACAACTGTAATGCGTATATGTGATTGTTGGATGCAGGAGGGTACGACGGACTGACATGGTCGATCGCATCCACCTCAGTGCACCACTTCACATGAGGACAGGCAAATTGCGCGCATGGCAGTGACGGATCGCTCAGTCACATCACGACCCGGAGCACAGCACATTGAGTCTGTAACGCATCATTCAGTGTCTGCGCGTACCATTCGACGCCGTTTACAGCAGAGTGGTCTGTCCGCAAGACGTCCGTTGCTTGGTCTACCCTTGATGCAGAACCAAACGTCTCCGCCACCCATGGTGCGATGAAAGAAGTATGTGGGCAGCAGAATGAAATGAAGTTGTCTTTACTGACGAGTCACGCGTTTGTCTGCAAGACAAGATGGTCGGATTCGAGTCTGGAGACACCGTGGAGAGCGGATGCTGAAGAGCTGCGTTATGCACCGCGACACTGGTCCTGCACAGGGTATTATGGTATGGGGCGGTATTGTATATCGCTCTCCTCTAGTACGCATTACCGGTACTTTAAACAGCCAGCGCTACATCTCCGAGGTGTTGGAGCCAGTTGTCCTTCCTTACCTACAGGGCTTGGCCAAAGCCATATTTCAACAGGATAATGAGCGACCACACTTGGCACGCATTGTCTAAAGGTTCTTCGTCAATCACCAGATTGAATTGCTTTCCTGGCCGGCTCGCTCTTCGGATCTTTCGCCGATAGAAAACATGTGGCCCATGGTTGCTCAACGATTGACCTAGATTACACCCCCAGCTGTCACACCAGATCAACTTTGGCAACGTGTGGAAGCTGCTTGGTCTACTGTACCCCAAGAACACATCCGAAGTCTCTTTGAATCAATGCCGAGGCGTGTGGCAGCGGTGTTTTCCAACAATGGTGGCTACTAGGAACCACACTTAACAGAAGTCTATAAATTTAATCATTTGATACTTGGTCAACATGTTATCTACAAAATAAATCTTGTTCTATCTCTTGTCTTTCTTTGTGTTGTATTTACGATGACCAGCAGTGTAAGTTACAGATACAGCTCTGAAATAGCATTTTTTACAGTTTGAAAATTTTAAAAATCTACTTCGAGTTACTTGTAATTTGCGTTAAAATTTCTGTACTGCTCACGAGATCTCGTGGTGTTTCTTTAAGTTAAATGTTTCATATACAAAGTTTTATTTTCGTTTTGTTTGTACAAACTCGTCTCCTAAATTCATGCAGCGACAATCAATCTTCTAAATTATTTTCATAATAAAAATATTAAATACGTTTTTAAAAATTAAATTTTCCCCCATCCTTTCCAATTCTCAACTAAAACGGCTATAAATATATTACAAGTCCAATTGCAATTAATCCTAACTTGTATAGCAAACTACAAGATACCTCGTAAACGGCAGTCTCGGTACAAACATCTACTGAGAGATGCCTCGTATTGGAAGGGAATGACATCACTATTTACTGTCAACAGGAATAAGTTATTGAAGTATCTCGTAATTTTGAACTACAGTCAAGTAAAGACGTCACCTAAGCAAACCACCCACTCCAAATTTTTCATATCCAATAAATGCGAAGACTGGGCCTTTACAAATTTTGCCCATCTGTATGGTGGGTCTACAGTGGCACCAGGACTCGAACTTACGACACATCGGCTATAAGTTGACCATAACCACTAAGCTACCACAGTCACCCACGAGTCAGAGACTAAACTCTGGACTGTTGCGGCCGCTACAGACATGCCTAATGTATTATAAAATGTGTGAAACCTACATAATGATTTACAGAATACTTCTCCCCCCCTTTTTTTCATAAACTGGCCATGAACATAGCAAAATTCGTCCGCCCTATACATACAGTCTTCTAATGTCATAAAACTGTATCCAATTTGGTAACTAGATTTAAACTTATGACATCCATACATGATTTACGTTATTGTTGCTGGCAGAATACCAAAATCATAGGCCATTTCAGTTGTAAGGAAGACTAATATTTACAATAGAGTGCTTACTTATTTAATTGTAACGAGGAAATCATTCAATATAAAAGGGTAAATATAATATGTTAAAGAAACAATTCATGAATACTAGCCATTTTACAAACATTTGGAACACACAAAATTAGGAAATAATTGCTACCCAAGAATGAAAAGTTTGTTAAACAGCTCTATATCAATCGAAAAGTCTGAGACAATATTAAAATAAGAGTAGTTATGCTTAATTCAATATTACGGACGATAAACCTCGATTACATTTGCAAGCAATATACTTTTGAAGAGCATTCTAGCAATTTGATTTAAATTGAAATGTAGAATAAATTAATGAAATTCTACAAAAGAAAAGACACAGAAGCTCAATTTAATTTATTTAAAAACGAATAAAAAAAGCATTATTTAATAGAAATGTCAATGTAAAACACAAAAATTCTAATATATAACAGATTTTCTAACTTTATATCAGAAAGTGCTGAGGAATGTGGGTAGATTGCTTTTTCGCTAGCTCCAACTGAAATGTATACTTACATACAGAAGAATATTACAAGACTTTTTCGCAACAAGTACATGTGGTCGTCGATTCATTTAAATACTGTTCATATGACTGAAACTAAAGATAAATACATTTTTCCACCTACATGGTTAACTGAAATGTCCGTATTATCTTCGTCGTGTAACGTTTAAGTAGATCTTCTATCTGTTTTTTAACAAAATTTGGAAAACTCCATAACAAGACTTTAAGGGCGATATTTATAATCTTATTTAAAGGACGTAAATTGCAGATTTCAATACACAAACCACGTAGGTCTGTTATATGCAACTCATGAATCATAAAATCTTTGCCAGTTTCAATATTAGAAGAAAAATACACAAAAAGTTCAATGAAAGAAATGCTAACATCAACTGTTACAAGAAATCTGCATTGCATAAAAGTAGTTATCATTTGAAATCGTGAATGTAAATCACCTGCTCCAAGGCGCGAAGTAGCATGAACTGTTACAATTTTTTTCATCATATAACTTTCTCCTATGCGTGAAAGCGTTTCCAAGCCAATAATAAATCCCTTAAGTAATCTTAGCTCCCCCGTAGGAAAAATTATTTTTCTTATAAAACTTTGAATTGTATCCCATGGGATATAGGGATGAAGTCTTGACTTGTAATTAGTTAGTTTTCTTAGAAGATCGTCTATGTACTGGTTGCCTTCAACAATTTTAAAATGTTCATAACCTGAAAAGATTGAAAACTTCAATAAAATGAGATTTCAACAATTCACGAACGTCAATTTTTTTTAAATTCACACAAAAAAACAGTGCATTAACTGAAATGAAAACTAGATGTAGGAAAGTAAATATTTTATATGCAATTTAGAGAACAGTTTCACTTTTTCCTTGCGTTTACAAGATCTACATGCTTTCATTTTTTTTTTCTTTTTTTGGGAGAAACTAAATCCGAATGTAAGAAAAATTGAAATAAAATTTTAATGTGCTGAAAATACCTTGCCCTAGAACAATTTCAGATTAATGAGATTGTAAAAACAATGCATCTTAATATACTAAAATTTAAGTATACAGAACGAGAAAATAAAATCAGATTATGCCAAAATGAGAAAAACCTGATGAATGCTTAGTTTGATATACATTCAAGAAAAGTTATTTTCATAAATAGGAAGATTTCTTTAAAGTTATCAATTGTATTTTTTCTCTTTTCTTAAGTATAAATTTAATATTTTGCATACAATTAAAACAAAGAAAATGCATGTAAATTCCTGTTTAGTATGTATCTAGAGTAACATATAATCATATACAAACTTAGTTTACAATTATACTACAAGTAATGTTTCGTAGTTATCTCACTTTGAAGTAAAGCATTTTACAAATACACAATCTAATGCACAAATAATAAATTAGTTTCAAAACACACTCACTTGACATTGTTCTAAATTTTACAAGCGAATTTGGAAGATGCAGATTCAAGACAAGAAATGCTCTGTAAAAACTGAAGTTACTTAAAATTGCAAAAAAAATTAATTTTGTTACATAAAGAACTATTTATCTTGAACTAACCGATAAAATGTCACCATAGAGTTTATTCTTGTGTATACTCTCTATATAAAATGCATATTAGAAATTCCTCCGTTGAATTCATTTGATTTTATTCTCTTTGGCATGTATTTTTCTATCACTCAGTTCAGTTCAGTTCAATACAGTGAAATCACTATAATAGTGGAGAACTTGGCTAACGCCTTATGCTCCGATAAAATTTTGATTAGATTTTAGTCCAAGTTGTAACGCACAGTTCGTGATTGCACTGTTCATCAGTAATTTGAATTATCGCGTTGTGCTTCACCTGAGATTGATGAAAGTAGAGTATAGAGTAACTGGAATTTTAAAATCTATTGGATGATGTCAGAAATTTTTCAACTTTTTGAACATGCTCTATTGTTTTACATTTCGCTATTGAGGAATAAGACCATTCTCCGTGGTTGGAGATAAAATTTTTCAAAATTTCACGCTGCGATTTGTATTTGATACAGTTTAATATAAAATGTTCACTAGTTTCTGGTACTTTACAATCTGTACACAAAGGAGAATCTGTTTAAAAAGGAAATTTATATCATTTAATGGTAATTTTTTAGCTCGCAACTTATTGATTAAAACTTCTGTATTTCTATTTTTTGCTGCCTGTCTGTTCCATTTTTCAAGATGAGAAATATAAAGATAATTTTTATGTCTTGCTCTTTTTCCATATTTGATTGAGCTATTTGGAGGCACCGATGTAAAGTTGAACTTCAATATAATATTATCGTATTGGATTTTCTATTAATGTTTTGGATGCTTTTTAGGACTGATAAGCTGTCCGTCAAGATGATATAATTTTCTGTTTCAGAAATCCAATTTTTTAACGCAGTCCATATGGCTATAGCTTCAGCTGTGAATATTGAAATCATTTCTTTCAGTATGAAATTTTGTCGAATTTTTTTCTTAGGGATCAAAATTCCTATTGATGTTTGATTAGTATTTTTTGAACCATCGGTTGCTATTATAATATTATTAAATTTTGGCTGAATGTAATTCTTAAACATATTTTGTACTATGTCATCTGGAAGATCCTTGTTTTGAAATGGTAGTTCATGAGTATAGATGTTTATTTTGCGATTTTCGTAGATTGGAGGAGGAGGGATCTATTGAAGAATATCTACTTTAGAGATACATAATTCTTGGAGCAGGTTGATCGTCTTGTGAAAAATACTGATTTTTTTCTCTATATTTATAAAAAATACTATTTATATTCCAAAATAATCTTGCGTTCGGTGACCAGTCTTTTAATGCTATTTACTTGGTTATAAAATTTTGGCAAAGGAAATTATGGCGAGTATTAATACTTCCATTCATAGACTCTGCTCTTAATAAATCCAACGGGGTATTTCTTGGGAGACCTAGGGGTAAACGTAAGGCAGCATTGTAAATCGGTTCTAGTTTCTGTCTGTTGCTATTGCTAGAAAAGGAAAAAAGTTGACTTCCATAGTCAAAGATAGAACGGATTGTGGCATTAATAATATTTAAAAGATGATCAGATCTTGCTCCTATTTTCGGAGAAGATAAGGCTTTAATGGCATTTAAATATTTGAATCCTTTTTGACGTAGGTAATTAATATGATTTTTCCAGGTGATATTGGGGTCGAAGATAATACCCAGGATTTTCAGACTCTTCACTTCGGGAATAGGTTTGTCACATATTGTAAGTAATAGAGGTATTGTGCTTCTTTTTCTGGAAAAGTTGATTAGACCGCTTTTTTCTGGAGAGGTGGCCAATTTCCATTTTTTACACCAGACTGAAATTTTATTTAAAGATTCTTGCATTTCGCCTATTGTTTTATTCCAATTTGTAGCACTATTATAAAAAAATATGTCATCAGCATAAACCAGAAGATGGCTGTCGTGTTGAATTTCAAAAATATCTGACATATAAATCATAAAAAGGAAAGGACTTAAGATACACCCTTGGGGTACACCATAATTGTAACGATTTTTGAAAAAATGTTTCTCCATTTGATTTGAATTGTTCTTTGATGAAAGAAGTTTTGAATCCATCGTAGTAATCTACCAGAGTATCCAGCTTTGTTTAGTTTAGAAATAAGGCCATTTGGCCACACTGAGTCATATGCTGCTTTAATATCCAACGCTACCAAAATAAAATATTCCTTGCGTTCTCTAGCCAGTATGATGTCATGTTGTAATTGAAGTAATGTATTAATGCTGCTTCTGTGAGAGTAAAAACCATGATGATTAACATGAAAAATTTTGTTTTGAAAACTGAAATCCAACATTCTATGTAGAATCATTCTTTCTAATAATTTGGCAATTACTGAGGTAAGAGAAATAGGACGGTATGACGAAACTTCCTTGGGATTTTTGTGAGGTTTTATGAAAGGTAGGATAATTGCGTGAGTCCAGTCTTTAGGAATTTGACTTGAAGACCAACTGTCATTAAATGATTTCAGAAGGAGATTTATTGCTTTGATGGGGAGATGGTTTATTGATTGGAGAGAAATTTTATCATGCCCTGAACAGCTGTTCTTTTAATGAGATATTTCTATTTCTAATTCTTTTAAAAAAAGCTTTATTAATATCCTGGCTATTGTCCGGAATAGAAATATTTGGAATATTATCGTTTTGTTTTGTGTAATATTGTAAAAAACAGTTTGTGCTTGGGATTGTTCGTTTGTTAATATGGTTCCGTTATTTTCAATAATATTAAATGAAGAATAGATAGGATTTGTTCTACTTTTGATTATTTGGATTATTTTAAAAAGAACTTTAGGAGAAGATATTTTTTCGCAGGTCTTGTGCCAAAAATTTTCTTTACAGGCTTTGATTGTGCGCTTAAGTTTTGCGCTTACATCTTTATATTTTATCCAGTTTTCTTCTTTAAAGTTTTTCCTTGCTTTATTAAGGAGTTTTCTTTTTTTTTTTTTTTTGCTCTTAAATGCCCGCATGCTGCTGTTCACCATGGATCTCTTGAACTGATCTGTTTTTTTTTCTGGTTCTTGAGATACGATTTGAGCTTTTAATTTCTTTTATAATATCTATATTTATGTTTTCATTTAAAATTTGTTGAATAATATTGATAAATTTGTTCCAATTTGTTTTTTGTTTAAAATTATTAGTTGCTGAGCTGTTTGTTCTTTTGTAATTAATAATTATAGGGAAGTGGTCACTTCCAAAATTATCGGTATTTGTGGACCAGGATATAAATCATAATTTAAATCTATAGTTGCTAAAGAAATATCTATAGATGCAGAAGTTCCCGATGAATGGAGATAAGTTGGACTTTTATCGTTTAATAATATTAAGTCACACATTTTCAATGATCTAGTCAAAAATCTTTTTTCCAGAAGCACTGGAATTTTTTGATCCCCATATTTCATGAGATGCGTTGAAATCTCACAATATCAAACTGTGATTATCAATATATGATGCTATTTTAGATAAATTGATGTCTTTAAAGTTACCCGGTGGGAAGTATATATTAAAAATTGTGATAGGAACTATATCTATCTGAACTCTGACTATTAAAATTTCTAAGTCTTCACTAATTTCTGAGAATATTTTTATTGCGCTGATATCTTTTTATTTAAAACTACCCCATTAGTCCTCCTCCTCTTTTGATTTCCCTATAAATTCTGAATATATTCTTATTGAGAATTGTGAAAACATTATTTGGATGTAACCAAGTTTCTTGAATTATTAAAATACTTGCTTTTTGAAAAATTGGCTCGAAAAGAATATCTGACCTCTTGTTTTTAATTCCACGTGCATTCCATTGGATTGCGTTCATGATTTAAACCGAAAAAAAAAAGGGTGCGATACTACAAATTGGTTTAAATATTCGAAAAAAGAAAGATTAATATTGAGTTTTTAGCGAGAATATAAGAAATTTTGAATATTTATTTAAGTTCCTTTATTTTTTTTCTACTGTACTTTCTAATGTATTTCCTCTCTGTTCTGATATTTTCTTGAGTCTTTTTGCTTTTTCATTCCGTTTTCTATTTATTAGAAAGTCATCTTTTAGAATTGTTATATTGGATGCAACTTTTTTTAAGGTGGATTCCACGGTATTTATTAAGGAAGAAAAGATCCAATTTATTTGTGCTACCACGGTATTCAGTTCTCTCGTGAAGCGTTGTACTATTTGTTCTAATTTCTTTTCAAATATGTTATTGTTTTCTTCAAATTTCAACTCTAATTTCGCAAACTTTTTCTCAAGATTATCTGTCTTCTCTGTTTGATCATTATACGTTTTGGCCGAGTACAATGTTTTTTTTCCCTTTGGAATTTCGCAACTGCTTGGTTTCTCGAGATTTGTTGCTGTACTTTTATTTTTAAGATTTCAATTTCTTCTTGATATTTTTTGCAATCTTTATCATTAGCTTCATGCCCCTCTCCACAAGAGCTACATTTTTTATTTTTCATTGCAATCGTTTTCAGAGTGGTTTAGTGAGCAAATTCGGCATTTTATTGTACTTCTACAAAATTTTTGAATGTGTCCAAATTTCCAACAGTTTGTGCATTGCCTAGGTTTTTCATAGTAGAGGTTTGGTTGGAACCTTTAAAATCCTATTGAAACTTTTTCGGCTATACTGCATCCAAATTGGGTAACTTTAATTGTTTTGATACGTTTAAATCCTGATTCTGTTTTTTTGGTAAAAAGTTGGATATCAAAAATTGCATAATTGTTATTTTCCGATTTTATGTCGTCTATTGTATATTATGTGTCTATTCCTTGTAATATATAAGTACTGGTTAGGCCAGTAAAGGACAATATTGCACTTATTTTTACACCATTAATTTCTTTAATTTTTAAAGCTTCTTTGGTGGTCTCGCAATTATTTGTTTTAATTATAATCTCGCCTTTTCTTGTTTTGCTTATACTCAAAATACTTTTTTTTTATTGTGAACGCTTTCATTATAATTTCTTTTAGTTTAAGTGGATTGCCATTCTGAAATTTATTTTCTGATTTTAAGAAAATTGCAATATTTGGACTCGAATTAAAATTTTTTTTTCCGCAAACTTGGTCAATAATTCTATATCTGTTAAATTACACCTATATTTATTGAATGAAAAGTTAGTATTTTCTACCTCCATATTATTATCTGGGTGAGGGTAGTCACCCATTTTGTCTTCCTTACTCCAACACTTCAATTTGTATAAATACACTATCTTGTGTAAATACTTAAATTAAAAACTCTTATCCGAAGATAAAACAAAAGTTAAATGAACTAATTTTCAATACAAAATAAAAATTCAAAACGATCTCACCCGCTCGAACCCACTTGAAAAGTCAAAACTATCCAATATTTTTAGCACACTTCAAAGTCAACGAGAACTCAAAATCAACCTCTGTATCTGCTATCACTCTTGAGGCCGCGGTAGCCTAGTAGTTATGGTCATGAACAAGCGCCAGGTTTGTCACGGGCTCGACTCCTGGTGCAACTGAAATCCCGCCTAGTAGAGGGGGCTGATGTACGTTAAATTTGTAGACCTCATTCTTCTATTGGCGTGGTATGACTGTTCAGAGAAAAGGTGGTAGCTAGGCATCATCCTCGTCACTTGACCGAAGATCAAAATTACAAAATCCGCCACCAACAGCCCTGGAGTTGCTTCTGAGTGCAACTTTAATAAAAGTCTCCCTTGCTGTTTCTCTTAAAGCCCTCGTGTAGCTGAACAGTGCGACGTTAATATTCAATCATTCAATCAATCAATCATTCATTCAATCATTCAATCAATCATTCAATCAATCATTCAATCAATCATTCAATCAATCATTCAATCAATCATTCAATCAATCAATCAATCAATCAATCAATCAATCAATCAATCAATCAATCAATCAATGCTGTTTCTCTTATGATGTCCCTAAGGCTGCAGTAGCCCAGTGGTTAAGGTATTGGATCATGGCAGATATTTCACGAGTTCGGGCCCAGTACCACTAAAGACCCGCCGTGTAGGGCAGCGATGCACGTTAAATCTGTCGACAGCTCAAACGTCCTCTCGTTGGTGTGGTGTGTTAGTTAGGAGAGGGGGTACCAGCTCAGGTATCGTTCTCGTCACTTGACCATGGTTCAAAATTACGAGGTCCGTCGCCAAAAGCCCTAGTGTAGCTGAACAATGTGACGTTAATATTCACTCACTGACGTATAATGTCTTTATCTTAAAGAGATTAATAAAAAAAAAGATGCAAAAGCTTGGTCTTTAAAACTTTTTAAATAGTTTTGTCGCGAAATTAATGTGTTATTTTAAAAGATTCCATGATCGTTTATTGATGAAAGCGTTTTTGTTATGGTCATCCTCTAAAGTAGCACTAGTGGCCTCGGTGGCCTAGTGGTCAAGGTAATGGACTCGTGATTAGTGTGTCATAAGTTCGAGCCTAGTACCGCTAAGGATCCACCGTGCAAAGGAGGCCGATGCATCTTAAATATGTCGAGGCTCAATTATCATCCCGTTGGTGTGGTGTGGAAGTTAGAAGAGGATGGTTCCAACTCAGGTGTCATCCTCGTTATTTGACCATGGTTTAAAATTAGGTGGTCTGTCTTCAAAAGCCCTCAATTAGCTGAACAATATGCGACATTAATATTCCCTTAAGCTGCATTCACACCAAGGCAGTCAGCGTCGAGCTTGCGATATGAAGTCTCTGATTGACTAGACGCTCAACGCTCGACGCTGATTGACTTGGTGTGAATGTGGCCTTACTTACTGAAGTAACACTAAGGCTAATGGTGAATGACAAGTAACGAGGATATCTCCTTTGCAGTCACTTTGCTCTCCGCTAGGGCAGGGATGGCGAACCAATGGCACGCGACACAATTACTTGGGCCCGTCTACGATCGAAACGGTTAGCATTTTAATTCAAAACAACAAAGTTCACTATGAAGTATTGCGAATAAACGCGATTGATCAGTCGCGTTTTTAGACATATGCCAACATTCCAAAGAATTGAATGTAAGGCCTCAAGACACAAAAAATATTATCTTCAAGAGGGATCTCAATGCTTTTGTCGCTAAATTGCATATTTTCAGAAACGATTATTACAAGACACTACTAGTACTTCCCGAACTTGAAAAATCAGACGAAGAAAAAGTTTTTCAAGAACTTATTTCCATAACTATTATTACTCTGATGTGACTTCATTTGATAAACTGAACTTGTGTGTGTGTCCCAATTCGATTGGAAGAAATTGACGAATTTGAATTGCAACTGTGCTTGATTACACGTCTAGTTCAATATGGATTCAAAAATTTATGAAAACAAGAAAAATGTTGGAATTGACTGAAACAGAAAATTAACCAGCAATATAAGTAAAAATGTCAGTAACGAAATTTTGGAAACATGGAATTCGATTCCAGATACATTTAATTGTTTGAAGTGGCTAGTTCATGCTTTTTAACCATCTTTTCATCTGCCTATATCTATGCCCGATAATCATTATTTTCAGAGATGAGTAACATTTAAGACTCCCTTAGAAAACCATTTGGCAGATAACTCTAATTCAGCGTGCGTTCTGCTAAAAGTAACATTTTACAATCCTAATGTAAGTTATTTGTCATCTGATCGGCAACAACAGAAGTCACACTGATGTTACTTTAATTTGAATTACACGTATATCCAAAACATTTACTGCTATACAGTGTAAAATGTATTTTTTAATAGTAAATAAAGTTTTGAGTGTGTGGTTATTATTTAATTTTATTATTTTCCCAAAAATCCCAAGTCAAAATTATTTGACGGCACGTCTCTACCCCTTTAGACACTTTTTTAGAAAAAATGGCTCGTTGATCCAAAAGGTTCGCCACCCCTACACTAGGGTGTCGGCTTAGATGTTATCATCATCACTGTCGAAGGAGTGAAAATTTGGAGTGATGTGTGACTGCTGTGATCAGTATTGCCTTTCCAAAAAAAGAGGTAGCTGCCATAGTGTTTACTGATTAATATGAAAGAGATTTTTCGTGAAAATAAAACGTTTTTCATTCAACAGTAAGAATGAAATAGTTCTCCTTAAATGTGAAATTTTATTCATAAGTTACCAAATAGAGTTCAGAATGAACCAAACCAATAAATCGTAAAGGTAGATAGACACGTATTATTCGTAAAATCACCGATTTGTTGACTTTTAATTCGATTTTGATCAAATTTATTATTTTAAAACCAAGCGTATGTAACATGACCAAGGTGTGTGTGCCCTAAAACTTCATTAATTTTTTTAAAACTATCACGTAAAGAATTATTTTTTGGAACTAGTTTGATATCTCCCGGGCACGCGCCAAGTTGTTTATGTTCGCCAAGATGGGCGATAACATTACAATATAGTTACTTAAATATTTTTGCAGTTTTTGGAATATTGCAAGTTTCTAGTACTTTTTAATTGATATTCTTTATTAATGTTAATATATGTATTATATAATTATTTTATTAATATAATATAATAATACAATTATTATTATATGTAATAATCATATAATATTCGTTATTTTTATATCTTTTTTTTATATATATTTTTTTATGAATATTGTTACATATTTTGTTATTTATTTATAATTATTATAATGTAATTTATTTATAATTATTATAATGTAATTTATTTATAATTATTATGTTATTTATTTGTAATTATTTTGTTATTTATTTGTAATTACTATTTTGTTATTTATTTGTAATTACTATTTTGTTATTTATTTATAATTATTATGTTACATGAGTATTCTTATGAATAATTTTTGTATTACACAATACGATGATTTTATTCTTTTTTATAATTATTATTAAATTATATTATACACTGCATAATATTATTAGTACATGTAACTTTTTATACATTATACTGTTATTCATTATTTATTGATTGATCTTGGTTATTCTCAATCTCTTCCTATATTCTTCTTTTAAAATATATTTCAATGTATTTCAAAATATTTTTTTTAAATTATCTGCCTGACGATTTGATACCACTAGGCTGCAATCTTGGATTCCATTCCAGCGACAAGAGCTGCTTGGCGTGATTCTTTTATCGCGCCAAGCAGTGCTTGGCGCCATGCCCCGTGATATCAAACTAGCACCTTTTTACTTTTATCTAAACGAAGACAGAAAAAGCAAGAGTCGCTAAAGTAGTAAAAGAATCGATAAGGTATCCGTGAACACGTCACCAAGGACAAACGGTGCGAGAGAAAAATCTCGTACTAATCTAAAGAATGGAAGAACGTATAATTTGAATAATCAGAGAGAAGCTTGACATCTTTGGGAAACGGAACGCGAAACGTTCCTCCATCCCATATCGAAAGGTATTTGGGCCTGGAAGTGGAGAGGCCTGGATTGAGAGTAAATAATCAGAAAATTATACTTACATTAATATAGTTGCATTTTATAATTGACCATAAGCCGATTTATTTTTTGTATGCTTTGTTTTATATATATTTTAAATATTTACTCTTTTTAAACTAATGAAAAATTTAGGAAATATCCATTTTTTTATCCGATAGCTTTTTAAGGTTTCAGAACTCTACAAATCTTAGTGCAAATACGTTTTAAAATGTCATTTTTAATTAAAAGTCGCTGCCTAAATTATTGGGTGAAGCCTTAATTTGTTCGATGAGAATCGTAGCCCTTTGCATGTCCGTCTGTATCTCTGTGTGTGTGGCTGTAATTTCAATTAATAAATGTGTTTAAAGTGAAATATTGTATTTTTAATCAAATGCTATCGATTACAACAGTGACTGAGAAACGAGTAAAAATTGAAGACTTGAATTAATTATACCTGTAACTCCAAAGACTGTCGCCCAGCCAGTATGGTGGCTATGACCCTCGGCTTGTAACCGAAAGGGTTCGGGTTCGAATCCCGAGTAAGACTTGGTTGTATCTTCTTCGGGAAAGAAGTCGGTCTTTTGCCTGAAATGGATTCCCGTCTCGAAAGGAAAAGCAGCGCACCTCATCTTGTTATATGCTGGGATCATCGTTTGTAATAAATCTGTATTCTGTGGTTGTGTTATGTTTCTGATAAGCTATCTCACCTCTTTCGTATGTATCTCAGTAATAAACACACGACAACAAAGACTCGCAGTCTTTCAAAGAAATCAAGCTATGTAGTGTGGAAGTTAAAGTAAAAATATACAAGAACAGAAATTTCAGGATTTGTGTATGTTGTCGTTTAATATCTACTACAACCATTCACAGCTGATCTTTTTCTTTTGGGTTAACACTCGAACCCAACACGGATTGTTGGTTTTGCATCCGACTTTTACATTCTCCAAGAACTCAAGAGAAATTAAATCTTTAACACATTTATCGACAAAGCTAGGTGTCAGCAGATGTGTTAACTGTGATACATCTAATTTTCTTGCCCCCCCCTTAGGAAGCAATTTCCTTTAAATGGAAAGGTATTGTGGAAACTATAATTTATCTTAAAAGATTAAAGATTCAATTTTAGTATTATTTAATCTATCCAATTGATACATATTGACTTTTATAGAAATCTTTAAAATTAAATTTACCTCTTGAGATATATTACTTCACATCATGTTATACCGAATAAGACAATTGAACTTTCAGCTTATGAATCATTTATTCCAAATTATTAAACTTCAAATTAGAGTAACAGAAGATTAAAATTGTTAAATTGAAGTACAACTCATAATATATTAATTAGAAATAAAAAACTTTATTCAAAGTTAATTTTTAATCACTTTTCGGGAAAATTTGACCTTGTTTCAAAGGTATATTTGTCATACAATCAAAACAATCTCGATGACGTCATAAATTTAAGACTTGAATTAACGTCTACAAAAGCATAAAGAATATTTGTGACAACTCTATCACGATCAAGGGACAAAAATTTCACGAAATAGAAGAGTTAGGAGAAATATCGCGTGTGGCTCTTTTCAAGGCCTATAGTTTCATATTATTTACCGTCACTGTCATACTACACGACGGGGTTTGGGGTACAACAAAGACCCCAAACTTCAGCTCTACTTTAACGTAGTAGTTTATCACGAAATTCACGACTGTTAATATAAAAAAAAAGAAAATTTGAGTGCAGTTTTTACTTCGAACATGTATCTTTAATCACGTAAAGCAGGGGTGTCAAACACGCGGACCGCATATGATCCGCCAGTACGTAAGTTGCGACCCACCACACAATTCTTTAAAAATATTTTAAATACCAGGCTTTTAAAGTTTTTTTTTTCATTTTGAAAAAAAATACTGTTACCTATTCTTGTTTTAAAAGAAATCTTTTTTGATAATAGAAAAGGCCTTCAGATTAAAAATACTTTTTTTTATAATTTATTAAACGTTTTCATTTAATTTTACCATAATAAACTATTTTATGTTAAATTCTGAAATGCAGTGCATATTCTGAACTATAGATGGTACCCTGATTCTACACGAGTGCGACTTCTATTTCTCTTCCTGGTTTTTTTTTTGGAGTGTCCAATCAACATGAGGCAGTCAGAGGTGTTTTTCAAAGTTTAAAGAAAAATATTTAAGAGGGTCATTATATAGCAGTGTATACTTAATTCTTTTGGAATGAAAGCACAATTAAATTTCAACAATGAGTAAACAAAGATCAATTCAAAAGGAATACCGTAATTTTGAAGAAAATGGCAAATGTGATATTTTTTGTGTTCAAAATAAGATTAAAATATTTCTGACATCCAAAAACTATATTTCAGTTGCTAAGGAATATAATCTTAAAAATCACTGACACAAATCATGAAGCAAACTATGGAAAATACTTTTAAAAACTTTGGAGAGACAAATTCTCTAAATTGAGATAACTTCACAAACTACACAGCTGCGGTAAGAGTTATATATTATTACATTTTTTAATCACGTAAGCAGACCGAAATCATTTACTTAAATGGAATTTATTAGTTAATGTTTATTTAAAACTCGGAAGTATTATGTCCAATTGAAATATTGTAGGTAGCAGAGTTAAGGCTACACAGTACCCTAAAAATTTCATTTTTACCGAAAAAATTTTTTTTTGCATGTTTTGGTGGCCCATATCATTGAGATGCTTGCCACGAAATTTCAGATCTGTTAGCAAATTAGTTTTTAAGATATTTGAAGTTTTATGAGCTATGATTTTGGTTTCGGTTTCCTTTCAAAGCATTTTTTCACACTAAAATTAAATTAATTAAAAATATTTTTGAGCTTTTAGAGTTTGAAATGGTTATTAATTCCAATTTTCATTACTAAAATCATTTCTGCTTGATTATGTTTTGAGTTTTTTGAGTTCTCATAATTAATTAATAAAGATTAATTTCATGGTCAATTTTTACTTTAAAAATAGTTTATATAACTTAAAAGCTTTATCATTATTTTTTTCCTGTAGAGAAAATGCCATGGCAAATGCGTTCTGGGTTTCTGTGAGAAACAATATTTCGAAGAGATGGAATACTACTGAAAATGATGTATCTAAAAATCAGTCCTCTGCTGTTTCTGCAATTAGACTTCCGAATACAAGTATTCGGAATTCAAATGCTGCAGATATAACTGAATATTTCGTTGTGTGATGCACCAAACACTACATTATACTAAACATATTGTAGTACTATATTTTAGTATTTTAAAGTCGTACGACAAGAGCTAAAACCTCCTAAATTGCCCCAATTTAAAACTGAAAAAATTAAATTTTATGAGCAAACCTGACTATTTTTAGCTTAAGTTAGTATCATTATTATTTTGTACACAAATGCTTCGTGTTTCAAAACTTTTGTGAAATATTAGGTTAAGATAAAGCTGAATAAACTGACGTCTTAACAAATGGCTATCAATATTATGCAAAAATATATTTTGAATTAAAAATATAATTTTCAGTCATATTTAATAAAAATAGTATTTTAATGTAGAACATACATTGAAAAATAACATATTAAAAAATTAGAGTTTTACGGGAATTATAAGTTTTTGTTTTATGACTTTACAAACTTTCAATGCGTTTTTCTCAGACTTTTAATTTTGAAGGTATAAGTGTTTTCTAATCCCTAAGGCTTTTTTCCTGTTCAATATAGAGCCTTGAATTTTTTTTGTATATACTCCCAAATGTATGTTCTATAAAAGTTAGTATAGATTTAGGGCTGAGAACTCGTTATTTTTCTAAAAAATGCCAAAGTTGATATTTTAAAAATTTTCGTGTTTTTTCCAGGTTTTTCTAGAAAAATAATTATTAAAAATCAACAAGGGAATAGATTTTCAAATCCATACTAAATATTGTTTGTAATATTCTAAGAATCATAAATAACTTAAAATTACTAAAAAATTTTAGTATTTTATAAGAGTTTGAAAAAACTTCAAGAATTCCTAATTTTTTAAAATTGTAAAATAATGGCTGGTCAAACTGACTTTTTGCTTACAGAATCAGCTTAATAATATAATCTAAATATAAAGCATCAATTATTTTTACTGTAACTTTCTCCAAAATTTTTTTTTGAAAAAGGGTACCGTGTAGCCTTAATGAAATAGCCGAGAATTTGAGAAATCATCATAATTCTATAATGTCAATATTTCAAGCCTACTTTATTGCAATATTGATGAAAGTACAGATATTCGAAATTTCACTCAGCTAGTCGAGTTTTTTTTCATGGATACGATGTTCATTTAAAAATAAATAAAGAGAATCATTAATATTCAAAATACTATTTCTGGAGCTGATATTTTAAATGTACCTGTAAACTTTTAAAAAGAAATATTAGTTACCATTGGAAAAGCTGGTTCGTCTTTCATGATGGTGTACCTACTGTGACTGGTATTACTAAAAGAGTTGGCAAGATTAAAAAAACATGCAAACAGCATGGCAATAATTTTGAGAATTTTCATTATATTATTAACCAGCAGGTACTGTGCTCCAAATTTTTAATTTTAGGACATGTTTTAATAATGCTTTTTCAAAATTGTAAGTTATATTCTAGAACATACGTTGCCAAAGTGATGGTCCACGAGAAAATTTCGATGGTCCCCCAAAAAATTTGGAATATACTTACTCATCACTTTAAGTTTTGTTTTAACACACACTTAATTCAATTCATATCAATACGTGAAAAGTTACAAAAATGCTACTTCATTGAATAACGCCACTGTAAATAAGTTGTACTGCTGTAGCTGCATTGTTTGATTTACATGTTCTGTCTCGTCTCGTTTCGCACTCTTCTAATGTTTCACTCTTCAGTATGTCAAGTATATACTACATCAGATGAAGCATTTAAAGGTGGACTAACGGACATATTGAGTTCAAAATAAGATACATTAAATATATATTCAATCTCAGCTTAAAGTAAATGCAGTTCTTGCAGTAACAGCTTTGGATCCAAAAATATCCATAATCTTGTTTCAAGTAAGCAGGAACATCCATCATTCTAGGGATGAATAATGCTAAAAATTTCGTATACTACTAAAACGATTGTTTTGTTTTTACAGTTTTTCTTTGTTTTATTATGGTTTATTAATAAAGCTTGCATAATTTGGTTACAATTAATAGTTTCATTTTATTAACTGTTGTTGTTTCTAATGCCATCTGTCTGACCTAGTCAGATCGAGGCTCACGAAATCCATCGTGGCATGGGGCTAGAGGTGCGCCTGTCGTTGGCCTTTTGAGCACCATACAGGTGACAGTACGATTTAGCTCGGCGAAATTCCCCGAAGGGACGATAGATGGCAACACCACCTCTATCTCCACCTCCACAATTTCGGCATGGAAACTGAAGGAGAGGGAAATATTCTCCAGTCCCTGTGCTCGTGACTCAGCCCTTAAGACTACGGACCCACTGATTTAACGAGAACGTACTCCGTGTGTACTCGGAGGGTATTTGGTGGCATCGGGCATCGAACCCAGGACTTCCGGTCTGGAGTCCGATGCTCTAACCACTAGGTATATTTTATGTGTTCTTACATCACAATTTTTTTATAAATATATATATATATATAGAGAGAGAGAGAGAGAGACTCTAGTTAGGCTCCTTGTGTGCCGACAAGTATAACACAAGGCTTACAAACGTAAGTCAATTCTCAAAACAATGGATTGATTGAATATTAACGTCGCACTGTTCAGCTACACGAGGGCTTTTGGCGATGGACCACGTAATTTTGAACCATGGTCAAGTGACGTGGACGACACCTGAGCTGGCACCCCCTCTTCTAACTACCACACCACACCAACGGGAGGACGTTTCAGCTCTCGACAGATTTAACGTGCATCGCTGCCCTACACGGCGGGTCTTTAGTGGTACTGGGCTCGAACCCGTGACAAAGCAAGCCACGGTCCGATACCTATACCACTCGGCTACCACGGCCTCTCAAAACAATGGAAATTATATGTAGAAGGATATAAGCACAAAGGGAAACCAAAAGGGGGGGGGAAGTGGATACAAATACAGAATTAAGTGCAAGATTGCTCACATACAAACGGAGATAATCAATAATAAAATTAAACAATGAGGAAGATAAGAAAACATGATAAAAAAATGTTCTAAATACAAAAACACATACGTACACACACACATATATTCACGTACAGAAAATGTTAACAAACACACAAAATTTAGAATCTAAATAATACAGGAAAAAATGCTATTAATGTGTATACAAAACGATGTAAAAGATAATTTTCCTTCAAAGGCAGAGGAAGAAGGCCACACTATATTGTTCTTTTGTAGGCAATTCATGGGTGTACGTCTTTCCGAAGAGAATTTAGTACAAGCAAGAATCAGGTGCTTGCCATTCTGGATTGTCACTGGAGCAAGAACACTGGTCAGTAGGCGACAAATTGAAGGACTTTATCTTCTATAAAGTAGTGTTAGATTTAATTCTTTATAAAAAATTTTATAAAAAAAAAAGTAAAATGTGTATAGTTCAAGCTTAAAAGTAAAGTGAAATATAAGACTACGCATGCATAATAAAAGCATTGCGCTTCCCACAAGTCTAATAAATTCATAATACAATATAAATGTCTTGTTAGACCTTTATAAGATAAACATGAGCCCTTCCCCCCCAACTTATAATAAAATAGACCATATGACCCGTAATATACGAGTTTGGCACCCCTGGTGTAAAGGGTTGATGCTCGTTAAATCTGTAGGTACCATTTTCATGTAGGCGTGAGTACCAAGTCAAGCGTTGAACTCTTAATTTGATCATAAATCGAAATAACGAGGTTCAGTGAGATTAGACTTAGTATTTGGAAGAAACATTAACCCGAGAGCATCCAATACGCAAGATTTGATTCGATATTAACGTCGCACTGTTCAGCTACACAAGGGCTTTTGGCGACGGACCACGTAATTTTGAACCATGGTCAAGTGACGTAGACGACACCTGAGCTGGCACCCCCTCTCCTAACTACCACACCAACTAATACGCAAGCGATTCATCTTATCTGAAGACTGCCTAGATTAAAAGAATTTTTTTTTTAGATTTAACTTCAAATCATATTAATCTTCGAGCACCGGGATATTGAAAAAAACCCCATTAAGAATCTCCAACAGCGCTTTCTCAAAACGAGTACGAAAAGACCCAAGCAGTGCGAAAGCTCTTGTTTTATGTTGAGAAATAACAAGCGGCGCGACAGCGCTTTGGTCATTTTACTCCAATGAATCCAATCCGAGCTCCAGTATTGTTTTACCCATAGTAAAATATGCTATTTACATAAAGGGCTGTATAATATAAAGTAAATCTGAGCGCGCGACTTCAAACACCGGTAACGCACCATCAGTTGTCCATAATGTATGGAGTGTTCTCTACACAAAATCTCAACAGCGCGAACGAACTGCTTGGAACCCAAACGACCAAGAGCATAATCGCTTCTCAAGATTGCTCTTCAGGTGTACCCCCACCCCTAAGAGTCATGAATACTTTTTGAAAGAGGGTAACTTTTTAATGTTTAACCCAAGAACAACCATTTTTCATGGGCAGCTCGTTCACACGAAATAGAAAGGAATCTATTTTTTCTGAAGACTAATGATTGTGGACAGCCCCTTATCTTCGAGAGATGCAAATTCTATTGAGATATTATGGTGCATGCTTTAACTGCACCCTGGAGAGTTTCTTTAAATTTTACTCGTTACTCTTTAATGTATAGACTTATACGGCTGCATTCTATTATTTTTCTGACGCGCAATGCTTATTTAACGACTATTCAAATCCTTAACTTAGAACCAACTACACAAATCCCAGGAGTCTCTTTATTACCATGACTTAGATTTTCCAAAATAGAGTACTAATAGCAAGATATAAGCAAGCTTTTGCATTCTAAAGTGTATTCCATTAGAACGTCACGAGGGTCTTTGGGGATAACCACGTCGTAGCTTTTGAATATTTGTCACGGAGGGACTTAACTGGCTCTTTCTTAATTTCCTGGAGTGGAATTTCCGGTTCCATCTGGCATGCTTGTACCTTATTTCACATGTGGTGTGGAGTAGAATCTTATAAGTCTACATAGACAATAAATACAGCACAGAAGACGAAGACTGCAAGAATTAGTTTTATTTACTCTAAAATCCATTAGTATAAAATCAAAAGAATGGATATGATAAGCACGTTATATTAGTAAGCACAAAGAATGAGTCGTTTACAATATAAACACGATACAAAAAATGCATTAGTTCAAAGATACCTTTATCAGAATCTTTCCAAATCTAGTCGAAAGCTTCCATCCTTTTGATGTGTAGTCGTCTAAAATTTCCCCATGTACAGGTATGCATTATTTACGTCTCCTGTACGAGGTAGTTTCCTGCATGAAATTCTATACTGTAGAAATTCATGTCATCCTCCTTCTTGGGAAGTCCATAGCCTCGAAGCATTCCCTTTAAAGAATTTGCAATCAGAACTTGTAGCATATGCTCTGTAAAGGCGGGAGAAATCTTCAATGCTCGCTTTAGGAATGCGTTCACAGGCCAGTTGAAGAATCCCAAACCCGACATATCAATATCCACACCACGGGGATCCGTTAGCTTGAATTCATGCAGAACTCCATCCGTACCAGTTTCGCTGTTGTAACTGAAGCGAGCAAAGAAGTTAGCGTACGACAAGCTGATATTCAATATAATAGGAAATAACTTATTCAATAAACGCATATTGACTTTAAATTCAGTCTTTAACATGGTAGCCATAAGATTAGAGCTGACATAGAGCCTTTCATTAGTTTCTATGAAGTAACAGTTTCCATAACGTTCTAGTGTCTCCAAATCAGTAATGCATCCTTTATGTACTTCAAGATCTGCAACTAAAAACTTGAGCTTGTTTTTGATATTAGACAAATCGGGATCGTTTCCAAGTTTAACTATTGCCTTTTCTTTTATCATCTCGTCTAGTGTCTTGTCTAAGCGCTTGTTGTTTTCAAGAGTGATGAAAGGTCCGTTATCTGAAAAAGTAAACACTAATCAAAAGTTTGGTTTATAACCATATCCCCCCCATATACATCACTGAGACTTCAGAACAAATTACCAATACAAAATCCTTAGATACTATTGAGAGTTATATAGTTTAAGGCTTAACCTTCCAATTTTTAGATTTCTATGAAAAAAATTATATCAGCTAGCTCTCAAGTAATAAAAGTAGAAAATAAAAAAAATTAAGTCGTTTTAAATAGAATTTCAGTCATTCTTCCGTTTGTTGCAGAAACGCAACATTGCGCAGTAGTGCTGTAAATTACAAAACTTTTATACGAGGATTTTATTCATACCAAGATGTTTCAATTTCTTACATGGTAATTTATTTAGTCGATAAACAATAGGAAGCATAAAATACAATAGATTCTTTTTACAGCAAAAACACAGTTCTTGAGGCATTAGAGATGTTATAATTGTTGAGATTTCTCTGGATAAAAAAAAAATGTACTTCCATCTAGCGACAAAATTAACATATATTTCGTTGCAGTAATCCTTTTCTCAAATAAGCGATTTGTAGGCAATTAAAGATATCCAATCTGTTAAATTAAAATAAATATGCTGCAGAAATGCAATAGTGGGAAGTGAAGGGTTAATAACTGCTCTATTTCTATATATCCAATACAGAGCAAACCGTAGCTGAATACCAAGCTCATTTTAGATTTCCAACTTTAAGTTTTAATATGCTGGCTGGGTGGTGTACTTAGTTTAGCGCCGACCTTGTACATCCAAGCTTACGGATTAAATCGGTGGGCTTTCGCGATGCCAAAATTAGACAGTTTCATGGCTCATGATTATACGGCATGTTAGATTCCTGGAGTACCCATCTGGCTTGGGGATCCTAGAAGAAATTAATACAACTTCGCATAGTCAAAGCTCAGGAGCCTTCCTCTGGGAGGAAACTGGAATCCAAATTACCAAGAGGCCATTAATATATACTATAAGGTGCCGCTCTAAAGAGATACCGGATCCAGAGGAATGTGCAAGTTCTGCAATGGTAAAAATACCAATCCTCAGCCCATTTGGTAAACTTTCAATATTAAAAGATTGAATGTCAATGCCTATTAAGTCAATCATTTAAAGGGTGACTGAAACCAACTTATAACTACAGGAGCAAGACAGTTTCAAACCACCGATAACGGAAGGCAGTTGGGTTTGCCAGCATCACCCATTAGTCAAGGAGTTCGAAAGTTACACGAGAGATCCACGAATATTTCTAAAATACAAACACTATAGATTTTACAAAATAAGTATTCCGAGGAATATATGGAACCATCCCGTTTTAAAACAAAGTTCTCCTTCAAAAGAAAACGAGAAATACGATTAATTCATGGCTTTCTCAATACAAATTTGAAATAAGTCTTAATAAATGTGATTGTGTGTGTGCCACGAGAAGGAAAAGTCTAGGACTTCAACGTAATTACAATTAATATTGATGAACTCATAATTCACAAGTTCGCACATTAACAAGTTTGTGACATGATACTCGGACATAAAATTAAGAAAACTAGTACAAATTAAACCATTTAATTAAAAAATAATAGCATTAGCTTACGTGCTGAATAAACAACCATCTTAATAAATCGGTATTAAAAATGCTGAAACAAACCACGGATAGAGCTCTGAACTAAACGTTTACAAGAATACAAAAGAAATAACTGAATCTAACAATCAAGCATGAGAACTATATACGAAAAAGTTCCGTTATATATGCATAAAAGTTTTATAACCGTAAAAAATGTCGACACATTACATTTAATTAGAAATATTTATTATTTAAAATATACATTTAACTTTCTTTATTTGGTTGGATTAATATTAGTCTAGTGAGAGTGAATATTAACGTCACACTGTTCAGCTATTCGAAGGCTGTTGGTGACGGACTTCGTAATTTTGAACCATGGTCAAGTGGCGTGGACGACACCTGAGCTGGCACCCCCTCTCCTAACTAAAACACCCCACCAACGAGAAGACGTTTGAGCTGTCGACAGATTTAATGTGCACCGCTCCCCTACAATGCGGGTCTTTAGTGGTACTGGGCTCGAACTCATGACAAAGCCAGTCACAATCCGATACCTTAACCCCTTGGCTACTGTGGCCACAAATATTAATCTAGAATAAGCTGTTTACACAGATTGGTATCAACTCTATAAAGAAAAAGTGAAGCACATCCCCCTTTTTCAAATTTTAAGAATAAAACTACCCATTTCTAGAAGGAATTGCGATTGTCCATTATTTAATGTGATAAGTTAAATGGCCACGCAATGTTTAAGTTGGTTAGTGAGACCGGGTTCGGGATTCAACAGAAGAACAAAACGGTGGAAAATTAGGTCTACATGCCCATCCGAATTAGAGTTCAAAAAGCCTATAGTAATTTTCTTAAAAGCTAGTTCTTATCAAAGCAATGTGACCGCGATAGCTAAGTGATCAGGGTAATGAGGACGTTGGCCGCATTGTTTAGTCATGGGTTCGAGTCTTGATGCCTCTGAAAACATTTCGTATAGAAGGTCTGTTACACGTTACACAATCCCCATGTAGGAACACTTTGGAAGTTTAGAGTTGGATGCCAGCTTTAGTGTCGTCCTCATCACTTCTACTCTTGAGAATCCAAATTACAAGATCACAGTCACATCAAAAGCACTTGTGGTGCTTCAAACAGCAGCCTTAATAAAAATAAAATCATACCAAGGCATTAAGCAGCGAGTAACGAAGATCTAAATAATCAGAAGTCTTTGCAGGAGAGCTAAATTAATAGGTTCACCCATATTGCTTATTAATGATGCATGTTGAGCTATTCGAATATATTGGCAGATCATGGAACCTATTCGATTTATTTTTTATTCTTTCAATTCATTTAATTATTTTTATAATTAAATAAATTTATTTAAAAAAGGTTTATTGAATATTAAATCATGTTTTAGAAAATTATTTTGAATTTTAAAAAATAAAATAGTTACTGTAATTATATAAATATTTATATTATACTTCCTAAATATAATTATTAATAAATAATGCTTTTTGTAAAAATATGTTATAATAAAAATATTAAATATTTTATATAAAAATTAGTTAAAATTTTTTTTATAGTATGATATACGATATATTATAAATAAAATATTATATATAATATTGTAATAATATCTAAAATATATTATAATTATTTATAGAAAAAATATTTTTAGCTAATACAATAAAAATAATATTATATCTTATATTATATATACTAATCCAATTATTTTATATATTTTTTAAATATTTAATAAGTCTTTATCAATAAACGAGATTTTCTCTTTTACTGCTACTTCTTAAGCATACGGTATGTCACGATTAATTGCTAAATGAACATTTTTAACCAACTTTATTATTTTACAACCTAAGATGGAAGTTATTGTTAAAATAATGAATATATTAGTTTTGTATAATATACTTTTTTTCGTCTCTCAGGTACGTGTTTAAATAATTTACTAAAGTCAGTGGAATGAAAAACTATAAAATTAAAATAAAATATCAAAATGTTTTTTTCTTTTTTAATGTTTTTTTCAGTAAATGTAAATACAGGCTTTCTCCATACTGTTTTTTTATAACTTACACACACACACACACACACACACACACATATATATATATATATATATATATATATATATATATAATATTAAATATCCAATATATATATATATATATAATATTAAATATCATCTAAATAATATTAAATATCCAAGTATTTTTTTAACACCAAAATTTCATAAAAGCCCTATAAAATTCCGTAGTATCACTAATGGATACAATACATATATCACGAGGTCTGGGAAGATCTTACAATCTCTTCTTCAAAATCTAATTGATAATTTACAAAACACGGCAATAATTAAAAATAGCTTAGAGATTGCTAGAGTTACTAAGGATATGTTAATTTTTTCCATGCATGGCTTTGATTTCGAGGACCTTTTTAATTCTATAGATATTGACGATAAGATTAAGGTTCTACAATTAATTTATGATAAATATGAATTATATACTTCAATGAAAAAAGATAAATTTGATATTCTTGTTAACCTCGTATTAAAAGAAAATTTCATTGCATTTGATCAGAATCTTTATAAACAGATCAAAGGATTACCTCAGGGTGGTCCAGCTAGTAATTGTTTAGCGAACCTATATTTACATTTTTTTGAAATAGATCATGTTGTAAATGATTCTTACTTAATTTATCGTTATATAGATGATATAATAATTTTTGGTAAAAATAGTGAATACAAACCAAATATTACGTTCTACCCTGATTATCTCAAGCTCCTTAAAACTAACTTCAACTCTAACATGGTGGAATTCTTGGATTTAGACTTGCATCTTATTAACAATAATGTAGTCAGTAACATTTTTGACAAAAGAGATTCGTTTAAGTTCCATATAATTAAAATTCCGTATGGAATAGTAATTTGCATATATCAATTTACAGAAATATCATTTTGAATTTTTTATTTAGAAATGATAACTTAACTACCCACAAAATAGATAAATACAATAATATAAAACAATTTTTTCAATGTTGTTTAGATCATGAATACCCTTTTAATTTCTTAAGAACTTATATTCATCACAAATACATTAACCGTCTTGCTACTTCGAATTCCAAAACCACCGCACAACAATAGGATTTCAAAGTCAGCATGTTAGTGGTCTTGCTGTGAAGATTATATCATAACACTCATATCACAGTTTACATTTTTTCCACACACATCTTGAACATCTTACACATTGTTGACAACCAACCAAATTAGAGCCTAGCAAATTTACATTTTTGACAATCAACCAATTCAAATTCTACCGTATTTGATTGTCGTCTTTTTTCATACCTGTCTTTGCTGGCTGGTTTAAAAGTCAGCTCAAAAGATGTGTTTATGTATTTTCGAATTTTTTAACTTGGTGAATAATCGATTTTCATTAATCTCAAGACACTTGATTCTCCCTCGTAAAAGCTCTGTGAGTAAAGAAATTTTGCTAAATTATTTCTTGAAAGATACTTTTCTTATGTAATTGTTTTACCATTTTTCTACTTTTCTTACGTAATTATTTTGTGATTTTTCTGCATTAAGAGTTTGGGAGAGTTTGTTACATAATAGTAATGAGTGGTTTTTTCATACTCTCTGAGTTATCCAAACTCTGAAGTTTTGTTTATTTTATTTTATTTGGTTTTCCTACCGAGTTGCAAAGGGGAAGGTTGGCGCCTTCAAACTAGTTTAACCCCACTTATTCGGTCCTAAGTCCGAAATTGCTTTCTGACTCGCTAGGTTCTTCTTTTTTTGTAGTTTCTTTTTTATTTCTCTATAATTTTGTTCTTCATGTTCAGGTTTTATATTTTTATATTTTTATTATGCTATTTCTTGTTATGTTCTTTTATCTATTATTTCTTATTTTTGATATATAATACATATTTCTTTATATATATATATATATATATATATATATATATATATATATATAGATAGATAGATAGATATAGATATAGATATTGATATAGATATAGATATAGATATGTTTAATCAAATAATCAAACGTTCAGAAAAAAGCAGTTGCTTCAATAGCTACCTGTATATTTTTCTTTCATTTATTACTTACAGAAAATGGATTTTAATTAATATAGATATGATTTTTAAAAGGATTATTTCTATTATTTCACTACTAAATTAATTATTTTTAATTAAAAAGTACATCGTCTATTATTTTGGATAAAAATACATTTTAGAGACATTATTAAACTAACTATATGTAACGATTGATTGATTCATGAAAATCTGAGATCTATTTTACTTTTTAAGATTCTTAGAAACTAACTATAATTAAAAAAATAATGAAAGTTTTTTTTAATATTAACATATCGGAATCTTTTTCTTTTTATTTCTTCAGATTAATAATTGTTTAACTAAAGCAATATTGTTTTTTATAAGTCATACATCGAAATTTGAAGCTATGTCTTATCTGTGAGGGAGGGAAGAGAGAACAATAATTTTACACTAAAAAAACCGTGTTATGGGGGGCTATAGAGAGGAAAAAGAAACCTGTCTTAAATCGAAAATAAATGGAACAAATTTCGAAAAAAGGAAATTTAATGATTATAGAATAATTATAGAAATCACGCACATTGCACGCGTACAAACACACACAGAGAAATGCTGGCGTCATGAGGTAAAGAGAAAGCCCGTGCAGTGCCGGCCATGCAGCTAGTTTATATATATATACATATATCTTGTTCAAATTTTCAGTCTTTAATAAAATACGTTTCATTCATCCACTCAAGTTCAAATACATTTTTTTAAATTTTTGATGGATAAAACTTGATATTAATATAGTTTTTCAAACATTAATTCATTAATTAAATTTAATTAATTAATTTTAGTTTTATATGGGAGAAAAAATTAAATTTGTTCTGAATGAAGGCAATAGATGGTGACAGTATGCATTGAGTATTGGAAGGAATTCGCTTTCTTTTTTGCCACTTAATATGATTCTATCATACGTGTACATATATTTATATTCATTGTAATTATTTAATAAAAAGTAACTAAAATAATTTTTTTCTTTGGTGATCTAAATAGGAACTGACTTAAAAAAATTATTTTTATATTACTTGATCTCAGTAATTTAGCTCTGGATTCAAAAAAAATAACCCCTAAATTAACAAGGGGAAAATACACTAGAGTCTAATTTTTTAAAAGTTGCAAAAAATCAATTTAAACAGGATTTATTTAAAACTAAGCATTTTAAAAAATAAGAACATAGATAACACTTACAACTTTAATTTTTCATTCGGATAACTATGGCCATGTAGCCGAGTGGTCATGGTCGGAAACTCGTGGATGTCGTAGTTTACTCGTGGGTTAGAATCCTAATTTTACTGAGAACCCACGGTATAGACGGGGTGCTTTACGTTAAATCTGTTGATGCTCAAAGTACTCATGTTGGTGTGACGTGGAAATCTGGAGAGCTATGTGCCAGTTCAAATGTCATCGTCGTCACTTGATTGAG
Source organism: Trichonephila clavipes (assembly GCA_019973935.1). Classification (NCBI taxonomy): domain Eukaryota; kingdom Metazoa; phylum Arthropoda; class Arachnida; order Araneae; family Nephilidae; genus Trichonephila; species Trichonephila clavipes. The sequence continues at coordinate 684,072 of BMAU01018109.1, read as the reverse complement.
GTTTAAAATTTCAATGTCTGTTGTCAATAGCCCTCATGTTGGTAAGCTGCATTCACACCAAGGCAGTCAGCGTCGAGCGTCTAGCCAATCAAGACTTCATATCGCCCGAGATAAAGTCTCTGATTGGTTAGACGCTGACAACCTTGGTGTGAATGCATCTTTAGAATGCGACGCTATTGAAAATCAGGCAAATAGCTTTCAAAAAAGGTCCAAAGTGAATTTTTTGTAATTCTAAATTAGAAACACAATTCATTTTCTATTATTTAGATAAGAAAATGATCTTATGGAGGAATGTTTGAAACTTAAAAATAATTTCATTTGTAAAAATACGAACATATACATGGATGTCCAAAACTTAAGAATAGCTACAGTAGAACCTGTTTTTGTGCGGTACTTTTTTGTGTGGTCCTTTTTTATGCGGTATATGAATTTCAACGGCTTTGGCGGCTTTGTAATGTTTTCTAGCAATACGCATTATACATTTCAAGGCGCTTTGTTCCTTTTTTGTAAGCAATCTCTCGGCAATGCATATATCCAATTGTTTTCTCTCAACGCGCTAACAGCATGCGCTTGATTGAAGACGACACTTGCAATGACAGTGACATTATCAACAATTTGATAGATTTTGAAGATGAACAAGAAGAACCGGATTCTTTGAATGCGGATAAAATATATGGAGGGATTCAGCTTTCCCCAACATATAGGGAAATCATTTGAATCAATTCCGAAAGGAATTTGAAATTCCAAAAAAGAGCTTTGATCATGTATATATGACTATTGTGACAAGCACTGACCGACCGACAGTTTTCACAAAAGCTTATCACTTACTTTATTGTGCCAAAAAATAAGTCAATTAAAGTTGTATCTTCAAGTGATGAAATTGATTTTGAACTTATTCATCACAAGATACGCAATTTGGATTACGATGAGTGGCAGTGAATTATGTATGTGAATTTTGTGAAAACTTTTTCATGTATACAATGAGAAATTAAATATTTTTAAAAAAATCTCTGTGTAATTTAATTATTTATTTGTTTGGAAGTACTTTCTTATAAATTTCGTAAATAATTGACGTACTTTCATAGTGCAACTTTTTTTATGTGGTCCTTCCCTAACGGATAAAAAAAATTTCTGTCGTGTGTAGACTAATTTTTTTGTTATATGTAAGTATTTATGAAATTTTCGAATTTTTTTTATGCGTTTTTTTATGCGGTCCCTATCTATCGCACAAGAATAGGTTTTACTACGTTTCCTTTCGTGGAATCGAAATAAAAGGCAGAAGGAAAAGGGGATGGCAAATTTAGTTCGAAAGCAATTTCAAATAAAGGGAACAATTGAAGAAGCCATCAAAATAAATGCATGGTTTGATTTATGCAAAAAGCAAGTTCATCTATTTTCTATTTTTACAAGATAAGGAAAACTATTAAAGTTGGTTTGTAAGAAGTGTGACCCCTTTTTACTTAAAAAAAAGCACCATTGTGATGTTTCGTACTGTCAATGGAAGTCTAGGTCAGAGGTGGGGAACCTTTATGGATCAACGGGCCATTTTTTTTCTAAAGAAGCGTTTAATGATGTATAGACGTGTCATCAAATAATTTTGACTTGTGATTATGGGAAAAAATAAAATTAAATACTAACAACACAAAACTCTATTTACTAGGAAAATATACCTTTTGCACTGTATAGTTGGAAACGTTTTAGTGTTATACGTGTAATTCAAATTAAAGTAAACATTAGTGTGACTTCTGTTGTTGCAGATTGGATGACAAATAACTTATATCAGTATTGTATAATAAAATCTGTCTTTAGTGCTGAATTAACTGCCATTCTTGTCGCACTTCAACATATAATAATTTCTAACCACCGTCATTTTTGTGTGTACACTGACAGCATGAGTGCTCTAGAGTCCTTACACTTTTCAACAGAGCATAGACCCCCCACCGTGATAGAAATACTTCTTCTGCGAAAACTAGAAATGAAGGGTTTTGATATATTTTTTCCTGGGTACCTGGACACGTGGGTATACTTGGTAATGAACAGGCTGATACCGCTGCACGATCCATGTCTGATCACATGCAGCGGCCTGTCTGTTACCGAGATTTAAAGACTTCTTCACAGAACTATATCCATCGTGTATGGCAAGAAACTTGGGATCAACAGATCCTCAACAAACTACATAACATTCATCCTTCCACTTCTCATTGGGCAGCACTACCAATGCGAAGACATGATGTCCGCTTGACTCGACTTCGCATTGGTCACACTCGTTTCACGCACAGGCACCTTCTGTTGGGTGAAAATGCCCCAGAATGTCCCTCGTGTAAAGTCCCATATTCGGTTTATCACATTTTAATAGATTGTCCCATTTTTAACCATCATCGCATCACCTTCTTTCATACATCTGTTTTAACCTTATCTGACTTTGTGGGGGAACTCCCCACCCAAACCTTTTTGCCTTCCTTTTAAAAATTGGATTTTTACATATGATTTGATTTGTGTATTTCTTTGGATTTTTAATATATTATATGTATGTATGCATGCATGCATATATGTGTGTACATATACTTTTAAACATATATATTTTTAAAATTATACGACTTTTATTTTAACAAGTGTTTGGCGCAGCTTGGCCAAAGTTAGCCCTTGTGCCACTAAACCCCACATTCACTTCACTTCACTATTGTATAATAAGATGTTACTTTTAGTAGAATACATGCTCGATTGCAATCATCTGGGAAATTGGGTTTTAAGCAATTAATTATTTTTGCTTTAGTTCACTTTTTCGACAAGAGGATTTGCGATTTGTTTCAAAATGCCGTTTTACAAACGATGTTCTGCATACCATTATTGCAGAACATAAAACACACGTCGTCTCCTTTACTAATAATGCCATATTCACTTCTCTGTTACACTTACTATCTTGCCCTTTTTATTCGTTTGGTGAACTAGCCATGTTAAATAACACTTAAAAATAGTAAATATTACACAAATAAACTTTAAAATACAGTTATGTCAATGAAATTCACCGTGCTATGCGTAAGCAAACTTTGCATCATAAACAACTGTAACCCACGACATAAATAAGGCAAGAAAATAACAAACGAGTGTGCTCCCCGCAGCGCCGTGACTGATCAGTCGCGTTTGTTCGTAATACTTCATAGTGAATTTTACAATTTTGAAATGAAATACAAACCATTTTGATCACAGGCGTGCCCAAAACATTGGGTCGCGTGCCAATGGTTCGCCATCCCTGGTCTAGGTCAATTGCAACAACGCATTCTGACACACTTGCAGCGGAAGAGTTTCGAGTTCAGGTATGATTTTGGGTGGAGGCTAACGAGTTGAAGCCCTGAGTTCAAATACGTTCCAAATGTGCTCATGCAGATTTAACTCTGAAAATCTCGCTGGGCATTGAGAAAGCACCTGATATCTTCATTTTAAATCTATTCTTTTACGAGTTGAAAATGATGTGGTATCGCATTGTTGTTCATGAATAAGAACTGTGAAAAATCCCGAACGGATGGTTTCACAACCTGATCTTTGAAACGTTATCCATTAATAGAACCTCCTCCAAAAACGAGAAGGTGTGTGCGTCCAGCAGATATGCCTGCATTTACCAAAACAATTATTACTTGATTTTTTTCATATAAAAAATAGCATTGGTTTTATAAAATTTTAAGTCATTATATTTCATAAAAAGGCTTAAGGCTTCACTAAAACTATGCTGTTTCCAGCCTTTTTAAGATGTTACTTCTGGCAATTATGCTATTACTTGAAACATTCATTAAACATACATTAAATAAACATTAATATCTCAAAATATTCAGTTTCATCTGATTAAATTCTCAAAAATTCAATAGCTACGAAAATATTTATTATATAACTATGCATGTCTTTATATTTGTTATGCATAATTGTGCTTTACTACATATCACTTAAGAAACGTGATAATAAAAATTTAGAAGTGTAGTTTAAGATCAGTTTAATTGCTGCATGAAGGTTTTCTTTTGTTGCAGAGCAGTGGTCCTCAAACTTTTTCGACTCACAGAACCCTTAGAACTATAAGATGTTTTCGGGGAACCAACACTATTCCCATTCCCCTAAGAGCAGTGTTTCTCAAACTGTGGGACACGCCCCCTGGGGGCTGTAACCTTGCGAGGTGCCACGAGCATATTGAAAATAAAAGGTTTAAAAAAATAATTTTGTGGAATGAAGAAAAACAAAATGCTTTCTGACATAATAAAAAATACACATTTACGCTGATACAATTTATATATATCATCTGGTGATCATCAAAAATAAAAGGTTCCACTTCAAACGCTCATTAGCTATCTTTGATCCAATAACCAAATAAAAAAAGACATTTTGTTTGCTTTACTGTAATCCCGCGATGAGAGATTTTTTTATTACGTTTCTTTTAACCCCTAAAATACTACTTTTGGCTATCATATATTTGACCTTCAAACTTACTGGTACGTTTCACTCCATCTCTTTTTCTTTTAGGAAAGCTGTAAATAATATTTTTCTGTTGCTTTTTTTCCCATGTGAATGAGTTATATGATATATGGATAAGCATATTGAGCCCTTTGAAGGATTATTTGGCCAAGATGTGTATTTTTATGAGTATTCTGAAACATTTAATGCATAATGAAAAACGTTTTACACAATTATTTTTTAGAACATGCTACACTTTCCCCCATGAAAAATTATGTGGTTTTGATAGCTGTGTTGTAAGACTTATTATGGTTTATAAATGTAAATGAGCAAAATATAAAAAAATGGACATCTGGGATCTCTATTGAAGAAGGTGAAACTGATCAAGCAATTGAAGAACCTGCTGAAATAATGCATATTAATCAAGATAGCGAAAGTAAATATGAGAAAAGCGATAGACATGAAACGTTTGAGTTCAATTGAAATTTTCAAATGCTGCCTAAAGAACTCTATGTGGAAAACTATGAAGCTATAAATGTAGTACTTCGCCTTATCTAAAAGGCACAAGGAAGAAAATTTCAAAATGCTATTTGTAGATCATCAAAAGACAGCAAAACTACAATAACGTGAACAAAGTATGACAGTTTTGCTGGAAAATAACGTTCCTGTATTGTTAGCGAAAAGTGTCTGTGATTTATGTCCTTTATTAAGGACACTTAGATTTGGATCATTTTTTTTAGTTTTACTGGATTTTTTCTCAAATTATGAAAAGAAAAATTGAAAAGTTCTTGAAAGTAGGTAAGTATATTTTCTCTTAATTACGTTATTAACTTGAATAGTGATTTTTAGCGTGTATAGTAAAAATAATTATAAAATAAATTATAGTTTAAAAACAAACCAAAAAATACGCTTTTTTAGAGAATCGAACTAAAAAGTAAAAAAATAAAAATATATATTACTTAACAGTAACATATACAAAATTTAATACTTATCTTGTTAATTTGTACGGTTTATAATTATGAAAGTATTGTAGCTTTAGCGCCCCCAAGTGCATTATTATTGCATTCAATATATTATTAGTTTTGGGGGGCGTGATAAAAAATTATGATTGAAAATTGGGTCACCAGTAGTGAAAGTTTGAGAACCACTCTGCCTTAGAGGAATATTTCTTTAAATAATATTTAAAGTAGATCAAAATGCATAGGTCAGGTATGGCGAACTAATGGCCCGTGACACAGTATTTTGGGCACTACACCATTCAAAATAACAAAGTTCACTATTAAGTATTACAAACAAACGCGAGTGATCGGTCACGGGGTGGTGGGGATTTGATTCCAGATGCATTTAACTATTTTAAAAAGCTGGCTTGTGCCATTTTAACCCTATTTTCATCTACCCATGCTTGTGAGTCATTATTTTCAGAGATGAATAGCAATAAAGACTCCCTTCGAAAACCTTTTGGCAGATGACTCCAATTCAGCATGCTTCTGCTAAAAGTAGCATCTTACAATCTTAGCATATATAAGTCATTTAATCTACAACAATAGAAATCATGGTAACGTTACTTAAACATTTACTACTATGCAGTAAAAAATGTATTTTTTCAAAGTGAGTAAAGAGTTTTGACTAGTTAGTATTTAGTTTTATTATTTTTCCAATAATCACAAATCAAAATTATTTGTGAAGGCACGTCTACACCTCATTAAACATTTCTCTCTTTAGAAAAAATGGCGCGTTGATCCATAAAGTTTCCCCACCCATGCTGTAGGTACTTTATGGAAAGATAATTTTAAAAAATACTGCATTTTTTATTAAATTTTTTTAACATATTAATGTATAATTCACTTGCCCATTAATAATATTAATTTGTGATCTCCAAGCGTCCCCGCTCATGCATTTCATTTAGTAACTGGGTTATATTCTTACATTTTTTTACACAAACTGTCAAAGTCTAGGCCTATTGAAATTATCTGCAGAGGCATTTTATGTTTAACCTATTCAATGCCAGGTAAATTTAGAGCGTTTTCCCGGGGTGCCAAGAATTTATATTAAAGAAAAGATGACATTTTACAAAGTATAGCAATATGAAAGTACTGATATAATATTGTAATGGTATTTACGGTAATTTTTATTGAAAAACAAACACTGTGAATTAACTCGAGCTGGCGTCACAAAATAAGATTACTGTACTGAGTGCTACTTACGAGTTATCTCATAGTGGGGTTTTTTTTAAAAAAAATCTTTGTATACAAATATTGTCTTTTCATTTTGTTTGATTTTACAAGCTCGTCGCCTAATTTCCTCTGGTGATAGTCAGATGTGTAATGCTCTGTCAGATTTTCATACATATGTGCAAAGATCCTCTCTGGGAAAAACCTCTAAGAAGACGGTAGTTATAGAGTTGTAAAGTAGTAAAAATGGACTGATAAGTAATAATTAGCAGAGAGAAACCTCAGGAAAATCATCCACTGATACAAGAAAATCGCTCTACCTTACTTCGAAATCTTCCTGCAGAATGCATACATGTTCTGTAACCAAAGAAATCGATTGAATAAAAAGATGAGGATGTGTGCGTCAATTTAGGGAATCAGTTATTATGCATTTATTTGATGACTACAGCAGAAATGAAGGAGAAAAAAGCATCTATATTACAAATAAATTGATTTTCAATACTTAGATCATCTTCCTCCCACAGGAAAAAAATGGCTACAAAGCCATGTCTAATGTGTACAAAGCAAAAAAAAAAAAAAACTTAAGGAGACTAAGTATTTTTGTTCAGTGTGTCCGAACAACCCAGCACCTTGCATTGATTATTGCTTTAAAGCCCATGATACACAGCAGCAACAGTTAAATTTTTTTAAAATTTTTTGAGTATAATTATTATGTTATTATCTAGTCGTCTAAGTTATAATTTATAATAAAAATTGATAGTAAATATGTTTTTTTGTATTACATAAATTTTTCATTCAAACTTTCTAAAAATTCCTAACTCAAATAGAGATATGTAGTCAATCTAAAATTTTAGCACACGCTACGAGATATCTCGTAGCTGGAAGTTTGGGTCACACGCTTACTACGAGATATATCGTAGTTGACAGCCAATGGGTTGATTCATTTTTTATACTTTTTTTTGTAACCACTCACATTGAGAAATATATTTCACTTAAATTAATTGTGCTGAATGGTATTAAAGTGTTTATATCTGTGTGCAAAAATTCTATGTATTTTGTATGAATTTGCTACCTAAAATTTAGGAGCTATTCTTGATGAAATTTAGATTTTAACATCGAATCTGTTGATATGTCGATTAGTTGCTCCATCTCCTTCAAATATAAGTGTTTTCTTCACAAATGTAAAAAGGTGCATTTTCTATTAGAAAGCTATTTAGTAGTACAAATCATTGCTCTAACAAGTGTAAAATTATTCCGTGGAGCTTGGGATAGCAGACATTAAATTTTTTTAATCTACTAGGTGGCATATATATATATATATATATATATCCTAATATATATTACAAACGTGAAAGTTTGTGAGGATGTTTGGGAGTCTTTCACGCAAAAACAACGGAATGGATTTTAATGAAACTTTACAATAGTATAGCAACACATAGGCTATAATTTATAGATATTGTGTGAAGTGTCCAAAATGTAACAATAATTATCAAGTAAGTAGGAAAAAATTCTGCCATCTGCAAAAAAGCCCGCGACAGCAAATATCTATATTCTATGTGTGAAGCTAACCTTTGCATTTTGTTTTGTCTACGCCAGGAGCCAGAAACTGCGAAAGTTTGAACAGGCAGAGTGTGAGGCTGGTTGCAATTTTAATATAAAAAAAATACAACAAAAAGTAATATTAACGTATTACCCTTCCAGATATAAATTATTTATACTATTTTAATCGAAAAAATAACATTGTTTATTTGCTTATGATTTTAGAAAAGTTCGAGTATGTTACGTTCGCCAATTTTTAAATCTTAATATTTACGGACTGCGCAATATTAATTAAAGTAAAAATTCGCTGAAATTCTAAAGACAAAACACAGACAATTATTCTATAAAAATCCTTGCAAAAACGAATACGTCTCGAATCAGTCAACCTGAAAAAGAATGTATTTTGAACCAAGATTGATTTACGCCGTTTTTCAGAAAAAGCTTTTCACTGTTTTTTTAAATCGTGCTATATAGTTTTCAGTTATGGTAATTTAAGGTCGCTTACACAGAATTCGAAGATTCGGTGTACTTTTCGATTTACACAACGTGAGACAAAACGATATTTGATAGTTTGAATAAGGTTAATGAAATTATTTTGTAAGTTAAATATTAACAGAAAGAAAAAGGTCCTCACACTCAATAAATGTCTTTTAAATTCAACGTAAGATCGATTCTTCCATTTGAATGTAAAGTTGTAATTATAGTTTCCATTAAGCAAGGCGATAATTTGAAATTTAAATACTATTTATAGTGTATAAAAAAATATTAAAACAAATTTACAGTTCAAAAGATAATATCGAAATACAAAACAAACTTAGTTGAAAAAGGCCAAGTGTAGGACACCCATTTCACTAAACTTGAAGAACGGCGGATAGTTAGGAATATTATAAACCTATAACAAAACTACAGTAAAATTGATACCGGATGTATATCGAAGGTTTTACAAGTATGTCAATGCATAATTCTAAACCATTCAAGAAAGTGTAATAATAAGTATTATAATAATTAGTAATAAAGGTAGTTTTAATATTTTTAAAAAAATAGAAGACAAAGTAACATTTTTATTCAACTGAGAATTACTTAAATAAATTTTAATTCTTTATAGTATTTTATTTTTTAAATATGTTGCATCAGGTAAAATACACTCAAATTTTAAATATTTAATAACTACTTATCAAATTCAAAGTTTTTATAACTTTTTCATTTATAAAAATAATTGCATGAAACTTTTTTTCCCTTTATCGAACATTTCAAAAAATGCTCACAATTTTAATTCACCATTTAATATAGTTGTGAAATTTTGTAATTATAAAAAATTCTACTTTTCTGAACATACAACTATTTTTAAAAAGGTATATTTTCGTTTTCGGGTCCGAAAAAGTTGCAAAGTGAGTGAGCGAATATTAAGGTCCTACTGTTCACTTACTCAAGAGATATCGTAGCGAGAGGGGAAGGGGAATTTCCATGACAATGTGTTATGCATTTAAAATGTTCAAGCAACGCCGGGGAAATAAACCTGTCTGACAGAAAAGAAGCAAAAAAAAAAAAATTTCGAAACAGCGAATTGTAAGTTATGCACTCGGAAAAAGGCCGAGCAACGCAGGGCTAAGCGGAGGAAGGGGGTGAAAGTCATTTTGAGTAGTAGAGAAAACCCGAGCAACGCCGGGCCATATGCAGCTAGTATATATATATATATAAAGGAAAAAAGTGTTTTAATATTATTTTATTATATTACAATAAAATATTAAAAGTATTACAAAATAAGTTTATATTATGTGTAAATAAAATTTTCAGTTTTAATGAGTGGTTTTGAGCTTTAGAAACTTGTAGTTATACAAATTTCATAGTGAACGTGAATCCATTTTATACACACATTTATAAGTTTCATTCAGATTTTTTATTGTGACTCGAGGAACCTCAGGGTACCTTGGAACACTGTTTGAAGACCACTGCTTTAGAGTAACAATAGATTGCATGCATGAATTCAACATGTTTGTGTGGAATTTAAGGCAAGATTCGGCTCATAATAATGTTTTCAATAAATACCACTAAAAGATTCAATAAAAGGAAATAAATATTTAGTTATTTTTTATAAATTAAAATAAAATTAATACTCTCTCCTTTTTACAACTTTTATTTTACAAATTTCACATTGTACATTTTAGTAATAACCGATATCTCATTTCCCTTAAGGGTTTCAATTTATTTATCCTCCTGAAATTTTATCTACGTTTAATTATAGATAAATTTTTTCTGAAAATTATTAATGCCTAAAAGATAGCGATATTAAATACATTTGTACTACACTTCTAGAGACCTATTGAGTCACTAATACTCAATCAAATCACGTGTATCTGGTATTTTATATTTAAAATAACTCAGAATATCTTTTTGGAAGCGTTTGACAGGTATGCATTTCCTGAGCAAATATCTATTACACAACTATGAAGAATGTGTATAGTTTAGTAAAAACATAGTATTTTTCTATTCATAGAGAGACTGTAGTGTAATTATTGAACCAATTTCATAAATATAAGAGAACATCATTTTTATATGTATATATATATATTTATATATGCATTGTTTTTATATATATATATATATATATATATTATAGTATGCAATTCCTGAGAAAATATATATTCCACAACCATGCAGAATGTATATAGTTTAGTAAAAGACATAATATTTATCTATTCATAGAGATACTGTAGTGTAATTATTGAACCAATTTCACATATATACAAGAACATTATTTTTATATAAGTACTATTTTATTTTATAAAATTAAATTCAGTCAATCGAAAGTAATTTTCATATAGCATATAGAAATGTTAAAAAAATTTCAATTTTTCAAATTTTCTAGAATTATCGCTAACATGTAGAGAGCAGTAGTGCAAATTATATGCTATATAATTGCACAAATTCAACAAGTAAAAAGTACAAGTAATAAAATGCATGAATGGCTACATAATTATAGAGTTAAATACTCCAAACAACGATATGAATGGATTTTAAAAGACATGACAATAATAAAGATATATTCAAAATGTTTCCTATAATGTTTTTTTTAAGGAAAAATATTTCATAACTGAAAGCATTTGTTTTAATGCGATAAACATTTTAAGCAAATGCGTTAAAAATCATAATAAAATCACATCTCTAATATTTTACGTACTGATTATTTAAAAATTATAATTTTTACAGAATTTCTTCAATTGAAATATACTTTACTTCTTTAACTGCTTATACAAGAAAAATATCAAAATTCGGATTCTTCCCAAAGGTTACATGCTGTTTATTTATTTTATTTTTCAATTATTTTTAAATGCTGTGCAATCCTTCAACAGGAAACTGAAAATTAGGTAATCTTTCTTGAATGTAAGCCTGAATTTTATTTTCTAATACACCTGTCAAATATGTTTTGAAAAGGGATTTTGCTCCTCTTATTATTGGGTTTAAAGCCCAATTCAAAGGTCCAAGTCCGCTAACCCTTACATCCATTCCTCGTATATCATCAATGAAAAATTCTAGCAAATCTCCATCCTTTCCAGTGTTCGCATTAACACTAAAATCCATAATAATTTCAATGTAGGATAAGTGACCATGAACTGTAATGCCTGGACCATAGTTAAGGAATTTTACACTGCCTTCATATTCAAAATCTAAGGCGCCAGCTCCAAGATATGCTCTGATATAGAGCTTTTCGGCATTTTTTGTCAAGTGAGAATTATCTGTGCGATGGAGTGTTCTCAGGCCTCTCATGTGTCCTTTGTGAAGTTTTACTTCTCCACTTATATTAACGAAGATTAGTTTCCTGTAAAATCCGAATCCACTTTCTCCCAACGTATACGGATCAAATTCATTCCCTCTGACTTCAATTATATCTTTTAACAGCTTATCAATGTATGCGTTGCCTCTTTCATTAGCTTCGTCGTTAAGGAAGATACCTGAAAAAAAAAGCAATTTAAAAAAGGAAATAAGCATTTATTTGAAAGCATTCAAAAAATTGATTCAAACTCTCAGCGACTTTAATTATTTTGTATACTGTCTTCCTTATCATAACTAGATAGTTTATCCGAGCTATTATAAAAGAAAGAAAAGTAGAAGCAGCTAAAAAATTTATGTAAATCTTCTTCCTAATTAAAATTGATATGAGTGGGAGATGTGAGACGTTTTTTCCCAGGTTTATTAAACAGAATAGATGAAAATTTTATAAGAAACATTTTTTTAAATGGAAAGGGAGATAATATATTTGTCTATAATACATCATAAAAGCATTTTTCACCATAGAATTACAAATAAAATATTCGAATACATTATTTACAACTTTTCCGGTATTGAAATACATATACTGAACTGTACTCAATGGTGCAACAACCCATGAGGGCCAAGGCCTACTATGCCTATCTCAGTAAACGTGACATTAGACGCTGGAGTACATGCGCAGATGTTTCGGTCAAGTGGTCAATCTGATCCGAAATCCCCCGTGTTCAGTTTCCAAGCAAGCTTGGTACTCATTTATCGACCTACCGAAAGGATGGGTCGATCTTGCCCTGCCCAGGATTTATATATATATATATATATATATATATATATATATATATATATATATATATATATATATATATATATATATATATAAACTCTTCAAAAGTGAAATGGCAATTCCAAGAAACAAAATACACGTAGCATCATGCAAAAGCAGACAAGCAAAAAAACATTATAAACCAATTTATTTACTTTCTAATGAGCCCACCAGAAGGATTTGGAAATTTCTATATTGCACATATTTTTCGTGAACAGCCGGGGTATGTAGTCATTACTTGGATATTAAATCATTTGATGAGTACTATGAAACTCACAACATCCAAATCGTTTTTTAACTTACCTATGAACGATAAATAATGTATTCTGTGATTATATATGGATATAAAATTACATTATAAATATAAGGCAATACTTGGAGATAATCAATAAGAAAAATATAATTCACAAATTTACTCTGTAGATTTTGAAAAACAAAATCAAAATACCATTTAAAATTAGCGGCAAAAAATATGTTAAACAAAGGTAAAAAAATCATTTTCATGAATTGCTGATAGGGACAATTTTAAAATGCATCAACAAAATGCATGTGTAACTGATTATATTTAAATGCTTATAGTGTATTAGTTATAAAAACATGCCTTACCAAGTATCATGGGGCGGAATATTAGTTATCGGAAAGAAAAATAAGAAATTTTTTTTTCACAGAATGTATATTGTTATAAATTGTTAATAAATAATGTTAGTTGTGCGCAGATAAATTGCAATTATATTACACAGTGAATAGTTTTCTATTTTATATTTTTCCAGTTGAAGAATGTTATTTCTTTTCTATATGCAAATAACTATTGTGGTCAAAGTGTTGCCTCTTGGGGGAATTTCAAGTCGTTCAAAACCCTTAACTATAATTGCTCTCTTATATTCTACTATTTACGATATATTTTTACAAATGACAACCATTGATGGTCTTGAAATATGGAACACTTAATGCAATTTCAATTTACGCATTCGGGTCTGTAATTATATTTTTGGTTGTTAACTTGAAAGACTGAATTTTTTCTTTGATAGTATTGATAACAGATTAATTCAATCGTGTTACAGTCAAAATATTTACATTTTTACCTTTACAAGGGCATAAGCATAAAATTTGCTGTTTTCCAAGCTGATCGATATTTTTAAAATTGTGAATTTAGTGTAATTTATTCAGAATACAGAAAAAGAAAAAACTACACGTGGAACATTAAACATACCATTTTTATACGTTTTGTTGTCCTCCCTTTTTACAGAATATTTAATGTATAAGCATTTTATCTACATTAACGTTACAGTTACAGTTTTTTTGTTTTTTACGGGATAGGAAGCAACAAAGATTATTATCCTACATTCAGGTTTATATTTTATACATTGTATGAGGGACACATAAAGATACACAGGCCACATAAAGGGTAGGATTATAGACAAATGTTTTCTTACCAACTGCATGAGCACTGGCTAGTACCATTAAAATTAAAAACGTCTGCTGCAAGATGATCATTGTTTGATGATATAAGGTGAAGCTGTAAATTCAAAATAAAATAATTTTATTAACTAATTCACATACATGAGATGAATCCCCAGCCCTTTATATGTCAAGTTATGTAAACTTCTTGCCCAGTACAACTCAAACCACCTCCCGCATAACTACTTTGACTTCGATTTCAGCTGACTAACTCCAACCACGTGGACGAATGGCACTCCCTCATCGATCGACGCGTAAAATAGGACACGTCTCCAGTTATGGCTTGGGGTACAAAATGAAACGTGGAATACCTGGAATAAACTATCGTATAATAAAAAGGCTGCACACTTTTCATTACTCCTATCAATCACAGCACGTCAACTTAGAAGTACTCCAAGTCATGTTATACAGGGTGGTCTCAAATTCATGGTACAAACTATGTTCTGTACAACAGGGTTGATGCAGGACATTGTAAGAATCATTTATTGTATAATAATCTGTGGGTGCAAGTGATGCGGTGAGGCACAAACACAAAAAATAAAAGGAGAAAGGAAAGACGAAGTGTTTATTGAAATCATCGTTGACAAGAGAGAGTGTAATGTTTACAATAACTGTTCAGCACATGAGCTATGACGTCCAACTATAGTGCACATTGCTGTACCACCCACTGCCAGTCGGAGAAGATAGTCTGCCGGATTCAAATCTTGTACTGGCAGAAAATGGAAGCGGTGAAAGCGATTTTCGTTTAACAGTCTACAAACGGTCTCATGACTCCTACTTACGTGATGAGCAACAGCTCTTGTACTTGATTCTGGTCTAACAACCACAACGTTTATGATGCTTTCTTTCAGGCTTGCACTGCGGCTCTTTGTCGACCAGCATCATGTCTGGTGACGTGGAACAAACGTGTTTCACAAAGTTGACGATGCAACCGCTGAAAAATTCTGTGATCTGGCATTCGTCGATCAGGAAAATGCGTGTGATAAATTCGTAGCGCAGCTCTGCCGTTACCATTTACATGTCCGTACATGTAATGCATGTCTGCATTTTCGACATGTGCTAAGTCTCCCTTTGTAAACGTCAGCTCAATTGTGAATGGCGCTTTCCCCTACTAAGATGCATCATGTTGAACGGTGGCTAGACATCTACTGCCCCCTACCGGCAACGAAACCAACCAATAACTCTATTTCTCTTTGAACCTTGGCATATTTAACGTGTATCGCTCTCCTACATGGCGGGTCTTCAAGGGTATTTAGCTCGAACTCATGACACGCCGGTCACGAGTCTGTTACCTTGACCACTAGCCTACCGCGGCCCCAGAGATAATTGATGAAAATGGGAGGGACCCCGTAAATTTACGTGATTCATACCAATTTTCCCGCTTTGTAATGCCTCGTGGTAAACGGGGGGGACTGATCAATTAACAACTCAAAGCGGGTTATTTTATTATTATTTGTCTTGATCTTACATACTTCTTGCATATTTGGAGTGATAAGGAATTTTAAATTTAGGCGTTTCACTATGGGAGTAGTGCAAATATTTGGAACTTTTGATATACACACTTTTGTTCGGAATCGTAATTAACAGTTTATTTTTCTTTACAACAGTAAAATTTTTCTTACATTCTTAAAATTTGGGGGGATATATCTATCAACTGACGTAAACATTTTTTAAAATTATTGAATAGAATTTTTTTTTTTTTTTACTTTCCAAGTGTTTGAGAGCATTCAATAAATGTTAAGTGGATTATTTTTAAAACCCCAATACAATTCAGAAAACTTCAACCAACATTTTACAAAATTTGGTATATTTTCAGGTAAGATAAGATACAAAAATGCATTGGATAAAAAAAATCTAAACGTTAATTAATGACATAACTTAAAATTTGAGCCATTAAGATTTATTCAGATTGTGAGCCATTGCGAAGAGAAATGTAAATGTTACTTAGGTGTCTCCTGCATGTTTATATAACTGTACAAAATTCATTTTATCATTATAGGAAAGTTGTTAGGAAGCTATTTTATTAATAAAAGAAGTTGCGTTATTACTTTTAAGCATAATAAATGCTTCAGGTACGAAAGATTCAACGTTCATATGATTCTAACATTACGGAATATACCACCTTCACATTTTCCTTTTAAAAATAGTTACTCTAATAGTTTGTATGCTATGTGTTCTGTTAAGGAGTTACGAGAAAATATTTATATCTACTCGTTTGTGACATTCACCTAGATATGTTAATAAAAGCTTGAGGACAGTTTTCACGAGGGTTCGAATCTTGGTTTTACTAGTCTGTCTTGCTAATTTTAAAAGAGGCAAACTAAACTAAACTCATTAGCACAACAACCCATGAGGGCCAAGGGCAACTGTGCTAATCTCAGTTTTCGTGCCTTTGGGCACTGATTGATTGATTGAATATTAACGTCGCACTGTTCAGCTACACGAGGGCTTTTTGGCGACGGACCACGTAATTTTGAACCATGGTTAAGTGACGTGGACGACACCTGAGCTGGCACCCCCCTCTCCTAACTACCACACCAACGGGAGGACGTTTCAGCTCTCGACAGATTTAACGTGCATCGCTGCCCTACACGGCGGGCTTTGGGCACTGAAGTGCATGAGAGATGTTCCGGTCATTTGACCAGTCTGACGTAAAACCCTCAGTGTTGAATTCCCAAGAAAACTTGGTACTCATTTACTGACCCACTAAAGGAATGAAAGGCTTATTCGACCTTGCCCAGCCCGGGGTTTTGGTGTGGTGTGGTAGTTAGGAGAGGGGGGTGCCAGCTCAGGTGTCGTCCACGTCACTTGACCATGGTTCAAAATTACGTGGTCCGTCGCCAAAAGCCCTCGTGTAGCTGAACAGTGCGACGTTAATATTCAATCAATCAATCAATCAACCAGCCCGGGGTTTAAAAGAGGTAATTGTTTGTTAAGTACGACAGATCCTCTAAGTCCTCAAGTGACTTTGCATGGAAGATATCAATGCTTAAATTAGCTTCATCAACTAATCGGGCCTCGAAATTACGTTCATTTATGCTGTAGCCTTCTTGTGCAATTTTAGTGGAACGTTTATTCAAACAAAGCACAATATCGATCTAAAGTTGTTTATATTTTCATTTTTTTTAGTATTTTTTACTAAATAATTAACATATTTAAATATATATATAAGATTTCTCATATTCTTCCAGGATTTTAAGGGCATATAACCTTTACAGAAAAACAGACAAAATAATTATAATAAGATAATGGTTCATTTTGATTGGTTTAATGAAAATTTTTGTATAATAACTAATTAAGAAATATCTAACTCATAACACACATTTGTACATAATAATTCGTATTCTGCGTTGAGAATAAAGTAATTTATGAAATTATTTACTTTACTAACTAGCAAATTATATGTTTCCTAGTTAAAAATAGGAAACTTTTGCTTCGCGAAACCCTGCGCCAACCCGTCTGTTGTATAAGGTTTAAAAAAAATTTCAGTAGTAAATTTCAATTATAGTACTCTGATTGGTTCACTATTGTACGATCTGGAAAGTTTGTACCAAAATATTCTAATCAAAATAATACTACCCAAAGGAACGGTGATGATTGATCCAAGCCAAGCGCGATGTAGTACGTGTGTATGTACATTTTGTGCTGAAATTCGATCGCCGTAAGTGGGGGCTCGTGGCAGATAACCTATCTTTAATCTTTGTGATAGCCTTATGGTGTGCGCATCTGTTACTCTTGCATTCTATTTTCGTCGCATGTTTTTTGCTCTCTCTTTTTTTTAAAATTATTACATGTATTATTCCTTTACTGGTTTGCCCGTGCACCGTAAGGGCTACCAAAAACTGGCCACAACCGGTTTGCCCGTACGCTGTATGGGCATTGATATTATCTCTTAGTGAGATTATTAGTGTTAGTGTTTTTAAGGGATGCAGTTTATCCATGGGAATAAAATACTTCTCATTAGGGATTTTCTTTGTGGTGAAGGCGGAAGAGAATTTTCATTTTATCAAATAATTATACTGTCGAAATCCTTCAGCTTTATAACTATCCTTCATAGAATACTTTTGGGATAAAATTCAAGCTAAAAAAAAAAGTGCAGCTTTAGTTAAAAAGTCCAAATATTCTTTTTTGCTTGAATTACATTGAATTTTATACAAAAAATAAACCTTTTAAGTACTTCGGGTAAATAATACATTTTGCTTACGAAAGTGAAAAAGATTTTCTTCGGTGAAATAAAAATATATATTTTTTACTTCATTGAGCAAAAATTCTAAGCAATATTTTACAGATCTTTATAAATTTTTTCTACAGAATACAACCATATGACCAAGTTTCCTTCATTTATATTCCCGAAATCATTAGTTAATAAACCATTTTCAAAGTAAATAAGATCTTAAGAAACAAAAGTGCCACGAAAATTAAGAGTTACTAAAACATGTTTAATAAAACTAATAACGAGTTTTTTTATACAAAATCCTTTATTCATTTCAAAACAATTATATTTAAGGTAGAAATCAATCAAATAATTTAAACGATACGATTTTATTTAGATAGATAATCTAGAAACGTTAAATTACGCTCATGAAAAGGTTGCCTTTATTGTTCACAAAAAAGACCTTTTTATTGAAAGTGAAAAAGTTTTGTTTCATTTATAAGAATATGTGTTTTTTAATAAAAGATAGTAATAACACACACACACACACACACAAGTAATATAAAAAAAAATTTAAGTCAATTCCTACTTAGGTCAACAAAGAAAATTTTTATTTTAGTTACTTTTTTATCAAATAATTACAATTAATATAAATGTGTATACATATGACAGAATCACAATATTAAGTGGCAATTAATTTTAATTAATTATAATTAAAGTATCGTATTGTCATCCAAAACAATCGTGTATATAAAATTTTAGTTCAAATGAATGCCTTAAAACGTGGGGGGAATCTTTTCAAGTTTTGACCCAAGTCGCTAAAAATGAAGACAAGGTGGCTGCGTTTGTAATTCCTAAAGTAATTAGTTTCAGTCAATTAATTTTAATTAAATTATCGTATTGTCATCCGAAGCAATCGTGTGTGGAAAATTTCAGCTCAAATGTAAGCTTTAAAATGTGAGAAAAAAACCTTTTTAAGCTTTGACACAAGACGCCAAAAATGATGTCAACGTGGTTGTATTTGTAATTCTTTGAATATTTAGTTTTAATCAATTTTTATTAATTTCAATTAAATCACCATATTATCATCCAAAATAATCGTGTATAAAAAAATTTCAGCTTAATTGAGTGCTTTAAAATGTATTTTATTAACGATCGGAAATTTGAACAAGATATAGGGAGATAGTGAACTAATAGCAGGAATTGAAAATTGTATAAATAATGAGAGTAGTATAAGTAATTTCATTCTAAAAACAAACTACCGTAAATCTATCAGTAAATATTAATACTTATAACAAATAATATTTATTAAAATTTAAACTATATATATAATACCTACCTACCTGATAGATCAAAGAGATAGTAGTTATTCAAAGAAATGGCAATGCAACCAATCACCTGCGAATTCTCGCAAATTTTTCGATATGTGGGCATCTTTTTTAATCTCATTTTTGCTTGAGACTATGACAGATGTCAAAATTTTAAGCGCGATTACTTTTATTTTGATTACTAAATAAGATCCGAATAAAAACACAATCACATCGATAAGTTTTTGATCGAACAAAAAGGAAGGGGGAGGGGAATTGTAAATTTCTGGAAAAATTAAAACAATCTGCATCACACGTCACCTCGTATAAAGAAGTTTTATTTCAATAATAAAAAGCAATCACTGATAAAATTCGTTCAATACCTGACACGTTGATTCAATTATTTATCTCAAATTGAATGAAATCTGTCATACTCTCTTTTAAGTTATAAGCAGATTATGATTTCAATGGGAAAGTGTCATAACATAGTTAAGGAACCCCTGATCAAAGTTCAATAAAAGGAAAAGTAAAAGTTAACATTATTTAAGAAGCAGTAGAGGTACGTTTAAGAAGTGTTGTTGTTAATAATGAAACTTACATTTTCTACACAACAGTATCTGATACATGAATTTACACAGGGTATCCCGAAACTCAACGTCAAGCGGGCACGGGATGAAAGAAGAAGGGAGGGGTCATATAAGTTCTAAGAAAAAAATTTTTAAAAAAATATTCCCTGTTACTTGGTAAAGTTATGACCAGCATTATTTTTGAAAAAGGGGGAAATTGACACCTTAATCATATCATTAGGTACTGTGAGCACAAATTTCATAAACGCTTTTTCACCAACGTGATCTTACATAGCCGTGCTATTAATCACAGTCACAAATCGAGCAAAAATCTTTGCTTATTAACCTGAAATTAGAGTGGTTTCAGAAAATGTCGCCAAAAAATTGACTTGCCACAAAAGAAGGAAAGTATTATATACTACCCTTAGCAAGTTATTTCAAAAATCTCATTTTGTTAAGATTCCAAAATGGTACATTTGCTACTTTTCTGTCTATAGTAATTATTGATGCCTTTTTTTTTTTACAGAATGACTTCGGTTCAAAAAAACTCAATTTTAAGTGTTTAACTCTCAAATTAAACAATAAATTTAAAAATAAAACAGAAGACATTTTTTATATATTTTAATGAATTAAATGCTTGAAGTGTCTACCTTCTAAATTCTTTTAAAACAATCGAAAATTTAATTGAACCGCGTAAACAGATTCCTGAAGCAATGGAAAAATAATTTTGCTAGTTACTCAGGACTCATCAAGCGATCACTTTAAAAAAGATCTACAGCCTGCATTCGAGCTGAAAGGCAAAACTTTCAAACATTTAATTTATTAAATTATTACAAAAATGTTTTTCATCTTATTTTTAAATTTATTGCTCAATTTGAGATACACACTTTTGATTAAGTTTCTAAAATTAAGTAAATTCATAAAAAAAAAATGTCAATAATTTATAAGAATAAAAAGAAGCAAGTGTGCCATTTTGAACTCTTACACCACAATGGGTCACTTTTTGAAATATTTGGCCTAGGTTAGTATATATATGTGCTTTCTTTTTGAGAATCAAAGTTAGGTGACGTTTTCTCAAACTGATTCAAACCAGCAATGTTTTTTGTGTGCTCAGTTTGTAACTATGATTACTAATAGTACGGCTATGTAAGATGGCGTTAGAGAAAAAGTCACCGTAAAATTACAGAATTTGTAGTCTCAGTACCTAATGATGTGATGGAATGTGTCAATTTTTAAAAATTCGCTAGACATTACTTAAATATGTTATATGGAATTTGTTTTTATTTCCTCAGAAATTATATGACCCCCTTTCGATCTTCGACGTTCAGTTTTGTGAGACCCTGTATTGACATATCAATTCAATTGAGTGAGTGTTTTATAAACATTGCACAGAACGCGAAGTTCTATTGGCGACGGACCTCGTGATTTTGAACCACGGTCAAGTGACAAAGAATGCACCTGAATCTGGATCCTGCTCTCTAAACTTCCATACAAAATCAACCTCAGGGATTTGAGTCACAAAAGATTTAACGTGCACTACCCTCTCTGCCCAGCGGGTCTACCGTGTCATCATGACTCGAGCTTGTGCCTCAATAACGCCGGTCATGAGTTAGTGATTACGACCATTAGGGTGCCGTGTGTGGCCACACAAATTCAACTGAGCTAATCATAAATAGTAATAATTTTTACAAATCATGATAGCAAATATAATTTAATAGGACAGTGTGAAAACAACTTTACATAAAGAGCCAGATAGGCAATGTTTATAAGAAATTGAATTTAACTGAAAAGAAAAAATTCATTTTAATACATACACTTAGTTACAAAAGTTAAGAATAATGGTTATCTCTTTCAGAAAGGTGCACACTGAAAGACAGAATGGAATAAAATTTGGCACAATAGATTCAAAAGTTATAATAAATAAAGGAAACAATTAAGGACAGCATAAAAACTAATTTATTCATTTATTAATGTAAACAGCAAACTTAAAAAAGCAAGAAGTTCGTTTATTTGCTGCACAAAAAGACAGTAAAATGTTAAATTTATTACAGATTGTGAACACATTTTGCTTCAAAACGGAACTTGCATTAATGTTTTATATTAAAATTATGGTCTAGATCAGGAGTGGGCAGACTTTTCCAGGGTACGGGCCACTTCAAACTTTTTCAAGGTGTTGCGATCCACCCAGTGGCATAGGGGGAGTGTGCTAAAAGAAGGTACACAATACAGTCGGACCTTCATTTTACGAGCCTCTAGCTTACGAATTTCTCTATTTAGCGAACTTTTATCTGGAATCAAGAATATTTTACGATTTTCTTCTCAAAATAACCTCCAAATAGCAAAGTGCATTATCTATTTGTCAAGATTTATGATACAATTCTTTTCCTCCGTAATTTTTAAAATATTTCTGAACCTTCGTAAGATGGAAAGATTATATTAGGTCTTAGTGCAGGCGGTCACCCCAAAATGTCTTGGCAGTCCACCGGTCGATCGCGATCGACTTAATGCCCACTTCGGGATTAGATCAATTGTAAAGACAAATGCTGCCAAACTGCAGCAAAACGGTTTGGAGATCAGATATGTTCATTGGTGGAGGATGACGAATGACGGCCCTTCATCCAAATGCGTTACAAACATGCTCAGTCAGATTTAGGACAAGAAATCATGCTGAGCATTGAACGCACCTGGAGTCTTCATTTTAAATACGTACATTCCATTATGAGTAGAAAATGAAGTGAAGTCGCATTGTCGTTCATGAATAAAACTGCGGGCTAGCAAAACACGAAAATGATGAACATGAAGTTTCAGAACTTCATCTCTGCACTTTTTTCCTTTAACAGAGCCTCCTCTGAAAACAGCAACGTTGGTGCGTCTGACAGGTATCCCGCCCACTCATGTAATAAACGAGGATAACATGATCCACACATTCAGTTTATGCCGTAACGTGCGAGAATGTGATTCATTCTGTAAACTAAATCATAATTCCTTTGAGAACATATTTAGCAGTTTCAAGACTCTCGAATCCATCACTAAAATACCCTCTTTTGCTCACAAGTCATTGGTACACACCTAGCTGGATGTGTGGCATACAAGACACTCTCCCGAAGTCTTCTGCAAACTGTTTGCCAGAAAAAAAATTGTTCTTGTGGTCGCAGCATGTTTCTAAAACAGCTGTCTTCCAAGCATCATCTGGTAACTTCGGCAAAAATATGTCCTGTCAAGCGATTGTTGCTCTCGGTCGACCCGTTACAATTTGTCAGTGACTGCTTCCAATGGTTTGGTACCCTTTCTATGGTTACAAAACTATGCATTGTGAATCATTCATGAAACTTTAACACTTCACTCCGTGATCGTTCGTCGTTTTTCTAACATTCTAAATGATTCAGCCTTTAAAAACAAACCAGTTTGTCTTTCTTGGGTCATAATCAATACTTTGTTACTGTTAAAATACACATATGCTCACAGATTGTACAAAGCAGAATCGGAAGTGCGCATTTACTTCACTTCAGTTGCAGCATTCCCAAAAACTTTCCTTGCCATGTCACTGAAAAATAAATATAAATACACAATCATTAATTAACATCAACATTCGACATATGTACAGTTTTTTGTTTTTCCCATTTGTTTAACACTTTCATCTCCACAGTTTATCAATTATTCTATATCTATATGTGTGTGAGTATATATACCTTTAAAAAACAAGCAGATTTAATAAGGTACAATAATTCAGATTAGTAAAATACATGACATCTTAATTAGAAAGTAGAATTATATTCCAAAAATAATTGCCAATAAGTAAAAAATATTGAATAGCAACTTTTCGTAAGCATTAATTCTCAAGTGTTTCTTTCAATTTCTAGCATTGAATTGTATATCAATGTAAATTAGAAGAAATTATATATATATTTATACACAATGTAAAGTTGATGAATTTTAAAATGTGCAAAGTATCAAATGTGATAAAGCAGAATGTCACTCCTTACAAACTGTTTATTTTTACATTAAAACATTTTTGTCTAAAAATCTGTAACCCTGTACTTTTTTCCACTAAGTTTCAGCTTTATTGTTAAGTATCATAATCAAAAACATTTGTTTTGAATACTATAATATAAAATTAACATGAAAATTAATATGTTTTAATATAATAAATTATGTCAAAACTGAATATCTGAGGCTTCAATCTACATATAAATGATTATAATAAGCAACAATTGAGTTTTCAAGTATATGACACTGTATTTTCTATTTATGGTATTGAATTTGAAGTATTTTAAAGCATAAAAGACATTCTGTGTAAAAATTTAACAGAACTGATGCTGATTTAACAGCTATGAAGTGCAACTCAAGAGTTATTAAAAGCAAATCTTGTAATTAAGATCGTCTTTCCAATGATGTCCGTTTTGAAACAGGTCCATAAGAACATTCCATTAATAAACTTGTTTTAAATTAAGGGAATTTTTTTTAATGATTATCTCCAAATGTGAGAAAAGGAATTTTAATATTAGGTATATACATTAATAGAAAAAATATGGAAGAAAACAAATATACAACAGTTATGGTACAAACATAATCATATGTATGGTTCATCAGAGCTGGAAAATATAAAAAGAGAGATTAGGAGATAGAACAAAAAAATTCCTTAAAAGTGTCCTCGCTTACGCTTATACAGATATTACAATATTGATTCTTGCTGAAAATGAGCTTATTAACATCTGTAGTAATTGGCAGCACTCATACAACATTGCTGTTTTCAGGTCCTGGGAAGGGGAGGACAAGGTGCAACTGCTTTTCCAACAGCATCTTAAATATGTTCTATAGGGTTAAAATCTGATGATCTAACTAAGGGGTGTCTAACCCAAATGACCTTGCGGGCCGCACATAAAAATATGTACCCTTATATCAGATTTGGAAACAAAAAAACATTTGTTGGAGTGAAAATTTAAAACAAAATGAATTATTATTATTGTTTTCATGTTTACAGACAGATAATATAATAATGTTTATATAATATAATGCAATGATCAAATAATGTTTAAAATATTACAGTTGCCATTTTCTTGAAAATTACGGTGTTCCAATTGAATTGATCTTTTGTTACTCATTGTTGAAATTTGATAGTGCTGTCATTCGCAAACGATTAAGTATACATTGTCCTTTATCTTAACCGTCCTGAATAATTTTTTTTAAACTTTAAAAAGGATATCTGACTGCTTCTTGCTTTTTTGGCACTCCAAACAGAAAAGGAGGAGGAGAAACGAAAAATGCACACACTATCATGTACCATCCATAGTAAAGGATATGCATAATGCAATTCGAAATTTATTAAAAAAGTAATTTATTTATAGTAAAGTCAAATGTAACTGTTTGATAAAATATAAATCTATTTTAATCTAAAGGACATTTTTATTATCAAAAAGGATTTATTTTAAAACAAGAACAGGCACAAATACATTGTGTGTGTATATATATAAATAAAAATTTCCCCTCAAATAAATTTCAAAATGAATCTGAATGTTTATGGCAGTTCCTGTTTCCCACAGGGAAACTTACCTCCAATCACTTGGGATGATGAATAGCTTTGGGTTGACTTATTTTTCAAATCTTAGACCAGTACTGTTTAAAAGGAGTGAAATAAAGAAATTAAGAGAGGGTTTGAAAGGATATCATTAAAGTGGTTTAAAAATGAAAAAACTTTAAAAATCTGATATTTAAAATTTTTTAAAAAGAGTCGATGGGCCGCAACTTACGTACTGGCGGGCCACATGCGGCCCGCGTGTTGGACACCCCTGATCTAACTAGCCAATTTATTCAGCCAAATTTTTCACTTTCAAAGAATTGTTAGCCAGATGAGCTATAAATGGACAAACAATGCAATCCAAAAAAAAAAATTAAGTGCCAACTGCACCCATGAAAAAACAAGCATATGGCTTCAAAACTTCATTTGTATGTCTCACAGCAGTCACAAAAACCCATGTGCAGACTTGTGCGCCTGTTCAATAAAAGAAAAAAAAGACATGCCAACCCAGGCATTAAACATCTATTGCCATACCAATCTCTTTCTCAGATGTTGAAAGATGCGTATCAGGCCTCTAGATCTTTCCAGATAAAGGATATGTCCTGAATTAATGGTTAGGCAAAAGTTTCTAACTTTAGTTATCAAAACGTGGTCTTTCCCTAATACCAGCTCCAGTGTAGATGGTCTCTGAGCTATTCTAAACGGGCTTTTGAGTGCACTGCAGTAAGTGGGAAAAGCACATTAGATTTTCTTGCAAAAAGACCATACTCATGTAAACTTCAAGAAAAAGTAATCCTTAAAACTTTAATTCTAATGGCTGCAAGGCAATCTGAACTTAAAACTAACCAATATCAAATTTACTAATACACCTCATCAATCCATTATAGAAATGTTGGTGATTACTTCTTTCAACTATTTGGTTTTGAATTTTTCTGAATGCTTCAAAATAACACCACGAAAGCGCCTGAGACGTACAAACAAATGAAAATCGAACATGGGCAAGTACACCTTAAAGCATATTCTTCTAAATACACATATACACTTAAAAATATTCTAAAAAGTTACATCTTGTTTAGAAATAGTTACTTCTAGCTTAATATTTTTCATGACATCTGAATAAATACAACCAGTTTTCCCAAGCATTGTATTGAGCAAAAAAGTACTACTGTTGCAATTAATTAAAAGTATGATTTATTTATCAGACTTGGCAATGTTACTTAGTTAAGTGAGCATAATTTTCCATGAAACAAAATTTAGTTTGATGTTTGACACAGTAACATAAATTTCTTAAATGTGATGGGCTTTTTTAAAAAAAAAAAAATCAATATCATTGTTTAAATCCATTGTTTTGTTTGTGAAGCTGATAAATTTTTAATTATTTACAAAATATCATTATTCTTATAAATGAATCAAAACGATTAATTTACCACCTAAAATATTCTAATCCTCAGTTTAAAATTTTGCTGAATTCTAGCATGAAAAGTCTACCCATAAGAAAAACATTTCACAACATTTTATTTACAACATCACTATGGAATGAAGATTGATATTTAAACGATACATATGTTTTTAGATATAATGCAAGTAGTTTACAAAATTCTTTTCAGTGTGTGTTAAATAAATATTTAATAAATATTTTTTTAAAAAAAATTAATTCACTATAGCACCAATGACTTTTTTAAAAAAATTCAAAACATATTAATTCAATTATAATTATCCTCATGTTACATTCTCATATATTGTAACATTATAACAAACAATTAATATTGTAATGATGATGAGATTGCTTATTATAACTCCCTATATCATCATTATTTCAACACATTTTACAATTAAAAACTTTATACTAAAATGCAAAAAAAAGTAAAATTATTTCTCATCTCCTCTTATAAAAATTCACTTGGATATAGTACATTTCAATAAGTTTTGCAATACATTGTTACAGCTTTCTATGATTATAGAGAGATACTTCTCAAAATATTTTAATATTCAAGGTAAGCACTTTGGAAACCATGCATAAGTAAATATATCATAAAAACACAAACTTTTATAACTATCAATAACTATTTTGCTAATGATGATAAGAGTATCACATTTTTTTATAACTTCAAAAATGAAGAATCGAATCTGCTACTACTTTAAGAAATCACAAACTAAATTTCGTCACTTCTTTCATATCCAGAATTATGTTACTTTGTTTTTGAAATAAGAGCTTTCACCTATTTGAATTAATTCCAAACTGGAAAATGATCTAAAAACATATTTTGCATAATTGTTTTTAACTTGTAACTTATGCAAAATTTTAATTCATACACATATTATATGATATAAATATAAAAAACTACCATTTATAAAAATTGAACATTAAAACATAAAATATGAATTACGTTACTTATCTACACTATTAAAATTCGTAGGTAAACTATGTATGTTTCCATATTTTCTAACCAACCACACGACGCAGAAACTCGCCGAAGGTACCAAAATTTCGGGAATGATCCGAGGAATCCGTTTTGACCATTTATATTCCGATATTCCAATTAGTTAAAAAGAAAGTAATTAAAAACCTTAAAACGCATAATTAGTACCATTTCTCACCGCCAGGGGAAAATTCGGAACTGCTTTTTTCAGACGTTTCTAAAAAGCGATCTAATTTTTTTCATGAAACTCACACAAAAAATAATTACAGATTCGAAAAGATCATTTATTTCGCAACGATTTGCTATAATTTATTTTACAAAATAATTATATTTTGCACTTTTTACGATTTTTTTAAAATGAATCGAAATCGGTTCCTTTTTTTTAAATATAAAATTCCAAGTTGTTCCGCTTGAACTTTCTTTCGCGTTAATAAAGAAAAATATTTTACACTAAAAAAGTGTTCATGCTTTTCTCTTTTAGAATCAGTCATTTAAAAATTTAATGTCAAAACTGGTTTTTTTTATGATTTTTCAAAAAATACTCAAAATTTTACTTAAATAATAACTCTTTTATTTATAGAAATAACCTCACGAAACTTTTTCCGAGTGTAGAACAATATTATACGTAATCTGTACAAAGATTGATTAAATATCTTAAAAATTACAGTTTAAAAAAAAATGTGTTTTTCAATTTTTTTCCCTTTTGCGATAAATATGTAAACATTACTTTTTTTTAAAATTTTTTGTTTAAAAATTACCGTTTTTTCAATCGATATATGAAGTTTGAAAGCATTAACTTAAAAATGATGCTCCAAAACAAATTAAAACTTTAAAAAAAAATCAATTTTATAATAGCTCTGAGTTTGATGCAAGAAAACTCTTTTTTTACTCAGCCCTCGACGTTTGATGAAAGGTTACACTTGAAAAGAAGATGCGCCTATAAATATTGAAAATCAGCAGATTTGGCGAAATTGAAAATAATCTCACAAAACTTGAAAAAAATTACGGTTTTTTTAAAAAAAAAAATTGTGTTTTTTGCGAGAAATATTTAAGCATTATTTTTGTTACATTTTTTGAAGGTTAAAATTAAAATAAAATATCAAAATGCTTTTTATCAGATCGGTTTTTTTAGTACATGTATATAAATATATATATCTAGGCTTTCCCCCATACTGTTTTTTTCCTAACTTATATATATTTATATATTTAAACAAACATTCAAACGTTCAGAGCAAAGCAATCATTTCAATAGCTATCTGTAAATTTTTCTTTTATTTATTACTTATAGAAATTTGATTTTAACAAATATATATGATTTTTAAAAGGATTATTTCTATTATTTCATTATGAAATGAATTCTTTGTTAATTATAAAATAAATCATCTATTATTTTGGATTAAAATACAGTTTAGAGACATTTTTTAAGCTAAGTATATGTAACGATTGATTGATTCATGAAAATCTGAAATCTGTTTTATTATTTTAGATTCATAGAAACTATTATCAAAAAAATGATGAACGTTTTTTGTTTTACTCTCAGCATCAGAATCATTTTCTTTTTATTGCTTCCCATTAATAACTTTTTTTAATTCTAATGCAATATTTTTTTTTATAAGTCATACATCGAAATTGAAGCTATATCTTATCTGTGAGAAGGAAAGGAAGATAGCACAATAATTTTACACTAAAAAAACGTGTTCGGACTATAGAGAGGGGAAAGAAACCTGTCTTAAATCAAAAATAAGTGGAATGGAACAAATTTCGAAAAAAGGAAATGTTTTGACGTAATTTTAGTAATCACTCACATTGTGCATGTACAAACACACACATAAATGCTGGTGTCATGAGGAAAAGAGAAAGCCTGAGCAACGCTGGGCTAAGCAGTGGAGGGAGGGTAGAAGTCATTTTGAAAAAGAGTATTAGAAGTGGTGATTTTGTGAAGGAAAGGGAAAATTTTTAAAAGTAGAGAAAGCCCATGCAACACCAGGCTAAGCGGTGGAAGGGGGGGTGGAAGTCATTTTGAAAATGAGTATTAGAAATTCTGATTTTGTGAAAGAAAGGGAAAATTTACAAAAGTAGAGATAGCCCATGCAACGCCGGGCCATGCAGCTAGTACAATAATATAAATATATGGAATAATATTGTGAAAGTAACTTTCCATATGTATGTGTGTAATGTAAAAGATTTACAACAAAAAACAACAAAATTACATTGAATATTAAAGTAACACTTTTCAAACTTCAGCTTCATCATTATTATCAGCAACAAGAACTTCTCTGTTTTCATAAGTCCAAAATCCATTTAAATCAATCAATATGCTAACCACAGTATCACCTTGCCCACTGAAAAAATATGAAACATGTAAAAAAATATTGCTACGTGTATAATATATACAAAATAAGCTTTGGCTCATTTAAAAAAAGAAATTAAGAAAATCCGTAATTAGAAAGGTTCTATATTTTAAAACAAAAACTCATATATTCATATGTAAAAGAAATAAATGTGAATAACTATCATTATAAGATATAATTTACAACCAATACATTCATTTAAAATTGGACCAAAAGATATTTCTCAATACACTGATGTATTTTAACTTAACTCACTTACAAAAAAAAATATTTCTTCCTCACAGCGAGAAGAATCATTGATGAAATGCCTCTAAAAGTGTCCTCAAAGATTTCTGGGTATCATAAAAAAACAAAAATAAAGAAAAACAAGTAACTCAAAAACTATCAGTAATCTCTTGTAATATCCTTTCTACCACTGGCGTAACTAGTTCTGAGTGGACCCTGTATCAAAACTCCTTCGGTACCCTTTTTTTAAAAATGAAAGCCCTGTTAGTGGTACTATAGTTACACATGTTGGGGTCCCTGTAGCTTGGGAACCTTGTATCATTGATACGGCGGTAGCTACGCCCCTGCTTTCTGCATTTGAACATATGAACTATAGAATTAATTCATAGCTAAAATAAAATTAATTTTTACACTTCTAAATAATTTTTATTTTAAAAAGTATTCTTTGATAAATAAGAGATTCTATACATTAAATTACTCAGGATTACGAATTTCAAATAATAATGAAATGAAATCAAGTAGTTTCTTTCCTACAGACAAAATATTTCACGTTAAAATCTAATTACATCTTACAACAGGGGCAACAGTACACCCCCTGCATCACGGGAGGGGGGACAAGAATTCTAGGTGGCCCAAAGTCTGACTGACACCAAGTACGTATTTTACCAATTTATAAAATATTAAAGCCAAAACCTGACTTTGCCGGGGACCCTAATATTCTTCGTTATGCCACTGTCTCACAATTATGTTGAGCAAATAAAAAATATGCATAAGATACATAAATAAAGTTTCTGTTTTAAGTGACATAACTATGCCATAAATTGCACTTCGAAAAATAAAAAATAATCAATTTTATACAAGTGTGGCCATGCATAGATATGTGGTAATTTTCTCACAATAAACTTTTTACTGTATTTCAACAATATTTTAATCTTTCTTTTTAATAAAAAAATTCAAAAAGTTTGGAATTAACTCCACATTGAACAACAATGTAAGATATTATAAAGAACAATATAATAACATAAATGTCCCTACTGTTAAAAAAATAGTTGATTAATATTAAATGTAAAGTGACTTTTCTTTATACACACATTTTTTAAAGTTACATTGAGTTTTTATACATCTGCATGATAAATTAATATTTAACTATAAAAGGCTTTCCAGAACTCTACTGAGAAAATATATTTGATGAAACATGACATGATTAAAAAATCTTTCAACAGAGAAAAAAGCTATACGGATTCTGTGCAGTTATTTAACATTTAACAAATAAAATAAAGCCAAATTACTCAATTGTTTAAATCAGGTTTGTTTTTTTATTATGAGACATACCTTTAAAAAGTAACAATACAAAGGAAGATACAGTATCAGATAAATTCTAGTTGTCAAAAAATTTAATAAATTAAAAATAAATATGATGCTTAGTAATTTTCACGATTCGCATTGCAGCTCCAAAAAATTAATTATAAATCTTAATGGTCTAAAAGGAATTAAATTATGGTGCTACCGGATTAATTTAAAAGAATAATTCACATAATGGAATCAAGATTTGTTTCCCTCTTTTTTAAACTAAAGAGAATGGTCATAATAGTTTATGCTCAAAATTTCATTTCATTTCATTTCATTTGAATCTGATCATAAATCCTCTGGAGATATTTAAAAAAAACTCTTAAGATGCTCATATATTATTATTCTTAAACACTAATGATTCATATTTTGTTCTACTTTCCTGACACTGTGTGATGATGAGACTGATAATTAACATTTATAAACTAGTGCAAGGTAGTACTTATAAATCTCCACGATTTGTTTTTTTGATTGTTATTTCAAAAAACCCTGAATATTCCCTTATTGAAGATTGCATAACATTTGAAAGATATTCAGTCATGATAAATCTAGTTTCACAAAAAAATGTTGCATACTTAAATTAATTTTTAAAACGTTTTTAATCACTCTTTTTCATCAAAACAATACTTTTTTATATATATTTTAGGAGCTGGAGGGAGATGCATATCCATTTAAGAGCAAAATCATTCATGAGGGTTGAGTAAAAATTTCTGTATCATCAAATACTTGACACTCTTTTGACATTAGTTCTATTTTTTAAAAAACCAACATCAACAAATTAATTTTTTTAAAAGTTAATCAAATGATGATTTAATTTAATTTGAGCCATTAACACAAAGATTTTGTCTAGATATAATAAAAATACTAAAGTTATTAAACCAGCTTCAATTTTTTTAATAGTTGTATAATAATTGCAAAGTAAAAAGTGTATTAAAGCAGAAAAAATGTAAAATACACATAAAAATTAGTATAAAAACATACCACACAATTAAATCAAAAAGGGTGACTTTAGACAAATTAGAAGGCTTTATCATATCAAAAATTTCATCTTTGACATCTTCAAACAAAACAGGTTCCTGTCCATGAGCTTTCATTTGATCTTGAATAGCCTACAAATTAAATACAAAGCATTTACATTCAAAATATAAGTATAACATTCAGTACAGAGTTATAAAATTAGTTAAAAATATAAGTAGAGTAGTTTTTGCATCACTAAAACACTTATACTTTTTAAAAAACATTTTTCCAACATAAAATATGAATGCTATTTTTTACATTTTTATTATATGTCGTACATAAAATATAAACATTTAACATCATAAAAACAGATCATGACTTTTAAATATTCATGTAACTGTTTTTGGATATAATTAAAAAAATATTTTAAAACATTAGAATAAAATCTTATTAAAGGAATTTTAACATAATACTGACAATCTTATACATAAATTTGAATGTTTATTTGTATATTATACAAATCTATTAAGTCAATAGGCTCAATTCATGTGACGTCATAGTCAGATGATAGTGAAAGTCACGTGAGATTCTAGTCAATCAATTTAAAAACTCATGCAACATCATAGTCACACCATAAAAACTATTTAGTGTTTCCAGCTAATCAGTTCACACACTCTGGTGTTGCCAAGTTTTTCTCTTTGCAGAAACTTTCTCTTAAAAAGTACATATGTATACAAAATGTATATGTTATCCTGTTGGAAAACTCCCCCTTGAAAGTTCATGAATGGCAGTACTATAGGTTGAATAACCAGACTGAGACATACAAGTTTACAGTCAATGTGTTTGGTATAACCACGATAGTGCTCTTGCTGTCATAGGAAATATCTCCTCAGACCATGATTCCAGGTGTAGGTCCAGAGTGTGTAAGTCGCACAGTTTGGCTGCAGGCATTCACCTGGCCTCCTTCTGACTGACTCATGGTCATCACAACCACCAAGTAAGAACTTGCCTTTATCACAAAATACAACAGATATCCACTTCGTCCTCCAATGAGCTCTGGCTCCATACCACTGGCGTTGTAAACTGCAATGGCTTGGAGTCAGCAGAATGCACACTACAGGGCATGGTGCTCGGGGCTGCCTAGAAGTAACCGATTTTTAACAGTTCATTGTGTCACTGTGGTATCAACTGCCGCTTGAGTTTCTGCCACAGACGCAGTATGATGCCCCACAGCCATGCGCCGAATACGACGTCTTCCCCCTGAGTAGTGCCCCGTAGCCACCAGGAACCCGGGCTTCGTGAGGCAGTACCATCCCTTGACCACTGCTCCCAACAATCATGCACAGTGGATACAATACGGCCACGTTTTTCTGCAATATTGCGGAAAGAAAACCCACCTTCTCGAAGCCCTATTGCACGACCTCGTTCAAACTTGGTGAGTTGTTGATAATGGCTTCTTCCTCCTAAAGGCATTCTTGGCTAACGTAAAATTACACAGGCAAAAAACGCTCCAGAACTTTACAGCACGCATTTAAACCAAACTTGATTTGTAAATTCTGAGTGTTGCTACTAGCGCCACACTTAGGCGCGAAATTTGAATCGATGTCATCTTTCAGATGTATAAACACGCCTACCAAATTTCCTTTTTTCTCCCGCAAGTTTTTCTTGCTTTGGGGATTTTTTCCCCCATTAGTGTATATTCGGCTAAATATTTTGAAACCATATTTTTCATTGATGCTGCTGCCATTTGTTGATGGCGGCAGCAGAGTTGATGAAAAAGATTTACTTAATGAAATTGAAAGGGTGATAAATAAATTTTTTGAATAATTCTTTTTTTTTTAGATTTGTGATTTTATTTTGAACAACAATTTAAGAAAAAAAATCTAAAAAAATTGAAAACAAAGTATTTCTGGTGAATTGGCTCTTTTAATATCGAAATTTAGAGGTGACGGTAAAAAATGAGGACAGTAAAACAGAACTACTTCTAATTATAGACCAAATATGTTCATGTGTTGGTAATTCAAAAAATCTATACATCTACACACCAAATAAAGAAAGAGTTAATATTTCCACCCCCCAAGAGATTACTTGGAAGTTTTTACTGAAATTAATATTTTAATTCCATACTAAAATCATTTTGCTTACCAGGTATTGACAAAAACAAATACATTATTATTGATTTCTCTCAATTTTTTTTTTACTTCTATCTTTTGCATAGCACTTTTATCAAATGAGCCCAGGAAATACCATGTAATTCAACTATATTTCTAAAATTAGTCTTATTATTTTATTAGCTAAATCTTTCTTTCCTTGGAGTCTAGTTTACAGTTCAGTTAGAGCTATTAAAATTATTATTTGAAAGTTGGACTTCATTAATAAATTTTTATCCATCCATCTCAATTGTTATATTTTTCATCTCACCAAGAGATGAATCTGTAAACCAGCTAGCAATACATGTAGGAACAAAATGTAAAAGAAAAAAAATCTTCACTGCAGATTTTTACAAGGTAGTTTAATCAATTTTATTTACAGACCAAAATAGGTAGTGTTTTACACTACTGAGCAAATTACTACTGATAATAAAAACAATATTCATGATTTTATTCTATTAAATAAAAATAATGAAATTATTATTTTTTTTCAATTTAGCAAAAATTTTTCTAATACATAAAGTAAAATTATACTCTCTTTCACATATTTTAGAAAAATTCCCTTTTGGGTACATTTTTTTGCTTAATATTTTAATTGTCAGGCAAAAGCTAAATTTTCCTACAATAATAATTTTGTAATCAAGCACAAATATTTACTTACCCGAAAGAAATAGTTTAAGTCAAACACACTGAGGTAACCCTTTTGTTCAATATCTAAAAGCCTAAAGAAATACTGTAAAGCTTGGGGTTCTTTCCGATTCTCCATGGCAAGGACAAAATCCAGATATGTTTTGTAATCCTAAAAATAATTTTGAATCACAAATCATGTTAAAATTTACAACACACAGAATGGCAGAAAGAAAAATACAATACCATTTCTCTATCATAAGTAAGACATTCTTGAAATACTCTCTCAATGAAAGCAGAAGTTAAAGTTCCTGTTCCATACCTAAAAAGAAGAGAATATAAGATAAATATTTAGTTAAAAAGAGATTGCCATGTACAGCAACGAAAACAGAAGTAATACTAAGAGACATTCAAATAATTTTACTTCACAGCAATACTACAGATAAATATTTAAAACTTAAAATACACAATTCATGGGATTAAATTTTTGAATTTTTTTACCCCCAATTGGTTGTTTATATTAATTATAAGTAAAACATTTTCATTGTTCATGAGTTTATTAATTTCTCATTTTAGAAAAAAATAATAGTAATTATAAAAATTATTTCAAGTATTAATCAATTATTAATTTGTCCTTAGCCAATACATAATTCGAATTTAACTCAATTTACATTTTTTAAGTAAATAATAAGAATAAAAACAGCTTGCTTTTCATTTAAAGTACTTTCAGATATTTAATACATCCAGTTTTTAAAAGTTTTCTGTTTGAGCTTTCACATCACATTCTCCTTTTTCTAATTTCAGTTGAGTCTAGTACACACACCGAGTGGTCATAAAAAACGATATAGACTTCTAGCGGCTGTTTCGTTCAACCGATAGACATGAAATTTGAGGTACAGTTATTTAAAAGTATGCGCTCGAGATCTTGTGAACGGCAACAAAATGGAGGTCACAATTACGGTTATAGTGACAGAAACTAGAAAATTACGAACGGCAACATCAATTTTTTGGTCACAAAAAGATCAGCACGCGAACCCTAACGAATGTTGGAACGGTATCACAAAAAGCGGGCGTGGTATACACGGACAAATAGTTCTGTTCGGGGGAGAGGAGACGACCGGGGACGCAGAGAGGAATTTTGCATTTTATAGAGGCAAGACACTAATCCTTGAGGACAACGATGTCGGAGAAAAGAAGACTTTTATTTGGATTACACATGGATGTGATTGGATGCCCCATCAGAAGCAATTATGCATTGCAATAAAACCAAATGCAACAGAGCACGAGAAATGTTTGCAATCTCACATTTCATACTCTTTCAAATCCGCCATATTTGTTGATTGCACCTGTACACTGATCGTGGAGGTCACGAAAATGGGAAAAGGAAAGCAATGACGTGGTCACCAAAATGCTGTTCCAGGACCCTGCGAACAACATCTCTATATGCGGAGGTGCGCAATCTTGCATTCAAACGCGATGTCATTCAGTGCATTTCATTGCCGCAATTCTGGTATGACCTAATTTTGCAACATGGCAGTATAGCAAGAAACTGTCATAGAGCATCTTTCAAACCCTTTTGGCATCACTTCCTCAAAAATGTACGGACCCAAAACAATTGTGTCTGCAATGGCGCACCACGTAGTGACTCTAGCATCATATAAAGGTACTGGTGCCACAACGTTTGGACTCGTGTCTGCCTAGTGCAAACAAATTTTGCTGTTGATGTTGTCAGTTAATGTGAAATGCGCCTCGTCCGTCCATATCATGCAATGAAGCCAATCGTTATAGCCATCATATCGCAAAAGACACTCATTTGCTAAGTCAATGCGTTGTTGATGGTTCCCCGTGTCCAACATTTGCACGCGCTGGTATCAGTATGGAAACATGTCGAATACCAAGTGCAGCAGCTTTAGGATCGTTGTTTTCGGTATATCCAACATACAGGTTATACCTCTTGCAGTTTGCATGCTTCCTGAAGTCACAACATGATGCACTTCCAAAACACGGTTCACAGAAATAGTTGAGTGTCCTGATTGTCTATTACAAGAGCATCTAGTTTCTTCAAATCACTTTATTAAATCACGCAGGGATCGCGGGATGTATGGGCCAAGTCTTTGGCAATGGTTTTGATGGCAAACACTCATGACTTTCTTGGCATTCATCTCATTTTGATAGCACAGTTTCACCAATTCACCGCGGACATTCACAGGCCGAGTAATTTCGTCGGTATATTGAAGCTCCCAATTGAAGAACCAAAATTAACACCCGACTTCTTATCGCTTTTTAAGCTGAATATATGGCAAACAGCGCTCTGTGATTGGTTTCTTGATTGTGAGCTTCAGGTCACTTTTTTGTCACATGCATACCACATACCGTTCCAATGCTATTTAGGGTTTTCGCACATGTGCGACCAAAAAAATGGATGTTGCCATTTGTAATTTTCGAGTTTCTGTCACTATAACCGTAATCGTTCTTTTGTCGCCGTTCAGAGGATCTCGACCTTTAAATAATTATATCATACCTTCAAATAACGATACCTCCAATTTCATGTCAATCGGTTGAACGAAACGGTCGCTAGAAGACTATATAACGGCAAAGTTTTTTCTATAACCACCAGGTTTGTATGATTAATATACTGAAATATGTATACATTAAGTATATCCTTTAATGTATTATTTAGAACATTTTGTGTGTGTGGAGGAAACTTATATTTATTACTTTTTCACATATACTTATTTCTATATTTTAAAAAAGCATTTAATTTGATATTTCAACATTGGAATGAATTTACAATTCATGAAAAAAATGTATTTCATTTAACAAAAACTAATTCATTTCAAATTAACTTTATGCTGAAGATATTCTTAAAATTTTTTTCATCAGTTTTAATTTTTGTAAACAATGAGGTTCATGTTCAGCAGCATAAAAGTGATTGTAGATGTATAATTAAATATATAGAGCGTTATAAAAAGCTTTTTATTTTTCTCTTCGGGCATTTTTATGCAGCACGCATATATTGATACCAAGTTTCTCTAGTATTTTAACTATACCAAAAAATATAAAACAATTCAAATGTAATATACATAAACACTTCATTTCCCCTTTCAAGATTTACTTACTTTTTAAAGGATCTACCTTTTTACTGCAGTTTCATTTATATTATGTTATATTTTACATTTATGCACATCATGTATTAGTATGGCTTTATTCTTGATACTTTAATAGGGAAAATTAAGAAATAAAACTTAAGCACCAAATAAAATACATTTGTAACAAAGATCTACAATTTAATTAGGATAGGAGTAAAAGCATCTGGATTACACAAAACAAACCAAAATTATTAAAAGCAAAACCAAGCACACTTATATTTTTGCAAGTTAATGTACCAGAAAATTTTTTATTAAAAATTAACAACATTAGAGATAACCTGGAAAGTTCCTCTTTACTCAGCATTCCATTATGATCTGTATCGAGATTTAAATATTGCCCGTATACACGTAGAGCCGAAGGAGCTGAAAACCAATTAGCTTCTTGCACATCCTTTGGTAAAGTTTCATCACGAAGCTAGAAAATAATAATTTTATAGTCTTTTTTGTTTTTACATAAATGACACACACACATGTACACACACACACACACAAACTCATCTAAGCCAGAAAACAAAACAACATAAAAAAAGCCAATGTTTGTTTTCTTCAAATTAAAATATAGGAGGAAAATTAAAAATTCCATACCTCTAACAAATCATCCAAAAAACTGCAAGCTAAAATATCTCGAATTTTAATTTTGTTTGTTCGGAAGGGATCCAAGAAGAAAAAAAATTTTCTTACAGCAGTACAAACATAAAATGAATGAAATGATGCTTCCAATCCATCAAGCTGCATAAAGAGAAAAGTTTATTATTTTGAAATAATTGGAATCAAAACATGTTACACATAACTTTAGAAGTACATAGTACCTGTGGAAGAGTTGGAATCAATTCTAATATGTAATTTTCAAGCTCCTAGGGGAAAAAAGAACATCGTTTTAAGATCCTTTAGACTCTCAATGGAATAAATGCATACAATTCAAAATAATCATTCTTACTCTTACATTCATAAAAAAAATTTAACAAGATACCTAGAATTTAGAAAATTAATTTTTAATAAACAAATTTACAAACCCTGCAGTTTATTACCTTATGAACAGTTGTATCTAAACTAAATGCTTTGATAAAAAATTATGAAATTTTACAACGTTTATAAAAGCATACATAGAAAAAGGTTAAAAAAATATAGCATAACATATCAAAGAAACAGTGTTTGAAATTAACAGAAAATTTTTCTAAACTTACGATTTCTCTCAAATACCCTTGACCAGCTAAATCATAAAACGATAAACCAATTCTTGTTTGATGCAACCAAACTTTTCTCATGACATAATTAAAAAAGTGCCGAATAGAAATGCGCCCATGTTTATCATTCTGCATTAGCTTCAAAAAAATTCTAGCAGAAAAGTAAGGCCTGTAAAATTTAATACAGAATTACCAAATGCATTTCAATACATACACATATATATATATAGCTAGCAATGGGTGTATATACATATACAAACTCACTGCTAGTCATTAACATTGCAACATCAGGAACAAAAGAAAATGACAAAATTTACTCATTATACATGTACAGCATAATATAATTAAAACACGATTATATTTGTGCAGAATTGAAGGGGGGTATACAAGGTCCAAAATTAAAAGAATGGGATGTATTTTACACTGTGAAGTCATATTTTCCATCATGACAGTCCTTTGAGTATTATAATCAGAAAATGGAATAAAATACAAGTGTTCCTTTTTAAGTTCTTTATGAAGGATCTATTTATCTATGGTTATTACAATTAGTATTGCATGATATTTCACCGTTTCTTTAAACACACCCATTATATCCTTGCAGTAGCAAAAGCTTTCTTCATTTTGGAGTTTTTGACTATACAAGGCTTTTAATTCAATGAATATCTTGTGTTAATTCCAAGTGTTCCAAACATCATATAATAAATGATTGACACTGAGAAGCAAAACAGGAGCAACAGATGGCAAATATCATAACTTTAATTCATCCTTACGGCTAATACCCGAGTTGGCACCCCATTATCCAAAACTAAATACA
This sequence comes from Trichonephila clavipes, assembly GCA_019973935.1. NCBI lineage: Eukaryota > Metazoa > Arthropoda > Arachnida > Araneae > Nephilidae > Trichonephila > Trichonephila clavipes. Next base: position 643,117 of record BMAU01018109.1, on the reverse strand, counting down.
CCATAACCTGTAAGAACTTTGAGTCTCAATAGATATAACATGCATCAGCCCCACTACATGACAGGTTATCAGGACTCAAACCACACGATTTGTTGCAACAACAGAATGAAAACGAGAGGGGGGGGGATTAAATGAACTAATTTTGTTTAATGGAAAGTACAGCTAATACAAATGAACTTGTCAATAAAATAATAATTTTCTGTACAAAATAATAATTTAAGAGCTTACAAACAATTTTTTAACATTTAATTAATGGTAAACCTATATTCATTCTTTAAAATGCAGTACAAAAGTTTTCAATAAAGTCACAAGTTAAATTTTAAAGTGGAATTTAAGACATGAAAAGAGTTTTGAATTTATTACTGCTATGAGATGTAACCAGGAAATGTACTTGATTACAAGATTGTGCAGGGTACCATGAGTACAATTGGAACTGAGTTTAATGGCATCAAAAAGTGATGAGAAAGATCCGTGATAGGAAACTTACGAAAAAACCTACAATCTTTCATGACAAGGAAATTTTATTAACTTTCTTCCATTATGTAATATTATTGCAATGTTTATACTTAACTGAAGCAGTCAAGGTATAATATTGCACGACGATAGTATATGCTTATGAAAAATCTGTACGCTGAGAAAAGATCAGAGAGCCATACACAAGTTGCATGTGATTTGCACAAACAAATTACAACAACATTGATGTATGCATGCGTTAAATCATAGTATTTTTAACCCTGCTGTTCTGTTCATATTTACTACAGACGATTCACAGAAAAAACTAACCTTTCTTGCCGTAAATGACAGATGCCATTTAAGAAATGGTTAAAACAATAGTAATGTAAGCTTAAAAAGGGATCTAATAATATAAAGCATCTATAAAAATAGCAGAAAAATATATGAAATTGATACTTACAATAGTAATATAAAACATCTATAAAAATAACAGAAAATTATTCGAAATTAAAAAAAAAAACTTACTTTTATTTACACAATTTGAACAGTAATATCTTGCATGCATTTTGCAAATGTGATTCTTACACTTGTAGCATAACATATTAGTTTTGTTGCCATTGCTAGATGGACAGAGAGCTTGACTCCCCCCTGCATGTTTGACACACAATGAAATATTCTCAGCAGGTCCTGATGATATGCCTTCCCTTTTTCTCTGTATTCATCTCACTACTTTTATTGAGTCCTCACTTCTTGGTAGGTTTGTTCTTGCTTCAGTGTATGGAAAAACAAGTGATTTCCCTAGTTCTTCCAAAAATAGCCTTCTTTTAGTCAATTTGTTTTCGTTCCAATCACTATGCATGGAACAAATGCATTGTACGCAAAAGTATCAAGCATGTTATAGAATACTATCATGGGTCAGCGATTTGTTTTTCTTTTAGAAGTGTATGTGTTTAGAAGTTGATCATGAGTATCCACAGCTCCTTCAGTTTAATTATAATGTAAGATCATTAATGGTTTTTTGTCAGATATGTTGCAAACTTCTTTGCCATGATGCAAAGTGCCCGTAAGAATAACATTTTTGTTCTTTTTTGGGATGTAGTTAACAACTGCTGTGTCTTCTGTAAAATAAAACAATGAGCTGTGAACTTTTTAATTTGGCATTTCTTCAGGAAGTTCTGGTTTACTTTTTCTAAGGATGCCAAGCATAGACGTTTTCCGTTTTAGAAGAAATTGCCTTAAGTTTCAAGATGTGAAAAAAATTATCGCATGCAATATTGTGCCCTGAATATCCAAAATTCAGACCACATACTACTCGCATTCCTTGATTTTTCTCTGGCTTTGACCCTTGTTCTTTCCCAAAGTAAATTTGTGTTTTCAGTACATTCTAAGTTTTACTGTACTGTCACATAAAGTCCATATATTGACCTCATATTTGGATGGCTTACTTGGTATATACTGTTTGAAACAACATCAGCCACAAAATCCTACTAATTGTTCATCTACAGTAATATTTTCAATTGGATTATATACTTTTGGTAGAATTTCTATCCACTTTTCCCAGGTATCTCGCACTGTAGCTACTTTAACCAATTTTCTTCTTTCTCGACAAATGGATTTATTATCAAGATGATTAATTCGACATGGTGCAATATGTTTTAAAGTATGTTGTCGCACGAAATATATTTCTGCCAGGTTCTTTAACCCATTAGCTTGTTTATTCTCCACATTATTTACATAAATACCAGCTAACAATTATAATCCAATATATGCTTGAAAAGTTTTACTTTTAATATTTTTTCACTTTTTTCCATAAACTTTTTCTCCTTCAATATTAGTAATTTTAATCATTACGTTTTCAATTGTAGAACTGAATACTACCTCAAATGTACTTTTTATATCTCTTACCCTTGCCGTTGCATATCTTGGGATACCTGAAGTAGTTTTTATAATATTAGCAGCTGTTGATTGATAAGAATGTGGCAGCAGATTCAACTTCCACTTTATTTCACAATTCTTGAACTGAATACTCTTTTTATAGTTCATTTGTTGATTATTTGTATCAAAATCATTGTAAGAGTTTTCTCTCTCAATTTCATCACTTGTATGATTTTCATGCTATGATACTTCTTCAAAATGTCAGAAGCTTCTATTAGTTTAGATATATCAGCATGATTCAAATTTATGCGATTTGCCATTTTTTCTTTCCCATTCGTAGGCACAACGTCTTTACTATATATCAGAAAGTGAAATACAGCAGAAAAAAAAAGAAACGTTGCAGTAAAAGCAAATCGTTTGGCCCCCTGCTAATCGTATCAACTTTTTGACCTTTCACATGCTCTTTTATCATGTGACCAAACACATACATCAATGAAACAAGTTTTGAAAACGAATAAATTAGAGAAACTATTGTTATTCCTTTCTTATAATTTATTCCAAACAAAAGTGAACATGTACGAGCAAAAATAAAGTTTTTGCATTGGGTCTAAATTGAAGACTATTCCAGCAAAATACAAATAAACCTAAATCCCTAACATTAATTGAAATAATGATGACATACATCTTCATTTGAGCTTACCTGCAACAGTAATCTAAGGATTGTAGTAGTGGCAAAATCTCCATAATACACATAAATAACTTCTTAATGTAACTTTATACAATCAAGACCAAATAAGCAATATTCTTCACTTCTAACCACTTGATAATAAAAAGGAGCTTTCATCTCTTCAGTCAACACCTTAAATTCATTTTTAATTTGCTACAAAAACACAGCAGAATGCATTTTTAAGGCAACAAATTTTTGAATCAAATTAGCACATCATTTATTTATTGTCTAAAAGCAAGTTAAGAATTTTAATTGTTTCATGAACATGAACATGTCTAAGATATATATATATATATATATATATATATATATATATATATATATATATATATATATATATATATATATATATATATATATATTTAATTTTCAAAATGCAATCATAAATATAAATAAAAGGTGCTGGAAAGTTGTAATATATTATTCAAACATGAGAAAATATTTGTATTCCATAGAGAAAGGAAAAGAGTCCATTCTTTAAAATTTATTTAGAGTTTTAATATTACAACACTTATTATTTAGTTATACTTTGCAAATGGAGAATTATACATAAAAGCATAGAAAAACTGAACAAAATAGTTGCAACTATGGAACATTACTTTCGTTCTAGTCTTTTTGTACAAAATAACATGATCTCATAGTATTTTCAATAAAATATTTAAAAAAATTAACTCAAACTATTACTGTGACCAAACTACTATCATTTGACTCCAGTTGTTAATGTATATAATTTTATAATTTGTATAAATTATTCTTCATTGAAACATAACAAATAATTTTGTCTGTGTAATATAAATTAATAAATATATCTATTTTTCTGAAAATATGGTTTGTTGAACAACTTTTTTAATTCTCTGTTATGGTTTCATCTATACATATAAATAAAAATGAAATGTCTGTTTGTAATTTAAAATTAATAGTTTTTTACTAAATGCATTTAAAAGTACATACAATACTTCTATGAAAAAATCAGTTTTTAACATTTTTGTCTGTCTGTCGATCTGTCTGTTTGTTCCGGCTAATCCCTGAAACGGCTGGACCAATCTTGACGGAACTTTCACTGGCAAATAGCTAATGTAATAAGGAGTAACTTAGGCTACTTTTATTTTAGAAAAAAAAATTAGGGTTCCAAGAGAATAAAATTAAAACCAATGAAATAGTGAGCAATATCCGATTCCAATAGGGATTATTTATTTCAATGGGGATTATTTTATTTCGCGAGCCTTCTGTCTCAACGATTTCTAGCAGTTATATCAAACTTTTTTTTTTGTTTGATTATGTTGCTGCCACTCGCGACATTTCCCGTTCATATCCTTTGATCCTAATGATTTTATAGTCCTTAACTGCATTGTCAAAGGTCATGCGTCCCTTTCTCCCTCTTCCTTGCAGCCTCGTTTGTGTTCGCGTTTCACCCTACTACTACTTAGACCTATTTTGATCCTAATGATTTTAATCCTCACCCCATTGACAGTGTCAAAGGTCATGCATCCCTTTCATTCCTTGCTCAACAAAGCAAAGAAAAAAATTCATAAAACAAGAAAGAAACATAGGTTCACAAAGTAGAAGAATGACATTATACTTATAGCATAGGTATTTCTTTACGTAGAATACATAATTATTAAGTTTTCGTAAACTCTGCGAAGTGAATAAACACTTTTTTGTTAAATTCCACGTGGACAAAGCCGCGGGTAACAGCTATTTAACATAAAATAAATGTATCAGAAAGTAATATTAATGTATTACATATCCAGATACAAATTATTTACACTATTTTAAGCGTTTATTACACAAAATTTGTAACAATGTGTTACTTTTGCTGAGCAGGTAGGTGTTTTCAAAAATAGTAATAATAAAAAAATTCAGCTGTTATTATAGCTAAAGACTTAAAATTTAGCGAACATGTTTTTTTTTGTTCAGCTGAGATATGCAAAAATCTTTTTTTTGTTTAATTTACAATTCACGTAAAATTAGCTCATTAAAAACTTCTTTATCCTTCAGTCTGCATTATTTAATTTATCAACTCACCCATGCAAAGAACGGGTATACCAGCTAGTAATAAATAAATACAATACATCAATAACTTCAGAATGCAATATATGAACATAATTAAGAAACACTTGCATTTTTAGTACATTGCATTAAAAAAAATCATTTGAGCAATCATGCAAATAAAAAAATAAAGCATTTGTGTTGTGAAAACTCTAATTTGATATTCTTTTAATCTAAAGGTTATATTACACATAAATGACACTTAATTTTTCAGATAAAAGACAACTTGAAATCGTTCTAATTTTATGGGAAATTAATCCCCTTCCCCGCAATTTTATTTTACACACTAAGTACAAGAACACATTTCAATCAGTTTCAATTTTAATTACAGCAATAAAATAATAATGGGAAATAACTGGGTTAAAAAAAAGACTGGTATGATTTTGTATTAATTATTACAGTAAATTAATGAAATTCATAACTCACTGGAACTTTTCATCACATTCATTTGAAACTTTCGCAAAATCAGTATAATTAATCATATGATCATCACTAGTCAAAGGTTTAGAGAGATTTCGTTCAAGCAGCATCCATAACTCCTAGGTCAAAACAAAATAAAATAAATTAAAAATAATTCGTTGAAAATTTAAATTTCAAAATTGTAAATATATCTGTTGAAACTTCAATATTAACTTACAAGGTGTGGCTATTAAATAACGAGACTGATGCTATGAATAAAATTTATTTTTATTTCATACATATTTACTTATAATCACACCTTCAATACACATCTCTCCTATATCTCAACAGTACTCAATGTGAATCTTCGATTGTTTGAAACAGTGCTGAAAGTCTTCTAGTGTCAGCTCCGATGGGATGCGTGCGCTTTCTCTTTCATAGCTTCAAAAAACTTAAATCTCATTATTTTTTATGCAGATTTCACCTTAAGAAACAGACAGAAATCACATGGTGGTAGATCCCCCAAATAAAACGAATGGTCTAACACTAGGATGCTGTACTTGGAAAGAAACCTCTTGACAGACAATACGGAATGAGCCGGCGCATTGTCTTGATGAAGAATCCACGACATGTCATTCCTTAATTCGAGTAGTTACTTCCTTATTTTTTCACGGAGCTGAACAAGAAAGTGAAGGTAATAATGTTGATTAACTGTTTGACCATTGGGAACTCAGTAAAGGTACACATTTTTAAGAACATCGAAAAAAAAGTATCATCACTGCTTTGAATTTTGATTTGCTCATTCGTACTTTTTGGCTGTCGGTGTAGGGTCTCTTTCAGTTAACATATTTGCGCTTCATTTCACGATCATAAAAAAACCCGATTTGTCACCCGTTATTAACCTTTTTAATACCTTTGGATCGTTTTCAATGGCATTCCAAGTGTTAGTGAAAACATTTTTATAACTTTTTGTTGTTAAAACGTGAGAATTTCAGGCACCATTTTGGGACACACTTTTTGCATGCCAAAATTGCAACGGAAAATTTGCTGTCCAGGTTCTTTGTCATTTCCTGCAGTCTCAGTAATTGCACGAATATATAACCGATGGTCAAATCGATCTAGATCACAAATTTTTCCGATATTGTCATCCGTTTTTGATGTGGAAGGGTGATTTGGGTGTGAATCATTAACGTCTTCTCGGCCATTTGGAAAACACTTTAGGCACTCACATGCACGCTATAAAACTTCATTGCCATACACTATTTTTAATATGTTTCAGTAGCGGTTCCTCCAAGTTCCAACAATTCGTTGCTTATTGTTACACCTATCATTTTTTGGGCGAAACAAAAACTAACTCTAACATGAACGAAGACTTGTTTACAGAAACATTGCATTCGAAAGAGAAGACTTCAAGCTAAATAGTTGTTTGTCACATGTGTTTAGGTTTCTTCTCTAGCAGAGTCAATCTTATTTCATAGCCACACCTTGTAAATGTATATATGTGTGTGTAGGATTAGCATATCCAAAACCACCGATACTGCAAATACTTCAGTTTATTTATACTGAAAATTCTCCATGTACTGATGGTAGACAAAATAATAGAATCACATAAAGAAAGAAATGCAGAAACTACAACGGGATTTTTTAGAATGATATAGCTGTTACTATATGATACAAATCAGGTAAGAAGTTAACTCAATTCTATGAAGGTACAGTTAAAAATAAGACATCTGTTGTGTAATATTATTTGAAAATGTCATATCACAGCAAATTGCAGAAAAGAAGGATTAATGAGATTCAAACAGTACCGATTACTTTGTCTAAATCAGTCAGAATTGTGGATGTAACAAGAACTGCTTCTGAAAGTATGGTCAAATATAAAATATAACAATATGTTACTTCAAAACTGTAGATAGCAGACAGGTATCAGTAAAAAATGGCATGAATAATTCACCAGAAATGTGAATCGCCAGATCCATATTTAAATCTCACTTCAAGCAGAACAATGTGTCTGAAATCTCTAAAATTAGATTTTTAAAAAACCCTCATTATTGAAATATATATATATAAGGGGGGAACACATACAGGGGTTCAGAGAGCATCAAAACTGGAATGATGCAATTCTGTCAGACAAATTGTTTTTCACTTTGTTTCCCACTACAGGAAGAATTTTATGTTAGGTGACATCTCACAAAAGCATTTTATCGCAACTGCTTGGTTCCAACTATAATGCAAAGAACAGAATTTTTGATGGAGTGGGTTGCTATTTCTGGGAAATATTTATGACCAACAGTCATTTCAAAGGATTTGGAAACAGCCCAGCCTGTTTTATTGCATCCAAGATCATGCCTATGCAATGCTGAAGGCAATTTTCCTGGTATGTCTGTCCCTTATTCATTCAAATATCAGCTACAGCAAACAAATTGATTCAATAAAGATGAGAATGAAGTGAAATAGGTCAACAGACCTTAAAATTATTGAACTTCAATGAGAAGTTCTCTTGTGACAGATGACTATTTTCTTCATCTTTATCACTAGCTGAATTGAAAGATATTTTACAGAAAGAATGGTATAAATAACCATTTTCTTATGTAAAAGATCTAAAAACACATTAGTTCAAACTGAATTGTTGTGGTCCAAAATTCATATATGTGGTTGGACCGACCAACACTATATTAATAAGATTAATAGATAGGATTCCAAATGTCTCTTTTAGCTTGCATATCACCAGCATTCAATGAGCAATGGTCATAAATCAATGTCCTTTTTATACAGGAGTATCATTTTGAAATAGAATTATCAAAAGTAAAAAGATAATGCAATACATTTTCATAGTTAAAATCAAAGTATAATCCTAATATACCATATGATAAAATAAATTAAGCAGAAATGATTCATGGTTGTGATCAAAATGAAAAGCACTTTTATCATTAGTAAATACTAAAAAATACCATTTGAAAAGTCGTCTAGAAGCAATATACTAGTTTTTAACTTTGCACAAAAAAAAAAATTTACATTAAAACTTCTTCAATTATTTTCAATGTTCTCTTCATACCTGTTAGTTCTGTTATTGAACAGCGCCCTCTAGCGGCTTGTAAAGAAAAACGTCAGTGTAAATGTGTAACACTCACTCCGAGAGGTTGTGTACGGAGTAGAGAGAAAAGAGATTAAAAATATTACAGTCCACTGCGTGTGTTTTACTGTGTGTGTGTGTTGAGTCAATTCATGGTCCACCTCACCGGAGGTAAGCGACCGAATGGAAATGTGTATTTGTGAAACCGTGGATTATCAAAATTCACAGTGAAAAAATATATATATATAAGTGATTGCCAAAGTGTGAATAGAGTAGCGAGCACCGTGAAACAGCGATCTGAGGAGGTAGGTGCAATTAATTGATCCTTCTATTAGTGTCCTTAATTCATAAATATGTCTTTAAATAAATTAGGAAAGATGAGTTAAAAATCGTTGCGGAAGAGTTAAATTTAACTGTACCAGAAGGAGCAAAAATCGCTGGCTTAAAAAACTTAATTGTAAATAGTGACGTTTTACAAAAACGATAAAGAGTTAGTTCAATCTGCAATCGATTATGCTTTTAAGCGGAAATTAAAAATAAGAGATTGGATAGTGAAATTAAGTTAGAATTTGAACGAATTAAATTAGCGCAATTGCAAAAACAATTAGAGCTTGCAAATATCCAGAAGAATTTAATTGAAAATCGATATTCGAAATTCGAGCGTTTTGAAACTGCCGACAATTGTAATGTTGAGACTTTGTTAAAGTCCGTGAAAACTTTAACAATACCCGTACCTTCAAGAGTGGAATCATATAATTTATTTTTCCAGTCGCTTGAAAAAGCATTCAAAATAAAAAGAGGTTCCACGAACAATTTAAATGCGAAATTCTTTTAAATATTCTAGGTGAAAGAGTGAATAATTTACTTGTTCATGTTTCCGAAGAAGAGTTAAATAATTATAGTAAGCTTAAAGATTTAGTATTAAAAGAATTTTCTCCCACACCACAAGAATGCTATAATAGATTTCAGAAAGCGCAAAAATTAAGTTCAGAGAGTTATGTGCAATTTGCATCACGATTATGCGCGACATTTGAATATTATTGTCAGCTGCGCAATGTGAATGATTTTAAATCATTGTGTGAGTTAATTGTATCGGATAAAATAATGAACACACTCGACAGAGAATTAATGTCTTACATGAGTATAAAACAGGAGAGAAATATTTTAAACCACAAGAGTTAGGGCGTGAGTGTGATATATATTTGTCATCGAAAGGCAAAATTAAGAATGAGATATTTTCTAAGCCCTTTTGTGAAAATTCCAAGCGTTTTTAATTATAATAAACAAAACAAATTTAATGCTAAAATACCGCGAGAGATGCATCGAATGTATTTTTTTCCGAGTTAAAAAATGATAAATGTGTATTGTGTAAAAATAATCATGCTTTTTACAATTTTGCCCACAATTTAAAAATGTTTCTGTAAACGAAAGAGTAGAATTTGTTAAAAATAATAGACTTTGTTTTAAATGTTTTTCACCTCAATGCAGCGTTAGTAGATGTAGATCAAAAAAAATTGTTTCTGCTCGAAAACCGCATAACAAACTATTACATTACCCCAGAAAAGGAGAGGGAATTCCTTCTTCCCCTTTGAGACGATGACAGACGTTAACCAGGAACCACCCCGGATTCGCCTTTTAGTGTAAATGCCGAAACTTTCGTTCCGAAAGACGAAAAACAGATCGTGGCAACGGCGTGTTTTAAAAAACAAATGCCTTTGAGTACTGCTTTAATTCTAGTGAAAGATAAATATTCAGAATGGCAGACATTTAGAGCCTTGTTAGACTCGGGAAGTGAAACTTGTCTGATTTCGAATGAGTGCGCGAATAAATTACGACTTAAGACCGAAAGAATAAATACATTAATCTCGTGTTTAAATGATGCTTCTATGGTAGTAAATGGGTGTGTTAAAGTGGCGATTTCTAATCAAATAAATCTTCGAAAGGAATTGGATATGCTCGTAGTTAAAAAAATCACTGATTTTATTCCGCAGAAAAGCGTTAGAAATAAATTCTGATTTTTATAATTTTGTGGAATTAGCGGATTCTAAATTTAATGTTCCCGGCAAAATTGATTTATTAGGTGCAAATATATTTTATGAGTTATTGAAACCGGAAAGAATTAAAATAAAAGATTCGCAATTACTGTTAGTCAACAGCGTATTTGGTTATATAGTAACGGGTAATTTAGATGCAATAAATGAAACTAAGGTTCACTGCGGTTTGATTCGTGATGAGGATTTGAATAAAAAATTTAGAAAAATTTTGGAAATTAGAGGAGATACAGGAACCAATAGTTAAAAATAAAGAAAGGCTAATTTGTGAGGAACATTACGCGAATACTCATTTTAGAACTAAAGAAGGTAAATATGTAGTATCTATGCCCTTAAAAAAGGAACCCTCGTGTTTGGGTAATTCGAAAGACATAGCCCTCAAACGACTTGGATCGCTGTGGAATCGCTTAGCTAGAGATAAAAAATTATTTAAATTTATATCGTGAATTTTTAAGAGATTATGAAAGACTGGGTCACATGAAGGAAGTGACTAACGAAACTGATCCAGATATAACATATTACGCTACCCATCATGGAATTTATCGTCCAGAAAAGTCCACAACAAAACTTAGAGTTGTCTTTAACTGTTCTTCGTTAACTGATAATGGAATATCTTTAAATGACATTCAATATAATGGAGGAGTGATACAAGAGGACTTATATGCGCAAATGCTCAGGTTCAGAACTTACACGTATGCATTTACAGCCGACATTAAAATGATGTATCGAACTATACAATTAACCCTAAACAGCGTAATCTGCAGAGAATCGTTTGGTGTGAAAGTGAACATGAATCACCCAAAATTTACGAACTTCAACTGTTACCTATGGCACTGTAAGTGCTCCCTACTTAGCACAGAGAACTTTAACCCAATTGTCGATGGATGAAGAGGCTAACTTCCCTATAGCAGCTTCCGTTTTACGGAACAACTTGTATATGGACGATGTCCTTTGTGGTGCTGCAACGTTAGAGGAGGCAATTGTTCTCAGACAACAATTAAAAGGAATTTTGAAAAGTGCTGGAATGGAGTTGCATAAACTTTGCGCCAATCACGAGAAATTGTCACCGGATCCCGAACAGAATTACAATTTTGCAACTTTAACAGAGACGAAAACGTTAGAGTGTCGTGAAACGGAACCCTAGATTGCCTTTGATTAAAGTGAAAGTCTGTTTGGACAGCTCTTATACTAAAAAGAGACGTCTTGTCTACTATTGCCAAGATCTTTGATCCTGTTGGACTGATGGCACCAGTAATTTCCAAAGCAAAGATTTTCCTCCAGCGTTTGTGGAGAAGCAAATTGAATGGAATGACCTTCTGCCAGCTGAAGAATATCGAGAATGGCAACAATTCCTAGTATCCTTAGAGAATATCAACAATATAGAGATACCAAGGCGTATTCTTGTCGCTTTTCCAGAAGTTATTGAGATCCATGGCTTTGCTGATGCCTCAGAGCGGTGCTATGGTGCAGCAGTTTACTGCAAATCTAAAAATTTGAAGAGTGAAACTTTAGTTCGGTTAATCACAAGCAAATCGAGAGTAGCGCCTATTAAAAGCCTGACAATTCCCAGACTTGAATTGTGTGCTGCAGTGCTATTGGCAAAACTGGTGAAAAGAGTTGTAGCGGCTTTTACAACTAGAAACTGCTGAATTATATCTTTGGTCGGACTCGATGATCGTCTTGGCGTGGGCTTCGAAAGGAACCGATGGACTTAAAGACCTTGTTCAAAAAATAGGGTTGCCAAGATACAAGAACTCTATCCTAATCAGTTATGGAGACACGTACCATCTGATCAAAATCCCAGACTTAGTCTCCCGAGGAGTCGATCCTGAGAAACTTTGCAACAAAACTTATGGTTTAATGGACCAACATTTCTTTCAGGTGATGACTATCCAAAATCGAACTATAAACTGTAGAAGAAGCTAGATGAATATAATTCAGAACTGAAAAACTGTGTTAATGAACAAATTGAAAACTTTCAATCGGTGCTTAATATTCATGTTAATGATTTTAAACGACCTTCTTAATCTACAATAATTATAAACTATTTTACGTGTGTTAAGTTTTATTTTTTTCAGGTTCGTGGAAAATTTAAAGGGAATAAATAAAGTGGCTGGTCCACTCACAACAAAAAAGAATTTCAGAAAAGCTGAGACATATCTGGTTAAAAGGATGCAAGGGCAAGAATTTTCCAGTGATATTAACCATCTTAAAAGTAGGGAAGTGTGCTACCAAACAGTAAGTTAAAGACATTGAATCCCTTTTAGATGACAACGGTGTCTTAAGAGTAGGAGGACGATTGTGTAACAGAGTTAAGTTTCGATAAAAAGCACCAGATAATTTTACCAAAAAAATAATAGATTAACTTTAATAATAATAGAATATTTTCATAAGAAATATTTACATGTGGCAACTGTATCTTTTACTGAATCATATTCGGGAAAAATTTTGGCCGTTGAATGGTAGGTCAATGTGCAGAAAAATTGTATATAAATGTATTGTATGTTTTAAAGCGAAACCAATTGTGTCAACTCAAATTATGGGTAATTTGCCTAAAGAGAGAACTTATTACTGATTATCCATTTAATTGTTCAGGAGTAGATTTCTGTGGTCCTTTTTCATTAAAAATAAAGGACAACGTAAAGGAAATTTGTTTAAAGTGTATATTTGTGTGTTTTGTGTTTAAAAAGCGGTACATATTGAGTTAGTATCAGATTTAACATCGCAAGCATTCATTGCCGCGTTGAAAAGGTTTATGGCTCGAAGAGGCAAATGTGCAAAACTGTTTTCGGACCAATATTGGTAAAAAAATTTCGTCGGGAGCTAGCAATGAAATTAAAAAACTCCTTGAAATAGTCAGAAAACCAGACGAAAATTAGCTAATTACTTAGCAGCAGAAGGAATAGAGTGGAAATTTATTCCTGCGAGGTCGCCCAATTTTGGAGGTCTTTGGGAAGCGGCCATAAAGTCATGTAAATATCACTTAAAAAGAGTTGTGAATGGAATTAATTTAACGTACGAGGAACTACTTACGGTCACTTTAATACAAATTGAGGGAATTTTAAATTCTCGACCGCTTTGCCCCTATCAAACAATGATGATGATTTCCAAGTGCTTACACCAGCTCATTTTTTAATTAATAGGTCTTTAAATTCGCTAAAGAGCCTAATTTGACAAAATGTAAAGAGAGTAATCTCAAAAAGTGGCAAATAACTAAGATAGTTCAATTAATGTGGAAATTTTGGAGTCGTAATTACTTGAATCAATTACAACAGAGGGAAAATGGATGTTTGAGAAGAATAACGTTAAAATTGGAGACTTGGTTTTAATAATTGAAGAAAATTTACCAACATATAAATGGGCATTAGGTAGAATCGTAGAATTGTATTATGGCGAAGATAAAAGTGCGTGTAGTGAAATTAAAACTCAGTATAGTACATGTAAAAGAGCCATATCAAAAAATTTGTGTTTTACCAATGAAAGATCCTTAAATATAATTTGAATTTTTCATTTAGTGTAACCATTGGTGGTGTGTAAATTTACTCATTGTTAGTAAAGTGATTTTGTATTTGTATAAAAAAATATTGTTATTTGTGAAAATCTTGCATTTATATAATGATTTTTATGTAATTGTATTTCTTGAGAATTGTCAAGTGTTGAATGTGTGTAAAGTGTTCCAAATGTAACCAATATGAATGTTAATTTAGTAACAATGATTGCATGGTTAAACCAGTGCAATGTGGGGCGGTATGTTAGTTCTGTTATTGAACAGCGCCCCCTAGCGGCTTGTAAAGAAAAACGTCAGTGTAAGTGTAACACTCACTCCGAGAGGTTGTGTACGGAGTAGAGAGAAAGAGATTAAAAATATTACAGTCCACTGCGTGTGTTTACTGTGTGTGTGTGTGTTGAGTCAATTCAATACCTAACTAAAATAATTTTAGTGTTTTAACATAACTTTCTTATTGTCCTTATATACTTTAAGCATGCCAAATTTAACTTCAAATAAAATTTTCTACATGAAATAATTATTTATACAAGATGAGTAAAAAAGATGGACTTGATTTCAAAAAATCATATTATTGAAACTATTGCACATATAACAATAAGTGTTACATGAATGTGAAGAGAAATATACCAAGTTTTTTTTTTTTCAGTTATAAATGTTTGACATGTGACTCTTTTGTTACACGGTATATGTCCAATCTGTAATCTAGTTCGTTCCATACCTTTTGTAGCCTCTCTATCAATGGATTGTAATGCTTAACAAATCCACCGTTATTTGTTGTGTCAAATACAAATGATACAGGTTGAAATTTAATTAATTTTCGTGAAATTTTCTATACTGTTTTCTAGGATAAGTTCACAAGCGGCAACTCTCGAGACTTGCGTGGACTTTGAACTTAACTCAGCCTCACCCTTTCCACTGCTTTTTCCAAGATTGTTGGTTGACCACTGCGTTTTTTTCCAAGCAAGAAATGTTTTATTTCAAATTGATACCATCGCAAAATGCTCTTGTTGGTCGGTGCCTCTTTCCTGTAACGATTTCTAAATGCACTTTGCACCGAAATAATAACAACTCGTGCATACTCTAATACGCAAAAACTTTTCTCTGTCATTGTTACCATGGTTGAACTTTTAATCATAGCGACCTTGAATGGTTTGTCACTTGTTGATCATGGGTGGGGTTTTCCCCCAAAACTTGATACATTTCTCTTTACACTCATGTATCATTTATTGTAATATATGCTGTAGTTTCGATAAGGATCCATTTTTTGTGCTTACCCGGTATTTTATTACAAAAAGTATCTTAGAAACTGCTTATATTATTAGGCCCATTTATAAAAATAGAAGTCATAAGATCCAGCACATAATTTCAAAATGTTGCTCTCTTACCTTTAAATCTTCATTATCTAGCAACTCCTTATTTTTTCTTTCTATAAAAACAGCTCTATACAGAAAGGAAAATAAACTTTTAAATAAAACATAAATTATTAAACATAATAAAATGTTTAATTTTTTTAAAAAAATTAACTTTAACATTTGTGAAAAGAAAAAAGAGGATTCTCCTACTAACTCTCTTTTCTTTGATAATTTTAAATAATCATCATCTAAAAAATTTAAAATATTCCAAAATAAAATTATTACAACAAAAAAAAATCCTAACAGCTTTCAATGTTGTTCCATAGCTCAAGTTTCATGTGGGAACAACATCTGCCAGGGAAATCAACACTAATTCAATAATACAAAAAGCAATCTCATTCAGATCTTGAATGTAATAAATGTGTAAAAAAAGATCAACTTTAGAAAAAGAGAAAGCCATGTTTTAACACTTCCATCAAGAGGGACGAGACAACTCGTCTTCCAGGATCTACAAATAAATCATTATAGTGACAATTGTTATTGATTATTATTTTTCACACACAAAAAGTAAAAGAAACAAGTTTTGAAGGTATTTGTGTTTTGTTTCAATTTTAGTGCTGCAGACAGCAGCACACTCTTAATGCAGAGGGGAGGAGGGTACAAAGGCATGCCACAGGCCCAATGAAAATGTTAAACATGATTGGCAGCATTTTTATTTTGCTACATCAAATTAAATAATAAAATATTTTAACTTATTCCTGTGTAATGAATAAAACAAAAAGTCCTTATCAATATGGTAAGAGCTAAATTTTGTACTACAACAGTTGAAAAGTTAATGTTAGTTAATCAGTTATAAAAATTAATGTTAACCAACTATTGTTCAAGAAATGCAAATGCTAGTACAATTTTGAAAAAAACAAATCATTAAGCTAAATATTTATCAAAATAACAGCAAGACTTCTTAGAGCCGGAAACTCAAAATAATAATATAAGAAAATATTTTTAAAAAATTATTTACTCTATTTAAATAGTTTGTTAACTTTTTCTCTTTAGTCAAACATTTAAATTTTAATAGGCAAAGCTTCCATGGAAACTATTACATAACACCTCCAATACAGCACACTATTGTTAGGGTAAAAAAAAACCTTTCAAAAACTTCTGCAGGGTATTTATTTTTTAACCTAAATGCTTATACTTTAAAAAAGTAAGAAAATTATATTGATTAAAAGAAATACAAATAAAAACTATTCATTTTATTTAGTACACACTGTAAATTTTAAATCAATTGTGATATTTACAAAAACCGTTTTCATGCAATTTATCAGTTTTCAGAATGATAAACCCTCTAACAAGTTGTCATATGTATCTCAAAGTTATTATATTAAATAGCTTTTATATCAAGAATTCAAAAGTAGTACTTAAATCACGATAACTAGTAGGAATTTTATAAAAATCATCCTACACAGGAACATCTTAGAATGCTACATGTACATTTTCATTCATATTTCATTTTAGTCAAAAATACCTACTGTTAAACTTAAAATAATGAATTTCATTTAATAAGCTTACTCGCAAGAATTAGAATTTAAAATAGAATCTGAACAGCATTACTTGTTTATATATAAGGATGAAGGATCTCCGAGTCACAATTCTTTGAAAAGAAAAAAAAAGATTATCCAGTTTTATTTAATAGTAAATATTAAAATAAAATAAAAACCTCCTTAATATAATATTTACTTCTGAGTGTTTGGAATTAAACAGGGATAAACAAAATGCCAAATATGAAGCACATTTATCATTTTTCAGTACAGCTTTGGCATACTGAGAGAGATTTTTAAGAATGTAAAATTTACATTATACTTTTTTATCCTTTTTTGTTATTGTTCATGCAAAGTTAAAACACAAATGAATGTAACTACATAAAAACCCTTGCAATAAAAGTCATGTATTTTTTTAAATATATTAATTCTAGAAATTTAGAGTATCACACATTTCAAAAAAATTATAACAAGTAACTTCTTAAAATACCAAAAAAATATACATGTCTGAAATATCTTTACATGCTAAAAATAAACCAAGCTTCTTATAATAACCATTAATGTATTCAGTAATTTTTTCTGTTTTCTTCACATTTCACATTCTATTGTTAATTAATAATGCCTGTTGCTGATATCACCATCTATATTAAATCCTCATCAACACTTTCAACAAACAACTTTTACTGTGCAAACACAGCAACCAAACCATATCATTCCTCTTATTACCTCACAGTTCTACTTTTTCCTCTTTTATCTAACTTGTGAATGATACATTTGCATATTTTGCTAGGGATACATTTATAACACAGCTTTTGAAATAGTGCAATCTCTCTCCAGATTAATAACTGATATTCTTTATAAAATAAAGGCTTGAAAATAGTTTTGATCTAACTCAGCAGTTCTTAAATTGTGTCATGGGTCTCTAGTGCCCTTTCAGGGGGAACCGAGAAGGTCTTTTATTTAATGTTAAGAATTCCCTCTTTTACAGACTCTGAGAGGCCTCATGGAAAAATTGAAAGATATTCCATCCTAGCTTAGATTATTAAATTGCTCTGAATGAAAAAACTCTAATAAAACATGTATTTCCATCAAGAATATTAATTTTGATTTTTTATTGTTTTCAAGCACATAGCCCTTACTACAACATAATAATAATAATTTCAAAATATAGTAGAAAAACATGTGAAAAGATTACGAACTGAATTCATAGCGTGCCAAAAAGATAACAATTTCATTTAAATTACTGAACCATGCGTTTGGAATCAGGGGAAGGGTGTTCAAAATCTAGGGGGTCCGCAATGTCAGACTGATGATTAAAGGGGAGCCGCGGTGATTGAAAGTTTAAGAGCCACTGATCTAACTGATAAAAAAAATTTTAAAATTCACACTCTAGCACTTCCAGTCATTACAAAGATTGTCCTGTTTGAATATATTTTTGAAAATTAATCATAGAAATGTTTGTAAATACAAAAGTTGAAAAGATAGATAAAACATGATTATCTACAAGAAAGATACCAATAAATCCTGAAAAAGTGATTTTCCTTCAAGGTACGAAAAAGATTCCGAAAATTGAATATCTTCTTAATAATTTAATTCTTACAAAACAACACAATGTTTTTAATTCAAATAAGATGTTACAATTGGCACTGAAAAATAAAAACTTTTCCAACTGAAGTTTTCATGTTGAAACTACTGTAATGACATAAATTATACTTAACTGAAGTACAGTCTGTTTTGACATCCGTGAAATATGTTTAATGCGAAAGTGCTTTAGATGAAATATCGGTTAACATGAAATAATACAACAGTCCCAGCAAACTATTGTGTATTTTTTCTCTTAACACAAAACAAAAATCGCTCAACACGAAACGATTTTTATTCTGGGAATAAACAAAATACGGAAAGCACCAGCCACACAGGCGTGATTTAAAAGGAGTATGAAGTGAAAGAGTTGTTTTCACATGTTTTGTAGAAAGGAAGCTCACTTGGCTTTGAAATACCCTCGGAATAGCTTGTGACATGAGCAAATTTTGTTTAAGTTATTTTCACCTTCCATTCTGACATGCCACACAAAAATATCTAATCTCTCATTAGTTGGCTTTGAAATTCAGTGAAAAGTACATCACAGTGTTAGTAAAAATCAGAAAATTTAGTTCACAGTATATTTTCTATTTTAGAAGAAATTTTTTGAGAGCACAATGGCAAAGAGCTCAGGGGGAAAGCAAACTGCTATTTTGCTTGAAATGAAGATTTAGTTTCTTAGGGGCTGATGATCAAAAACAGAAGACGAAAACAGAAATCTGTAAAGATTTTTGTATTGCTGACTCTACTGCCTTTTTAAAATTATTATTGATAAAGCTAATCACGTAGATGTTTGAACGGTTTTTTAAATACATACATGTACACATATCTATGTCACTATAAAATGGACTCTAATAAACTTATTTTTCTTTCAATATAAGTTTTTTTCTCTTTTCTTTTTTATTTGTAATATCTTTTAACACGAAAAAAATATTTGTAACCTCAGTTTTGTGTTAAACGATTTGTTCTGCACATATATTATTCATCTGAGATAATTCTTTGGGTTATTAATATCTTGTTTACATTTTTACCTTGAAAAATAGACTTTGCAATACATAGAATTATAAAAAAATGGGTTACAAACAACATATTGTGTGTGTCAGCCAATTAATAACATACATTGTAGTAAAAATTCATTTATATAAGAAAAATTAGTACTTACGCATTAGCATCACCACAGCAAAATTTGCCCCATATAGATAGTGCCATGATATGAAAATAACAAAGATTTTTATGTGTTTCATTTGAAGAAAAAAAAGATTATCATGGAGCAATTTTGGCTGCAGGGTCGCTAATACTTGAGTACGAAAAATTGTACAGGAAAATGATAATAAATTAAAAAATTATGTAGCAAATCAATCTAATAAAACTAAAAAAAATTCATGAACTATTAAAAATATAATTTAACATTAAAATTGCTAATTTGAGTTTGTAGCTAATAAATTAGAATTTAATACAAACAAGCTTGTATGACATTTAATTAAAGTTAATACTGTTCATACCAACGAAAATAAAGAATTGTTATCAATGAATATTGTTTATATCAATGAATTTCCATGTGAAACAGAAAATACCTGGCTTCCTCTCTGAGTTTTTGCCTCGTGCTACCTTCTTCAAATGGAACCTGTATAAAAATGAAAATCACTTTAAAATGCAGTATATTATAATCACTTAAGAATATATATATACATTTTTTTCTCTTTAAAACAATTTTTTGATTAAATTTGAAGTTGAAAAATAAGAACAATGACATTCACATTTATTTTGTTCTTTAACCATATGTTAACTACAACATTTCTTCCATCAAGCGAACATTTATTACAGAAATTTCATATTTTCATTTAAAACAAAAAATATTTATTCTTATTCAAGCACTTAAAATAAATGGCAAAATTGAATGATATATCTTATTTTTTATAATCATTTGACCAAGAAAGATGCCAATTTTATTTTATTCCATTCCTGCTATTAGTTCCCACACTTCCCATACACACTCCTGCCCGTAAATTAAGAATAATGCAAGTTCAGGCAGAGAAAGAGTCAGAAGCAAAACAAATATGATTTATTTGTAAAGACTTTTTTTTAAAACAAAAGGTAAAGAACAAAAAAGGTGCTATATATTTGATATCATTAATAAAAATTGCGAGTTTTGCTCCATGAAGCAAATTACAAAAAAGAAACAAATATTACATGCTTGGTATGATGGTTAATACATAGTATGTCTCTCAGATGATGCAATACAGTCCATACAACACCTAGGCATGCTGCGTATCAAATAAATGGAATAATGGGGAATATTACACCACTCATCAAGCAATGCTTTTCAAAGTTTTGGTAGACATGTAGTTGACTGGCAGCAACTCATCGGCCAAGCATATCCCACACATGCTCTACTGGATTCAAGTCCAGTGAGAATGCTGGCCAGTCAATACGGATGATATCTTTCGATTGAAGGCATTCGCTTACGATGTTTGCACGGAGACGACGGGCGTCATCCATAAACACAAATTCTGCGCCCATGGCACCCCGAGTGAGTGAGTGAATATTAACGTCGCACTGTTCAGCTACACGAAGGCTTTTGGCGACGGACCACGTAATTTTGAACCCCCTCTCCTAACTACTACACCACATCAATGGGAGGACGTTTCAGCTCTCGACAGCTGTAGCGTGCATTGCTGCCTTACACGGTGGGTCTTTAGTGGTACTGGGCTCAAACTCGTGACAAAACCAGCCACGATTCGATACCTATTCCACTCGGCTACCACGGCTACCATGGCGCACCGAAACAAACATACATGTTGTTCTAGAATAACGTCCCGATAGATTTTGTCTGTCATGAATCCAATTTGAACACGCAAGTCAGTTCTGGAATCCAGAATAGCCCCCCCTAAACGAGCAATCTTGTACCAACGAAATGGTGCCGTTCAATGATGTTCTCTTGGTGGTAACGGATACCTGGCATTCTCCATATGAAAGTTCGGAACCAGACTGCAAGCTAAACCTCGACTCGTCAGAAAACATCACACAAGCCCACTGTTGCGGTGTCCTCTCTACTCCAGGCTAACCGCAGACGAAAGTTGCAGTAAGTGGAACACATCTGACAAGTCTACGAGCATATAGACCAATCTGCCCTGAGTGTCTGTATACTGTCTGCCTTGAAACTGTCATACCAGTGGCGTAAAACAGCTGACGTAAGTTTGATGCTGTGCTCCGTCTGTTTCTTTTGGCAGTAACTGCCAAATACCGGTCCTCATTCGGCGTTGTAACTCGGGGGTGACCTGTGCTGTAACGTCTACTCACATTACCATCATCTTGGAATTGTTGCCAAAGCTTGGAGATGAAATTCTGGGGATTCCAAGTTCCTCGGATACTTCCCTAGCTGGGTATGCCCACATTCCAGACGGCTGATAATTCTACCACATCCTTAGTGTCATAACTATGCGGTTATTGCACTGTGAAAGACTTATAAAGCACTTGGGAACAATTTTACTTCTTTGCTTGTATTCCTTATATATCCAACTCTTACACTTTCTTCATTGTGACGTACTACCGGTGTCATCTGGTGGCTTCCTGCGATTTGCATGATTCTTGAAGATGTGTGTAGTCATTCTATGGGTGATATATTCATATTTTAGAGATCGATTTCTGCGTGACTCTAAATTATCCTTAATTTATGGGCATGAGTGTATATTTATATCTTGTTCAAATTTTCAATCATTAATAAAATACTTTTTATTCATCCATTTAAGTTCAAATACATTTTTTATACTTGTAGTGGATGACACGGTGTCAATACAGTTTTTTCAAATATTAATTCATTAATTAAATTTAACTAATTAATTATAGTTTAAGAGATATATTTTAGTCATTATTATTTCTATAGAGGGCAGCACCATTGGATAAAACAGCTTTTATTAAATTTGTGATGAATGTTTAACTTGACCTAAATAATCATATGCTAGTTAGACGTCAGCACATTCTTTTTATACTTGTTTTAAGTTGAATTATTACCTATTCTATTCAACTTTTATTAAAAAATGTAATTACAAATTTAATATGGTTAAAAAGTTCTTAATGTTAATTTAAAAGGTGTTTTGACACTTAATATATTGTGATTCTGCCATAAGTATATACATACTTATATTAAATGTAATTATTTAATAAAAAGTAACTAAAATAAAAATTTTCTTTGTTGATCTAAGTAGCAACTGACTTTATTTATATACTAGCTGCATGGCCCGGCGTTGCACGGGCTATCTACATTTATAAATTTTCCCTTTTTTTTTACAAAATCAGAACTTCTAATATACTCATTTTCAAAATGATTTCCACCCCCCCCCCTCCATCGCTTAGCCCAGCGTTGCTCGGGCTTTCTATTTTCCTCGTGACACCAACATTTCTGTGTGTGTGTGTTTGTACACGCACAATGTGAGTGATTTCTAAAATTATGTCAAAAATTTCCCTTTTTCGAAATTTGCTCCATTCCACTTATTTTTGATTTAAGACAGGTTTCTTTCCCCTCTCTTTAGCCCGAACACGGTTCTTTTTAGTGTAAAATTATTTTTCTATCTTCCCCTCCTTCTCACAGATAAGATATAGCTTCAAATTTCGATGTATGACTTATAAAAAAAATATTGCCTTAGAATTAAAAAAATTATTAATGTGAAGCAATAATAAAAAAAACGATTATGTTGCTAAGAGCAAAGCTTTAAAAAGCAGCGTAATGTGAAATTGAAAGTTTCTGCCTCCTCAGTTTCGAACCTGGGAACTGCCGTTTCATAAAGCGCAGCCGATTTAACAATGGCACCGTCGGTTCCTTCGGGGAGAAGTATTGAATTGAGCTTTAAAATAAAGGTAGATTTTTTTCAATATATCATTTTGTTATTCGTTAAAGTAAAAGATTTTTTTTCGGGCTTCATTTTTATGTTAATGCTTTCAAACTTCATATAAATAATAGACAATGTACTTTTTAATTAACAAAGAATTCCTTTAGTAATGAAATAATAGAAATAATCCTTTTGAAAAAAAACATATATATATATTTATTAAAATCAAATTTCTATAAGTAATTAATAAAAGAAAAATGTACAGATAGCTATTGAAACGATTGCTTTTGTAATCAAAAAGTATGAAACAAAAATAAAGAACGTAATTATAATTAATTAATTATTACTGACATTTTAGGCAATTTTTTTCGTTTAATTTTGCCGCCACCGGAAACTCAAAAGTACATTTTTTTGAAAAAAGAATAGTTCATGTATGGAACAGAAATTTTTAAAATTACAAAATTATTAGATCGTGTCTTAAAAACATCTAAAAAAAAGAAGTTCCGAAAATATTTTAAAAAATTGTAAAATAATTAAATTGAAAAAGAAAGATATTGTTTTTTTCCGTAATTTTTAAGATATTTTATCAATCTTTGTACAGATTACGTATAATATTGTTCTACACGCGAAAAAAAAAAGAAAAGCATGAACTTCTTTTAGTGTAAAATATTTTTTCAAGCGGAACTTATAATTCGTATTCAAAAAAGGAACCGATTTCGATTCATTTTTCATTTTAAAAAATTGTAAGATAATTAAATTGAAAGAAAGACATATATATATATATATATATATATATATATATATATATATATATATATAATTTTATTATATTAATTTTTAAATAAATTTATTTATATGCAAAGTTTCGTTGTTTTGCAAAAACATAATTTTTTCTGATATTCTCTGCAGATAACGCTACGATGCATTTTAAGGTTTTTAATTAATATATTTTTAACTAATTGGAATATCGGAATATAAATGGTCAAAACGGATTCCTCGGATCATTCCCGAAATTTTGATACCTTTTGCTAATTTCTGCGTCTTGTAGTTCTTGAGAAAATTGGTATATATACCTACATAGATACGTTTGTTTACCTACGAATTTTAATATATACGATATATATGTTTCGAGTCAGAATTAGACTTAATTTTTAAGAGGGTCTTTATTCGATGAAATCTGTACAAGCTCTGACGCTGAGCGGAGAGAGAAAAAAGAACACCACGGGATGTTTTAAGTGGATTCACTTAAAACACAGATGCGGTAAGTATCGCGGCTTTTATGATTGTACTTGAAAGTTAATGCTGACATATGGGGACGATCTGATATTAGACATGTTTATTGACTAGGCCATATGTTTGGAAGAAATAAATGAGTGATTAGTTTGATACTTGAAGATGTGAACTGAGAAAGATGAGTTAAGTGCTAGATAGGGAATTTAATTTTTAATCTAATTTAATTATCCTTACATATATATATATATGGCATGCAGCCAAAACCAAGCAGTCTTCGCGCGCAGGCGCAGTGAATTAAAACTGAAACTTGAACTAGTGGAAGAGAAACAAAAACTCTTGGATTAGAGAGAGAAAAAGAAGAACGCGAGAGGTGCGCGAGCAGGCGTTACCTTCTGAATATCATCGTCAATCTTATCTGTAAAAACAACTACCTTTTTAATTAATTTTTGTTTAATGTTAAAATAAAATAGAAGATAGACCAACGTCTTGGACCCCTTGTTGTCTCCCACAAATTATGGGGGCTCGGCCGGGATCGATAAAATTTCGATTTTGAACCAAAGTCTGGACAACGAACAACAGCGTCCGTGAAGAAGACGCTCCGCCATTTTTCGGAAACTTCGTTCAACCTGTGTAGAGGTTGAATTTTTCAACTTCATTCCGCCTGTGTAGAGGTCGGAACAAATAACAAAATAACCTGTGTAGAGGTGTATTTTTTAACGAACCATCGACAAATATTCCGCCTGTGTAGAGGTCGGAACAAATAACAAAATAACCTGTGTAGAGGTGTATTTTTCAACGAACCATCGACAAATATTCCGCCTGTGTAGAGGTTGGAAAACCCATCGACGAAAATTCCGCCTGTGTAGAGGTTGGAACCACTCACAAACACCTGCGAAGAGGTGACAATTCGAACAATTTCATGAACTATTTTTCATCTAACGATATAACCTGCGAAGAGGTGAAATCAGTGGATTCACAACGTTTTTTCTTCATTGGATACTTCGTACGTGCGAGCAACAAGGGAGCCAGAAAAAAAAAAAAAGGTAGGATCTTTCTAAATTTTTCTAAAATGTATAAAACGCTCTTAAAGAGGATCTCATAAGAGTTGTTGAGGAGCTAGACGGTACTGTCGAAAGTACTGACACTATAGTTAAGCTAAAGACTAAAATTGAGAACAGTAGTACATTTGAAAGTGATCCAGATTTCGTTAAAACTTTAATTCAAAACTGTATAGATGAGAGAGTATCGCAAAACGAAAGAGAGGTAACTTCAGAACAAAAAATTGAGCTCGCGAAACTTCAGTTAGCAAAATTAGAAAAAGAAATCGAACTTCAATTGGCTAAAAATAAAGCATTAAGTTTAAATCCTGCAGCTAAAGTCGAAGAAAAACAGTTCGAAACTAACATAGAAAATATGATAAAAAGTATAAAAACTTTATCTCTTCCTGTTCCCACCAGATCTGAAAATTTTAATCTGTTCTTCCAATCATTAGAACGCGCATTTTTAACCAAGAAAATAAATGACGAATATAAATCTGAAATTTTAATAAATCTTCTGGGCGAAAGAGCTCATAACGTCTTACTGTATATTAAAGAAGAGGAATTAAATGACTATGAAAAACTAAAATCTATAGTACTCAGAGAATTCCAATTAACCCCTCGCGAGTGTTTAAACTCATTTAAAAATGCTGTAAAATCATCAGGCGAGACATACATCCAATTTGCTGCAAGATTGACGGCAAACTTCCAATATTATTGTTCGTTAAGAAAAGTTAATTCCTTTGAATCTCTATGTGATCTTATAATTTCTGATAAATTATATGAAACTTTAAATAAGGAAACTGCAACTCATATTGGCATTCGAGAAGCAGAAGATTGGTTTAGGCCTATTGATTTAGCTAAAGAGTGTGATATTTATATTTCATCTAGAAGCGGATCACATAAAGAAATTCCTATTACTTATGGATATACCAAGACCCCTTTAAAAATAGATCACAAAACTTTAAACCAAAGATTAAAGAGATCTATCCCCAATATCATGAAAGAGAAAATAAAAATTGCTATATATGCGGTGATTCATCTCATTGCGCAAGAGACTGTGAGAAGCGTTTTAAACCTAAAGAATCTAATGACCACATCCATAATAGAATAATCGTGAATACTTTGAAAAGAGAGAGCGAAAAACAAAATAGCGATGAATGCGCAAATCTTCAATACGTAAACATTTTTGTGGAAAATCAGCCCGTAACAGCATTGATTGATTCAGGTTGCCAGATCCCAGTTTTAAATTCCTCACTAATTAGAGTGCAAACACCTTCCGAAGAAATCATAACATTAAGTTCATGTTTTGGCGAACAGCGTATGGTAGAAGTTAAACCCATAAATATTTCTCTTAATCAACACTCTCCTAGCTTAAGTGTGAGAACGGCAATATCACCGACCTTGACCGAAGAATTTATTATACATCCCAGTGTATATTCTGAAATAGAGAAACTAGGCCACGCAAAGAGCGATGTTTTATTGAGTGAAAGTGGATCCTCTTTGAGTGCAGATTGTGGTGTTTCTTTTCCAAATGTTTCTGTTTCAAATGTGATAGAAAACTCTAGTTATGATTTATCACATGTTAAAAACTTTAATACTAGAAATGATTCGAGTTCTCTAATTAAGGATTATAAATGTAATAAAATTAAGATTACTAAGTTAAAATTGAGTATTGTAAGAGAAAAATGTTCTGATATAGTATTGTGTAAGAAAGCCAATGGTGCCATGAAAACGAGTTCCGTGGAATTTATCTCCCGCTCACCTAACCCTTTACCTATGAAGAGTGAACATCGACGGTTTGTGTTGCTCCGAAAAATTTTTGAGCCTTGGCAGTGGAAGCGAAGGAAAAAGAGAAATCGTTTTGAACAGACGTCCAGAACTCTACAGAGGAAAATATCGATGCGTTCAACCAAAGATCAACTTGTTATAAAAGACGTTCTTATGCCTGTGAAACACAATGTTTTCCTGTGGAACCTTCCGGATGTCGAAGAGATGCCTTCACATGATGGAGAAACTGTCTAGTTCAGAAAAATTATGATATGTTTAATCTCTATATATTTGTCGTATAGTCCTTGTCTGTTCCGTTTTTTTTGTATGTTTCAGATTCTCCTCTGGTCTCCATGGAAATACCGCTGCGGACAGCGTACAGTCAGAATGGCCGTTATGGCATGCAGCCAAAACCAAGCAGTCTTCGCGCGCAGGCGCAGTGAATTAAAACTGAAACTTGAACTAGTGGAAGAGAAACAAAAACTCTTGGATTAGAGAGAGAAAAAAGAAGAACGCGAGAGGTGCGCGAGCAGGCGTTACCTTCTGAATATCATCGTCAATCTTATCTGTAAAAACAACTACCTTTTTAATTAATTTTTGTTTAATGTTAAAATAAAATAGAAGATAGACCAACGTCTTGGACCCCTTGTTGTCTCCCACATATATATATATATATATATATATATATATATATATATATATATATATATATATATATGTGTGTGTGTGTGTGTGTGTGTGCAATAATTCTATAATATTTCTGGAGAGTGGTTGATTTAAACAATGGCGAACTAAAGATAGGGCGTGGCCGGTGGTAATTCCTGTATGTTGATGAATTTTCTATGGAAAGATCGACGAGGCAGTCTGGTAGATAAGTAACTCCAATTTATGGAATATCTTGAAACACCTAGGCCAGTGATTCTCAACCACTGTGCCGCGGCATTTTTGTGTGCCGCCAAATTTTGCAAATATATAATAATGTTATTATTAAATTATATCATTTAAAAAGAAAAATATTTTTAACATGAATATATATTTAAATCCACAAAAAAAAAATTTATTTTATTATTTGCTTTGCAACGCGTTTTTTCTTAGTGCCAAATTATGATGAAGCGGCGTGCATAGCAATAGGAATATGTCTCAAGTCGGCGCACACTTGCCACTTCTGCGTACAAAACGTGTTGTTTTAGTGATAGTTGGGATTCACAAGGTGTTGCATAGTAGTTACTGCACCTTTTCTTTCGTTAAAATTGGCAAATGTATGTGATTCGGTTTAATATTAATTTATTTGCATGTAGTAATATTTTGCATTAATTTATTTGCAGATCCTTCTGAAAATGGATAAATGGTTAAAAAGAAGAAAGTTTAATGATGGTAATAGTAATAATGATAACGTTAGGGCCAACCCCCGGCACAAGTAAAAATACTTCTTGCTCAAAAAAATACGTTGTCCATCGGAAATATAATGATGATTTTTTGAAATTTGGATTTACCTCTACAATGGAAAATGACATAGTTGTTCCCGAGTGTGTGATATGTGGTTTTAAATTATCAAATAGTGCTATGGTTCCTAGCAAACTCCAACATCACTTGGTGACTAATCAACCTTCGCTTTCAACAAAAGATAAAAGCTACTTTGAAAGGTCTTTATCATCAAAAATTAAGCAAGTAAAAGTTTTTGAAAAACAAGTATGTGTGTCTGAAAAGGCTCAAGTAGCTTCTTACGAAATAGCTGAATTGATTGCTGTTAACTTAAAACCTCACAATTTGGCTGAAGAAATTATATTACCTGCTTGTCGCAAAATTGTAAAAACAATGATTGGTGGATCAGCTGATATTGATATTTGCAAAATACCACTTTCAAATGATACAATCCATCGCAGAATTAAAGATATGTCAGAAAATATTGAGCAAAATACTGCAAAAACTCTTGCAAATTCGAATTTTGCTCTACAAGTCGACGAAACAACAGATATTACAGGAAATGCTCAATTAATTGCATTCGTTAGATTTATTCACGAAAATGATATAATTAATCAATTTTTATGTTGTCGGGAGTTACCTGATTTTACAACTGGTAAACATATTTTTCAAGTAATTAGTTCATATTTAGAAGAAATTAAAGTTTCTTGGAAGTCATGTATTGGCATTTGCACAGATGGTGCTCCAGCTATGACTGGACATCTAAAAGGATTTGTAGCCCATGTTAAAGAACTGAATGAGGATATATTAGTTACCCATTGTTTTTTGCATCGAGAAGCACTTGTTACAAAATTTTTGCCATCAGATTTGAAAATAGTTCTGGAACAATGTGTTAAAATGGTTAATTATATCAAATCAAGACCATTAAAAAGTAGATTATTTAGTAAATTATGCCAAGCTATGGAAGCCAAGTACGAATCCTTGTTACTCCATACAGAAGTAAGATGGTTGTCCAGAGGAAAAGTTTTATCTCGTGTGCTGAAATTAAAAGACGAAATGAAAATATTTTTTGAACAAAATAAAAATTATGAATTTGTTCATTAGTTGGAAGATAAAATATGGTGTACTAAACTGGCTTACTTATCAGACATTTTTGTTATTTTTAACAACATCAATTCAAGTATGCAAGGGCCAAATGAAAATATCTTAAACTCAACCGATAAGCTGGTGGGATTCAAAAAACAAATAACTTTATGGAAAAATAAAGCTCAGGTAGGCAATTTAGAAAAGTTTGAGTCAGTCCCTAAAGACAGTTATAAAACTATTAAATTAATTGTTGTTGATCATTTGACAACATTAGAGGAGAGAATTATTCATTATTTCCCAAAATTAGATATTAAGAAATTTGATTGGGTTCGTAATCCATTTCTCATAACGTATACTTCTGTATTTGACTTAACTTTGAATGAAGAGGAAGAACTCATTTTGCTTTCCAATAATCGAAATTTAATTTTAAAACATTCAGAAGAATCAATTAATTCATTTTGGATTAACATCAGATGCGATTATCCAATGATAGCCAAAAAAAGCTTTAAACATATTATTACAATTTTCCACATCTTATTTGTGTGAATTCGGATTTTCAGCATTAGCCAACATTAAAACTAAAAAAAGATCAAGATTGTTAAATTTAGAAGACGATATGAGAGTAGCATTGTCATTTTTACGACCAAATATAAATGAAATTATCAAAAAACATCAAGCTCAAATTTCGCATTAAAAATATTTTCATTATTAGCTTGTAATTAATCCCTTAATAAACGTTTAGTTATTATTGTAGTATATATTAGTTTATTTCGTATATTTAAAATTTTTGTCATAAACTATTTATGCAGTGTGTTGTAGTAAGTAAATAATTTTTATCTTTTTCTTTGTGTGCCGCCAAATTTTGAAATCGTTAAATATGTGCCGCAACAAAAAAAAGGTTGAGAATCACTGACCTAGGCATATTAATTACGAAGAACATGGACGACACAACACAGACAAAGAAACTACAACACAAAGGAGCCGGGTACATGACTACAAAGAAACGAGCGAAGAGAGAGCGATTTCCAGGGACATCGGTTTTTATACTCGACGGTGAAGACCACGTGACATTTTTGTAATAAGAGCTCTGATCGGTTACAAGGGGCGGGAAAGGGATTTATGATTTAATATTATTAGTCGATTACGATTAAGATCAGGGTGTTAGTTTCGACCCAAATAATTAAAAGATTATTTGAATATTATTAAAAGAGTTAATTAAAAGGATGCTAGGGGGAATTATTACATATATATATTACTTGTTTTTAGAAATAAAACATTTAGAAGCTAAAATGACATTCAGAGATAAATTTTTCCCTTTACAAATACTTAAATTTGCATAAATAAATTTAATTTTGATTTAAATTAAGTAAAAAACTGTGTATTGATCTAAAGAATTCATTTACAATGCAGAAACACAACTATACATTAGAAAATATTTTTGAAGCATTGAACATATTGAGCACATTATTGCTTTTCATTAATTGTGACTTCTTAGAAGTAATGAAATAGACAAATACACTAATATGAAGCAATTAAAAGCAACCACTTTAAGAGCCCCGTTGATACGCCACCACGAAATCTTAAGCGTAATGTTAATTCTATGGAGTTTCTTTCTCGTATATTTACATCTAGGGTATTGCTTTCAATTGCATGGAATAAAATGCATCTAAAAAAAGGAAACAAAAATTAAATATTCTTCCATTATTTCGATTTTTGAAAAAAAAATTAAGTAGTTTTAAGTATTATTTAAAGTTCTGAAAATTCATATTTAGTGTATTAAAACGACCATAAAAATATTTTAAATTATCGGATAAAAAAAGTAAAAACAGGAAAAATTTCCCTCTTTTCTGCTCTTTCAAACGCGCATATAGCCCAAGAGCCCCACGACTGCCAGACCTTCGTTATTTTATAAAAGCTGAAAGTTTCTCTGCGGATGCCACCAACACAGGTAAGAACGATCATCGAGTATGGAGTTTGGATTGCGGTTACTTGGGCAGGTAACAGGTAGTAAAGGTGTATAAAATAGTACCTCAATTTTCATAAAGTATAAAGGTCAATTGTTTTATATTTTCTTCGGAATAACATTAGAAGTCACATCATCCATTGCCGGACACTTAGTATGGTTGGAACCCCTTGCCAGACACCCCTAAACTTTAAAAAAAAATAATTATACTTTCGTTATAGTATAAAAGCTGAACTTTATATATGTTACTTGGGGACCTATAAAAAATGTTACCTCAATAGCCAGGCAGTTTTAATGGTTTTTACATCTTGCCAGACACATTGAAAGTCTGCTGCAGGTGCGAGTGCAAGGCAACAACTATTCAAGGAGGTACTAGTGATATAGCACCGCTCTCGATCTAATCTCCATCCCCTGCCCACGACCCTCGGACTCATTAGTGTCCTATTCGTTGAGAATTCACAATAACACTCTCTGACCCGTCTGACGACAGATTTCTCGTCAAACGTCTGGTCATTTGTCCATACGCTGCTATTCTTTTTAATCATTCTCCTGTCATCTGCTTACGTGTCAAGTGTTCTCAGTGTCGTCGCGGTTGCTATCGTTACACTACGTTTTGTTATTGATATTTGTGCAGGTTTTTTTGTGAAGTAAAAGTGTAGTTTTAGTAAAAAGAATTATTATGGGAAATACATTAATTTGTTTCGTTGGTAATAAAAGTGATGGTAAAATAATATTGTTCTCGGAAGAAACATTAAAAAAGTGCCAAACTGTTTTGAAAATCAGAAAAAAGCATAACCTGAAATACAAAGACATTATTTTGCCTGACGAATCTATAGACAATTGTTATCACCGGGGATGCCATAAGACATTTACAGGAGTTATGAAAAAATACTTAACTTCTGAACCTGTCAATTCTACAAAAAACAGTGAAAAACAAAAATCAGCCAGTGTACCTACAGACAATAGTTCTCCAACCACGCCATTGATACCCGAGTTGACCATAGAACCATCTCATTTACAGTGTTTAACTGCAGAATCTTCAAAAGCATCCCAGTCTAGTTTAATTTCTGATTCAATAGAATGACAACCTA
This sequence comes from Trichonephila clavipes, assembly GCA_019973935.1. NCBI lineage: Eukaryota > Metazoa > Arthropoda > Arachnida > Araneae > Nephilidae > Trichonephila > Trichonephila clavipes. The sequence goes on along the minus strand of BMAU01018109.1, from coordinate 610,083 downwards.
CAACTTTTCAAGGAAATCATCATTTACAGAATTTACCTACAGAATCTTCATCAATATTGCAACCAAGTTTAATATCTGAATCAATAGAACTCCAATCTACAACTTCTCAAGAAAATATTGAAATTTTTGAACCAGATGTTAGTTATAATAATGATTCAACTCAGGATGCAAAAATTCTTACCGAAAATGATGCTACTACTAATGACTATCAAATTGTTTGTGTATTTTGTAACAGGGAACATAAAAAATTACGTTCAAAAATGCTTCCACTTCATAAAGCTGATACCAACCAATTTAAATCTAGTGTACTACCCAGCATCGAAGATCAAGAAGAATATGCAGACTTATTAAATCAATTGAAAAAATTTTCTGGTCCAAAAATATCTTATCATACGAATGCAAAGTTAATTTTAATAATAAAATATCCTCCTCAAGAAAACCATCCAGTAAAAGTGATTGGCATTGTCACCGGGAATATCACCAATTAGCTTTCAATGAAATAAGTGAAATCATCGAGGAAGACGTATTTAAGAAAGGACGCTGTTATTTATTAGTATATTTGCATGAATTGTACATCGATTCATTGGAGATCTTTGAAGAAAATTCTGTTAAAATAAATTCTACTTTTACAGCACACCACCTAGAAGAAAAAATTTTGTAAACATTTTCTAAGCATGTAAATTTTTTTACTATTCGTAATAAAAAAAATAATAGCACCTAATTATTTACAAGCAATAGACGATACAATGTTCAAAAACTTACTAACTGAAAATACTTTGCAAAAAGCTGCATTAATTTTAAGAAAATTAATACTGTAAATGGAAAAAAATAAGTTACCGATTAAAAATATCACAGCACAGCATTTAATGTCAGGAGAAGTTTCGATACCACCACAATTACTACTTTTACTATACCCTTCTAAGTGGATGTAATAAAAAACGGAAAAAAAGCATGAAATGTGCTCGTCAAGTTCGTTCTTATTCTTAAGATATCATCTTTGCAGTCCATAATGGTCATGTGAAAACGCCAAAGCACATCATGTTAGGTATGACTTTAAAGAGCTTAACAAGCAGTAGGAAAATTATTGATATTATTAATCGATACGGCCATTGTATAAGTTATCAGGGCATCGAGGAACTTGAAACTGAAACAACGTATATATATATATATACTTCTTTTGAACAATCCAGTTTATACCCAGAAACGATTAAAAAAAATCCTGCACTTTTACTAGTGTGGCATATGACAATTTCGACTGTTTTGTGGAAACTACAAACGGAAAGGATACTCTACACGACACGGTGGGTATTATTTACCAGAACATCGAGGCCAATACAATCGAAGAATCTGAGATACCCCAAAAACTTAACATGTCGGAAGCATCGATTACAAATAATGAAAATAATTTACCACATTCAACCAAAAAAAGGAGAACTTTTGAAGCCATATCTACCGAAGAGATTCCGTATCCTAAAAAACCGAAAATGACGAGTGAACTGCAATCAACGATTGATGATACAGAAATTATACACTCAACAAACTCGCAATTATACACCGAAATCGACAATATATGGATGATTAGTCACGTTATGCAGTTACCTGACGTTCCTATGTGGGTTGGTTTCAATAGTCGGATTTATAACAATGATCGGCCGCACACAGCAACTTATTTCTTATTTAACCCCAATCAATGCATCACCAACCAGTACATCTATAGTTCTAGAAACTATGGAACAAAGTAAAAAAATAGCCGAAGATTTACATCAACGTTGCATCCAGGTTACCTACGATCTTGTGATAGCAAAAGTAGCGTTTCAAATACAAGCTACGGAAAACCTAAATTTGATAATTTATTTATACATCTAGGACCATTCCACATTATGATGGCTTATTTTAAAGCTATCGGTAATGTAATTAGTGACTGTGGGTTAGCAAATGTTATGGTTGAGAGTAGTTTGCTGGCAAACGGTTCTGTGAATGGTTTTCTTGATGGAAAGCACTTCAACCGCTGCAAAAGATTGCATCCTCTAGTAGCACTGGGATTGGAAGTTCTTAATTTTAAATCATTTTTGCAGCATGATAATACAACATTAACAGATGATATGATAGAGGAAGTGAAAAGACTACAAAACTGTGAAATATCGTCATTTCATATTGAAAATAAAGATCTGAAAGAATTGATGAATAATTACAATATTTTCAAGCAACGATGTCTCAGTGGTGAGCATGGTAAAACCTCACAATTTTATTTGATTTACATCAATCTTATACATCATTACTTGGACCTGTTACGGAGCATTCGCACTGGGGATTTTGAACTTTTCTTACCAACATTGCCTAAAATTACAAATATATTTTTTATATGCAACCAACAAGATTATGCAAGGTGGACCGTAAAATATTATGATAATTTGCTGAAAGTTGCAGAAACCCATCCTGACTTATTCGAAGGATTTAAACATGGTTGCTTTGGTATCAAACAGACCACTAAGCCATTTTCTAGACAACCGATTGACCTGGTATTAGAGCAAACTATAAATGCAGACGCTGCTAGAAAGCTCACAGGTGTTATACACTTCACAAATTCAATTTCGGCACGTTAACGGTGGGCTCATAATCATGATGTTAGGTCTACGATTATAAATCAAGTTTATCTAGAACTAGGATTGCAAACTCATCAAGATGTTTCTCTCTCTCAACAGACTTAAGTCTCCATAATGTCCGGAAAAATACCAAACAGTTGAGACAATTTATCGCTACCTTCGATCGATTTATTAATCCCTTCAGCTCAGAGAAGTGCCCAAAGACCAACTGATAAATATTTCATCTGGAAGAGCCGTATCACCACCGGTAGAGGCATTCCTTCTAAATATTGAAAAAAATCGAGATTGTTGCAAATGGTCACTCATTTAAAAGCATCGAGAATTGACGTGATCTTTGATCAATACTTTACGCCATCGATCAAAGATTACGAGCATTCCCAACGGTTAGAATCTGCACAATTAGAGTACACCATAACTGGGCCTGAGCAAATTCGATCAAGTGACTTCGCGAAACAGCTGAAAAATTTTAATTTTAAAGAAGCTCTGGTTGATTTTTTTTATTTCACATTGGGATACTGATGAAGTGGTGTCATATATTGGCAACAAAATTATACACATAAATTTCAGAAAATGTCATTCTTTCACTGTTAATGAATGTAAAAAAGTTGTTTCAAGAGTTGTCATGTCCAGCACATGAGGAAGCAGATACAAAGATAATGTACCATACATCAACTATCTGCAGAAATACACTGCTGGACAATTGCTAAGGACGGATAACACTATCATCCATAGCAACCACAAAATGAAAGGAAGCAAAATGTGGAAAATTAGAATAAGTGCCGGATATTAGTAAGGAGTATGAGTATGCAAATTTTTTCCCACGTCTGTTCATCACGTGATAGCGTTCATAAGAGCTTTAAAATTTTTGACGCGTATGGACAGTTGTTGTTTCAAGTCAAAGTTTTACAGGAAAGATTTAATAGACGAACTTAAAATTTTTGGCATGTCTTCCCGACATCACATAGATGATTTTATGCGTGGCCGAGTTATTGGAAAGATCGAAGAAGGGCGAAAAATAACAGATGTTGCCAGGGAGTTCGACATCGCTCACAGCGTTGTTTCACGGCTGTGGAAGTCATTTAAAACTACTGGAATGTGTAGTAGACGGCACGGGAGAGGTCGTGTTAGAAGTACGACGCCTGCAGAAGACAGATATATCGTCCTATCAGCAAAAAGGAACAGGCGCACCACAACTCAGCAGGTGGCAAATCAGTTTCTTGCTGCCTCAGGAAAGCAGATCTCCCGAAAAACTGTTGCCAGACGTTTGAGGGGAGGAGGACTATACGCACGCAGACCTGTTGTGTGTGTCCCATTGACCAGACAGCACCGTACTGCCCGTTTGCAAAGGTGTCGTGAGCATCACAATTGGACTGAAAAGGACTGGGCATGCGTACTATTCTCAGATGAGAGTAGGTTCAGTCTGTCATCGGATTGTAGACGCCAACTGATCTGGCGCGAGAGTGGTACTGCTTATCGTCCAGAAAATATCCAGGAAAAGGACCGATATCCGACATGCAGTATCATGGTGTGGGCCGGCATCATGATCAATGGCCGCACGCGCCTACATGTGGTTGCGAATGGGACTATGACGGGCCAACGATACATTGATGAAGTTCTACTTCCTCATGTTCGTCTTTTCCGTGGTGCTGTCGGTGATAAATTTGTTTTTATGGACGACAACGCAACATGTCATCGAACACTCGCTGTTCAGGATTGTCTAGACAGCGAGGGTATTCAACGTCTCGTATGGCCAGCGCGTTCTCGGATCTAAACCCCATTGAAAATGTGTGGGATGCTTTGGGGAGGCAAGTCTCTGGTCGAAACTATCCTCCTACAAACAAGAACACCCTCATCCATGCACTCGCAGAGGAATGGGATAAATTGCCTCAACAGCTGCTGGATAATGTTGTGCAAAGTATGGTACGACGTGTGGAATGTTGCATCACACTCCACGGTGGACATATCCCGTACTGATACCTTTCTTTAAGGTGCCTGCTGACTTTTAGATGCATTGTTCCATTTCTCCGTACGCAGATCAAATGAACATTTTTTTCCCTTTCAGATGTTTCACAGCTTTTGTACTTTCCAGAACAATAAATATTCTTTATTCTAATGTCTGAACAGTGTGGCAACTATATTTTATCCTACTAGGCCTCATGTCTCGCTTAATGTTATGCTACATAGCAATTTGTGATCCGTCCTTAGCAATTGTCCAGCAGTGTAGTAATCAGAAGTATTGACAGTGATATTGCTTCTATAATGCTTGGTAACATATATCCCCTTAAAAATGATTCGGTTGTTTGGATGGTTACAGGTACTAGAAATAATTTAAGATATGTGAACCTAATCAAAATACTCAGAGTTGGGACAGTTAATTTGTCAGAGCTTACCTGGATATCATGCCATCACAGGATGGGATTTTAACCCTGCGTTCTTCAGAAAAAGAAAATTAAAACCTTACAAACCTAATTGTACTGAATAACTTAATACATTTCAAAAAACTCCATATGCAACTAGATTCAGTCTAAGCTGTCAATATTCTCACATAATGTTCATTTTATACATAAAAATAAAACAGAAGTTTTTTTCATACTTTTTTTAAAATTAAAACATGTATGTTAAAATCTTCAGTTTTTTTCCCTTAAAAACTAACTTTAATGTTGTCCGGTTTTTATTATTCGCATTCTTTATTATTTAAATAAAAAATGCATATATTTATACACCTTTTCACTGCAATAGAGAAAAATGTGTTGCATAGGGAACATTTTAGTTATTGAAACGACAGAAATTATATTTTCCTTAAATAAAGTTTTTAATGTATATGGTGATTATAAGTATTCAACCACATTTGATAAAGGCAATTATTGCTATAATTAAGGGATACTATATTGTTTACAACTTATTTTCTTCATGTCATTGTAATAAATATACCTAATTTTCTCTCTCTCTCTCTCTCTCTCTCAGCAATAAACAAACTTTCAGTTGGAAATGAAAAATTTAATATTTTGATGTAATCATTGAAAATATGACTGAAAATGTATTTTAAATTCAAACAAACCCTAGTACTTTATATACAACATATCCAAATGTTAAATAATAAAACATGTCTGCTTGATCACAGAATTACTACTTTTATTTATGAATAACTTACCACTGTAAGAGTACAAAGATCTCAAATTAAATTAAAAAAAAGAGAGTACTAAAAATTTCCAGCTCCAATTAACTGAGGTCATTTTTTTCCTTATGTTTGTCTTTTTTAATATTTGCAAATTTTTTCTCTCGTTTTTTAATATTATTCTATAACTCTTTGCTTTCTTTGCGACAACCTCCGATGATCGCATCTGTGGGCAATTTTGAGTGCAGTGCCTACTGTACCGTTCTTCGACTCAAATGCATCTTTAGGACATTTCCTCTAAGTACAACTATGCAAACTTTCATTGACATTTTGTGTTTTGCCAGAAACACAGCAAAGAGGAATTTCATTCAAGGTAAGGAGATGGTACATTGGCATAATTTTAGCTACTACTTCTGACAGTTTTGTTTTTATACTTCTATGACTACCTGGTATTATACTATCTGTCTTAGCTCTATTATAAAAGCAACAGGATAGCTTTCCTTCAGAACATTTGCTGTTCATTGGCTTAGCATCAGTTGTACATGCAATGAAAAAAAAGAGTTGCTAAAATTCATGTTTTCATCTTACCAACTTCTGGGACATTGTTGACAATCACTTTCCTATAAGAGTTCTGTAATTTGGTAATAGATGCTTCAGTCAAACTACTCTGTTTCTGCCCGCCCAAAGTAAACAAATTTTATGCCAAGCAGTTTGAGTTAGTTATTTTCATGTTACCAAATTTTAGAAAAATATAAAATTCATATGTAGAGTAATAAAATAACAACATAAAGTAAATAAAAGTAGCATTCAAAACGAATAAAAAAAAACAATACAGAAGCTTAATTCTACAGCTGTTGCAAGCTGCAGTTTTGATAGATGTAAACAAAGAGTCGTGGTCAAACAGGAGTTTGAATTGACTGGTTGGCAATTTTTCACTTAAAATGCATTAAAATCTTTGAAGTTTTGATATCAAGGTACAATTTGTGTGGTGCCAATTTTACTGTGATAGCTGTAATACATAAGTACCATTGTATTGTGTGCATGTTAATTTTCAGTAAGTAATAAATGTATTATGGTATTCTATCAAAAAAATGTCATGCGCAAGACAAAATTGTACATGTTTTCTTTTTAACCCTAGGGAAGTGGAGACCATTACAGCAAGCGTGAGGACACAGACAAGTTCTTTTGGTGATTGATTTGCTAGCTAAAAGACTTAAAAGCAACCCTTCCAAAAAAAGAATTTGTTCCTGAAAACATTTTATTTAACAGTATCTTTGTATTCAATATGTTGTGAACATTGTGTCATAATTCATTTGTGTTGTAAAAATAAAAACTTACTTTCATCAAAGAATCTTAATTGTTAATCAAAAACTTTCATATTAATTCACTCTAATATTTAATACGCATTGGTATAAAAAGGTAAATTGTAAAAATGTTCTGTAAGTTTTAGTTATATTTTAGAACCATCTATATTATATTGGTAAATCATATTATAATTTTTCCATGTAAATTCAATGAGAAAAGAAATATATGTATAACGAATAATTGGCGTGAACTTCTAAGAATTATTATGTCTTTTCTAATACATTCCCAGAAGATTGTATAATACTTTTAGAAAAGATACATTAATATTCTGAAACATTAAAAAGCAAAGAAAAATATACTTCTATTTTTTAAATGGTTTAGAATAAATAAATCACAAATTATTCAATTTATATATAAATCAATAACTCAAAATAAAGGATAATCAAATAAAATTTAATCATTAATATAATTCAATTCTTTAACTTATTGGTGAAAAGAGTATTTACTTTTCTTTTTTAAACTTTGGAGACAGTCATTTCTAAAAAAAAATCAAACATTTGTAAATAATAATTACAAAGTGTCAAACATGTTGATTGTTATCTTATTACAAAATTTCTTCAAATAGCTTCCATATCAACTCTAGTATTTTATGTACAAAATTGCTTTAAAAAGCTTAAGATTTTAAAACAGATAAATCTATAATATCCACAAATCATAAACTCATATCCATAATTATCTTTACATGCATAAAACTGAGTTTTCAGAAATTAAACTATTTTATGAATTATGCAAAATACCAAATACAGAAGAAAAAATTAAAAAGCTATATCATGGAAAAAATAATAATTAGTTGTTGAGTAGCCGATGTTGAATAATTAGCCACTGAGATTAAAAGCAATCGATAAAGAGATATTTTCATCAGAAGATAACTCCCTACATCAAAATTTTCATATTACACTGGCTTCAAGAAATAAATTTTGTTACAAGTTAAACATGTACTTAAAGAAAATAAGATAATAAAAAATAATCAAATTACAATTAATCATTTCTAAAAATTACCTTTTGCAATATCATTCCCCTTAAGAATTTTTAATTTAAAAAGAAATGACATTAATTTTTGCAGAGTAATATTGGAGATTGCAGCATGACCCCAGACTGGTGAGGCGTCAACGATCACTGGTCTAATAATGAGAGTATAGATAAGCATCTTGTTTTTTATAGATAAATTTGAGTTCCGAGAAATTAGGGGGTGAAGACTACACAATACTTTTCAGAACTTGTCTTTAATTTGAGTAATGTGTTGTCGGAATGTGAGGTTTTTTATCTAAAATGACACCGAGGTATTTCGTGCTTTGAGACCAGGGTACTGGGTGAGTAAAAGAATATAGTTATTTAAAAATCAATTTCCAGAAGGTAAAAATCAAAGACCAATGACAATAAAATTTCATAATTTTGTTCTATTGTCCAGATCAGGATTAACTATTTCCAGATTTGGTGACTAATTTCATATACCAGTTCAAGATTTGGCGACTAAAAAAATATTTTAGTTACAACCCATTCATCATTTTTTTTAAAAATTCGAGTGGCTAAATGCTTTGAAATAAGCCATTCAACAAACATGCCATTTTTATTTGTCTTATAATTTATTCATTGCACATGATTGTGTAGGTATGAACATATTTTGAATTTATCTTTTATTTTGTTGAGAAAAAAGATGAGAATTTGAGACATGTATCCTTAGGACTGATTAACACGATAGTGGAGTATTTTATTTTATTTTAATCACCATGGCAAGAAGAGTTAAATATTTAATTGAGATTTCAAAATTTATATATAGAACCAGATAGTAAAATACAGGAAATTAGTGTTTTAAATTTAATACTCTTAAATCTGACTAGGCAGCAAAATCAATAGGCAAACATTCCAGACACTTAGAAAAAAAAGTTTTGTCAAAAGCCCCGTAAAAGGCTGTGGCAAACTTCAAATAGGCCATGATTGCATGGCACATTGTCTTAATAAAATAAGCATCCTTCCATCTAGTATATGCAAAATTTTAAGTTTAACATCATGAATGCAAAGCATTTTGCCCAGAACTAGATAGTCACAAAAACATGGTGATATAAGCAAACTACTTGAATGCCAGAACTTTCATGAATACATCGTGTTCCTTTTTTTGTTTTATTCCCATGTTAATTTGTCCTGGTTCTTTAAATCTTTGTTCTTTTTTTAAAAAAAAAATCTTTTTTGTGTGAAATTTGAGCTGTTTTATATATTTGGTTGATCCTTTCAATAAAGCCATATGTAACAACAGTGTTTCAAATTTAAGCTTTAGCAAATCTTGGCCATCTTTTGATTTGGGAATTGGTCAATGGTATAATACACAACTACCAATTTCTGATATAAACAAAGTAAAATAATTTGGTTAAGTTGAAAACTGAAATAAGTGCATCTTTCAGAGGTTTAAGTAATTTAATTTAACAAATTATAATCTGAAGAACAACTATTTAACATGCACAAACAATCCATGTAAAGAAGAACAGAAATTTCAAGCTCTGTGTAATTGGCAGCCCTAACATACAACATGTAATTAAACTATCTGATTTTTAAATCAAAATATTGATTGAAAAATAATTTATAACATTTAACAATAAAACCTTTCAATCTAAAGAATTTTTTGTTTTGTTTTATGGGAAAAATGATAAAAAAGTATTTTAAAAATAATTTCTCAATTATGAGGAAAAGTTATGGAACTGCAAAAAATAAACATGTGTTCTGTATTTAATGCACACACACATAAATATTCCCAGTTTCTACTGGAACATAACTGTCCATATTTTCAACAATTACCACTGAATTGGGGATCAAGAGTTCTACAAAATGCAAATTGTTAAATAATTCCATTTATTGTTTTCAGTTAGACGGAAATTAAGAAAAGTTCTGATTGTCGTTATTATATGTTAAAATGGTGTAGGGCAAAAGAAAAAATTGTTTATTGAAACATTATTATTTATAAGAAAAATACAAGCTTTACAATCCACTACATCAATATATTAGTGGTAGTCCCATGTATATCTTAAGAGTATTTTATTTACTTCATTGTATACCCCTTCCAAATATTTTTGCTTCTACGAAGGAATGAATGGCTTACAGGAGTTATGATATGTGTGTGCATTTCACAATTTACAAACCCATGTATATATATTATGTGGATTAATATTATCAATGCACCTTGAGTTAATATTCAAAGATCAACAGGTGTTTCTTTGGACATATTGGCAGGGCTATATAATACTTTGCCTTTTCACAAAATGTTTGGTGGGGTATTAAACATCTATATCTTGTTTGCCATTGGTCTCCACCTTTAATTCAATAGATGCTGCTGGAGAAGTGTATGTACTTCTCCAGCAGAGGTTTATTTGCTACAGTTTCACGTATCCAGGTATTTAACATACTAAAAATTTTATTTTATAGGAAACAAAACAAGTATCCTTATACTCATTATGACACTTCAAGACAAATATTTTTGCATTAAACGTTTCTGCAAAACTTTAATAACATTTATTTTGAAATTAATACCTAAAAGTGTTATTTATACTTTACACCACACTCACTCCATAAAAGTTTATAGCACAATGTTTTTCTTTTTTTTGTTCTATATATATATATATAATAGTAGAAAAACTTTAAATATATTATACAAATGTAATATATAATAAGCTGTTTTATAACTTATATGTAATCTGTGTAAAGTAATTCCCTGTTCATTAATATACATTATAAAATGTTAAACTATCTATATGTATATGTTTAGTGGGCATTTTGTACATGAATAATATTCATGGGTATTTTTCAATTTACATATTAACTACATGATTATAGTTTAATTTTTGAATTCTCCTTAGATTGATCTTAGAATAAATTATTAACAAATGAAACTTTAACAAGTCAACATATCCCAAGATCCTAATTTAACTTTTGCTTAGTGCTAACAAGAAAAGTGTTTCATCAGTTATACACAGAAGTATCTAACAATTGTACTGAACAATTTATTAAAAATCTTACACTTTAATTTCAAATAAGAATATTCTAGAATGCTTCTTAAATATTTCAAAAAGAAATCTATATATAATGGCTCATATATCATATATTAGAAATATTATTAATTGTACCTATATATTAGAAATTACGACCATGTTATGAAACATGTTTTATCCCTTTTACGTTCATGTTACAATAAAAAAATGGATTTTCCTACAACTACAACAACAAAAATTTGGGTACTTGCATACCATTGCAATAATGCCGATGTTCAAGATAATTTGCCAACCAGCCCTGATTTCACATGTGTTGTAAGCGCTCAGTTGGCAACCATGTGCTTCGTTTCATATAATGTCCCCAATGCAGTTGCGATAATACACAAGTACCAAAATTTGTACTCCACTGAAGAGTCAATTCTTACACATTAATCTTAAAAAACACTTAGCATGGCATTAGTCATTGCCTCTGTTTTTGCTCAGCTAATATAGCCACCAGAACCCCCTTTTCTACTTTGGTGTTGACATTTTGACTGGTAGAATGAAACTTGCGTATTAAAAACATTTATTCACAATACTTGAAAAATATATTATATTTGCTGGACAAAGATAAAATTGAATTTTTTATTGGCTCAGGTTAATCATTTCACTTTTCTATATATGTGTACATAATATACATTGGTATTTACTGGATATCCAGGTAATGGGTTTGTGACAGCTTTTCCGGGCTGCCAATAACAGACTTTGGCAATATCCAAAAGGATACACTCACTACAAACATTGTATCAGAAGAGAACTTCACCTATTCTTTATTCTGTTTGGCCTCATGGTCCCTATAATCACTAAGTACCAATGCATATATAAACTTAAATAACATACATATAAATCTAGAAACAAATTTATGAGAAATATGACCAGTGGTGCAACGTAGAATATTAGGGCCTCCCTGCAAAGTAATGCTTTGGGCCCCACCCCCGCAATATAGGGGTGTACATTATGCCATTGAATATGACACATATTGAAATTAATCCTGCTGCAAATAAGTTCATTTTATCTAAATGATAATATTTGTGACAATTAATGTAATATTTTAGGTTTAGCCTTCAAAACTTAGAAATTATTTTTCTCCATTGAGTGTTGACATTTGTTTTCGAGTAAATAGAAATTCATAGATCTTGAGAGTGTGAAGTAAACTATATTAAAACCCTTTAATTAGCTTTTTCTGACATAAGGTTTTTTTAAAAATATATATAGAGAGAGAGAGAGAGAAATATTGAATTACAGGTGGACCTGTATATCATGAACTACTATCTTATGAACTTTTACCTGGAACTAGTTTATAAAGTATATATTATTGAGAAAGATGAATTGCTGTACAGAATTTTCTACTTTAAGAACTTTTTTAGGATTTGGCGACTTTTTTAGATAAAAAAAAAAAAAAAAAGTCCGACTATATATTAAAATTTTTAAAAGTAGTAATTATAAAATATTGAAAATTAAAATGGCTTTTTATTTTTAAATATATATGTAATCAAAATTTGTATAGAGTTAAAAATTTTGGAATTTGAACAAGGTTAAATAATTAAGAACCATTTATGTATAATTAAGAAATATTTTATAGTTTTTGAATTTGATTTAGTTTTTAGTCTAAATATATGTAATATTGATAATTATCATTTCTTTTTTTTCAAAAAGGATAAAAAAGAACATTTGATGATGACAATTATTCTCACTTTTTAGAAAGAAACTCATTTTTAGGGAAAAACTAATATAATACAACTAAAAATTTACCCGTATTGTCTTATTATGTACTGTAATGTGTACAAGTTGTCTTTTTTGAAGAATTTCCTTTTGTATGAGTTATTTGTCAATATAGGAAATATTCTCATACATTGACAATTGAAATATTTTATTAATTTTTAAAAGTACAATAATATACACTGCTGGACAATTGCTAAGGACGGATCACAAAGTGCTATGTAGCATAACATTAAGCGAGACATGAGGCCTAGTAGGATAAAATATAGTTGCCACACTGTTCAGACATTAGAATAAAGAATATTTATTGTTCTGGAAAGTACAAAAGATGTGAAACTTCTGAAAGAAAAAAAAATGTTCATTTGATCTGCGTACGGAGAAATGGAACAATGCATCTAAAAGTCAGCAGACACATTAAAGAAAGGTATCAGTACGGGATATGTCCACCGTGGAGTGTGATGCAACATTCCACACGTCGTACCATACTTTGCACAACATTATCCAGCAGCTGCTGAGGCAGCAATTTATCCCATACCTCTGTGAGTGCATGGATGAGGGTGTTCTTGTTTGTCGGAGGATAGTTTCGACCAGAGACTTGCCTCCCCAAAGCATTCCACACATTTTCAATGGAGTTTAGATCCGGAGAACGCGCTGGCCATACGAGACGTTGAATACCCTCGCTGTCTAGACAATCCTGAACAGCGAGTGTTCGATGACATGTTGCGTTGTCGTCCATAAAAACAAATTTATCACCGACAGCACCACGGAAAAGACGAACATGAGGAAGTAGAACTTCATCAATGTATCGTTGGCCCGTCATAGTCCCATTCGCAACCACATGTAGGCGCGTGCGGGCATGGATCATGATGCCGGCCCACACCATGATACTGCATGTTGGATATCGGTCCTTTTCCTGGATATTTTCTGGACGATAAGCAGTACCACTCTCGCGCCAGATCAGTTGGCGTCTACAATCCGATGACAGACTGAACCTACTCTCATCTGAGAATAGTACGCATGCCCAGTCCTTTTCAGTCCAATTGTGATGCTCACGACACCTTTGCAAACGGGCAGTACGGTGCTGTCTGGTCAATGGGACACACACAACAGGTCTGCGTGCGTATAGTCCTCCTCCCCTCAAACGTCTGGCAACAGTTTTTCGGGAGATCTGCTTTCCTGAGGCAGCAAGAAACTGATTTGCCACCTGCTGAGCTGTGGTGCGCCTGTTCCTTTTTGCTGATAGGACGATATATCTGCAGGCGTCGTACTTCTAACACGACCTCCCCCGTGCCGTCTACTACACATTCCAGTAGTTTTAAATGACTTCCACAGCCGTGAAACAACGCTGTGAGCGATGTCGAACTCCCTGGCAACATCTGTTATTTTTCGCCCTTCTTCGATCTTTCCAATAATTCGGCCACGCATAAAATCATCTATGTGATGTCGGGAAGACATGCCAAAAATTTTAAGTTCGTCTATTAAATCTTTCCTGTAAAACTTTGACTTGAAACAACAACTGTCCATACGCGTCAAAAATTTTAAAGCTCTTATGAACGCTATCACGTGATGAACAGACGTGGGAAAAAATTTGCATACTCATACTCCTTACTAATATCCGGCACTTATTCTAATTTTCCACATTTTGCTTCCTTTCATTTTGTGGTTGCTATGGATGATAGTGTTATCCGTCCTTAGCAATTGTCCAGCAGTGTACTTCTACTCCATAAAAAGCTATTGCTATTAAAATGTGTATGTTCATATTTGAATATATTTTTTATTAATTAAAAAATTCACACAAACATATTCCTAAACAAATATTTTTTCCTCATCACCAGAAATGTTTGCTTCATACATGATTAAAAATGCTGCTAAACGTTGTAAGGAAACAGAAAACACAAAGCATCTAATAAAACAATTTATCCTCTAACCATTATTGCATTAAAATTTTGTTAAAGAAAATGTACGATTACTTTTCCCATTCATTTTATCATACATAAAAAGTAAAATTTTAAAAAAAAATGGACATATTATTCGAAATGGTTTTTCTCAACCTTACGATTATTGCGACTCTTTATTTTGAACCAAATTATTCATTTCTAACAAAAATTAAATTTCTTTAATGTTGAAAAATCATTTATTTCCTTTAATTTAAATTTCATTGTATGTCCATGAGTTCCTGACTTTTTACAAATGCTTGCACGGAGAAATGTTTGCAAAAATGTTGCTCGGAATGCTTTTCAAGTAAACATGGATACTTTTCTCAGATTTCTTCAGGGATTAATTCCCTATAACTGAGAAGTTCCCTTTAACTGAGAAATTTTTCCCTCTTTCAAAGTGCGAATTCCTCTTTACCTCCCTCGCTCTAAAATAGATTTGTCCACTTTTCGCGCGATGCAGACACTAGTGTCTCTCATCCCCTACCAGTCTTTCGAGTTGTTCGGTGCTCGTCAGTCCACTGCTTCCAAACTCGCATCACCCTGGAACTGCTCCACTGCACACGAGATCCTATTGCGTGACAGGAAAATCCTCCTTTTCGAAGGCCAATAATCCTCCCCCGTTCAAACTCTGGAAGTTGTTGGAATTTCTCCGTATTTCGTCATGGAGGCATACTTAGGCGTCACTAAACGTTCGCCACTAACAAATAATCATTAACTACTTTCAATGGGAGGGGGGTCCCGGTACAACACTCTATTTATACGTTTATAGAATCAGTTTAGAGGGCGATGGCTCTGAAACTGTACTATTTTATGCAACATCCTATAATTGATATTTGCTGCAAAATTCATTTAATTCTAATGATTCCTTCATGGCGTTGCATTTTTTTAAAACAGCAGTGTAACTTGGCAATTGAACGAATTTTTCTCTTTCCCCGATTAAAATAAATTCAAAAACCCCTCTTTAACGAATAATAAACCCCGATTTAACGAATTATCACAACAGTTGAAAAAAAACTTATTTGCTTGTATTAGAAAAAAAACTGGATTTTTTTTCCCCCAACTGATATTCTTTTTGTCCGTAACAGAAAAAGAATTTTTCTTGTAAGAAGCAAATTTTGAAAGGAAAGGGAGCAGACCATTATTAGACTTTACAGGTGCAGAAGAGTCATGGGTGCAACCTATTGAGTGAGTTTTGAAAAGGACAGGAAACTCTTTTCTTATCTCATCCCACTCTACAACGCAAGGAATATTTTCAGTTTTTAACGATTCTTTTAAATTTGATGACGGACTGCCTATCAGTGCAACTGAAGTTCAGGAAATTGTTGATTTGTTAGAGCCAATGAAAATAGCAATTTTGATGCAGAAATTGATAATGAAACTCATATCATTTTCTAATACTCTACATTGTTTGGAAACTGTGAAAAAATACCTCATTCAGCAGGATGTAAATGACGCAGTATTTTCTTCTCTGCATAAAGTTGGAAAAGAATTCTTTCAAATCAGGAATCAAACAAATGGTAGAACATCTATTCGTCACTATTTTAAAATTTCCAATTAACTGGTCATAATAAAAAGTCACAAAAAGTATTTTTAGACATTGAATAAAAAGCGTGTAATGTCTAAATATGAATATATTTATGTTGTTGCTTATTGTAGAATTTCCAAAAGGTAAGTGCAAAAAATTTGTATTTTGTCTGGATCTCGATATAATAAACAAAATGTTCAGTCCCAGTGAATTCATTAACCCGGGGTAAAACTGTATCTTGAAACTTTGAAATATGCATGAGCAAAGCAATAAAAATATACTGAAAAATATTGATGCATGCAAGGATGACGTAGACCCCAGTTACGATGGATTGGCTGTGTCGAAAAAGACCTAAAGATTTTAAAGGTCAAAAACTGGAAAGCAGTTGCCAAAAATAGAGATGTCTGGAGAAAACTTCTGGAGAACGCCAGGGCTCACCCAGGGCTATTGAGCCAATGAAGAGGAAGAAGGATGACTTATGAGATTCGAGGCACTATTACAATGCAGAAAGTAGCTTTGGCGATGCTCAGCCGCAATAATCCCAAATAATTCAATCAAATAATCATTTCTGTGATAGCAGAGCTAATTTTACATTTGCAAGCAGGTATGAAGAATATTACAAAAATGGCAAAATCTTAATAAAAGATAGTAAAAGGCAATCATATGGTTTCAATAAATATTGCCCTAGAATTCTCTCCAAAAGAGTCTTATGCAACCGACTTTGTATTTTTGAATAATCAAGCACTCGCATTAAAAATAAGATCAACACCTGAGAAGATACCTAATTATCTCAATATTTACACAATGTTATATGATATCAAAATCTAATTTTAATAGACAAGAAATGGCCTTTACCAGTTCATCATTCAGGAATTCAAAATGGTGATATAATTCATCATTAATCAAATTTCATTTGAAAAACTTCTTATTAATAAAATTAACAGAATTCGAAATTATAATGTAAATTTGACTTGAAATATATACTTGAAATTATACAAATATTTTAAGAAATATACAAAGAAAATTTCACAATAAAAATATTTTGATGAGAAAAGTACTCACAGGAAACACTTCTATTGCATCAATTTGATTTATAGTAACTCATGCATACTAAAGTAAATTTAAAAGCATATATATTGTAACATACAAGTAATGACTTTTAACAGTAAAGATGCTCTTATTAACCCTTTCGCAACAGATGTGTCATATACACACCAGTCTCAAACCCCCTTATCAGGCAGTGGGCCATTCAATGCACTTTTCCATGGGGATGGTCAATCCTGTAGAAGTAGGAGACACGATTCACCAGTGCATCCCCCAACTGCCAGTGACGTTTGGGGTGGATGCATATGTGACACACCCATCCCTAAAATATTTTCCGTCGATCAGTACACCATCATAAAAATGTTAAAAGAATACAGAGAAACAGCAACTATTAAATTATATTTACAAAAGAAAAAATTATTTCACATACAGAAGTTAGTGACTAAGCTAGAAGCTGTCATCAGGAATACATGACTAAGTGATAACCATCAAGAATATGAATGCTGTAAAATTTTTTAGGCTTCAATATGCAAATTTTGAAAGTTTTATAAATAACAAAATGTATCTATTAGCATCTCATCAACTTTTAAAGATAAAGAAGCAGCCATCTTTTTCTGATGCCACATTTATTAAATAACATGAGCAAACCATAATTAAGTTCTTTTTTTTTTCCCATTAAATAGGTAGCATTTTCATTTTTTTCCCCTTGAATTACAGCATATTTATCCATCGTAAATGAAACTAAATGCTCAAGATGTACCACATATTTTTTAAAATCATCTAACAGAATCCATAATCAAATTTGGAACAGCAAAAAAAGGCCGCTTTGAATTACACATTTAGCAGAATCAAAGTCACCACAATGGAATATAATATGTAGTTTGTATCATTACTGCTATTAGATGCTGCAGCTAAAGGACCTTAATCATTAATCAACCATTTAATCATACGTTCAATCTGAATAGGTTTTAATTCACTAATCACAGCAGGTGTTTCAGTCCTTCCATATCTATACTGTTAGGTGATGTCTAACTATGAAAACATCTTCCAAAAAGAGGACCAGCATAACTGGCTGCAATCAAATGGAACAGTATGTTTTAAAAGAAAGATGCAAACAGTTCTTCAACTCTGATTACATTTGACTGGACATCACTCTAGAAAAGATCCAATTTTGAGCAACTGTTACTTGATTTATCATTTGCAGCAAGCCTTGGAGTTTTCACATGACAGGCAATACAATAGAGATGAATCATATGGGCCACCACGACAAATACATGAGTCAGTAACACATAAATCAAAAACCATATGTTTCCTTCTTTTCTGGGATATATTAATACAATCAAACATCTTATAACATTCTTCACGTGTTTGAAAGTATACTATTTTGCCTCTGTTAGACATCATGGTAACAATGAAAAATCACTCAGCAATACAAAGCACAGAAAAAATACAAAAAGAGTTGTACAAAATGAGTTGAGTTCCAGGAAGATGCCACAGAGAGAGAAAAAAAGTAAAAAGGCTTCTCTTAACAAAATCATAAGTACGAATAAATTAGAAACCAATAGCTAGCAAAATATGATATATAGGAAAGACAAACTTTAGGAGCTTTTTTTAAAAAAATTGATGAGAATAAGTACTTGTCTGCCTATTTTCCTGTTTTGTGAATGTAAAATGATAAATAAAAGCTGTAAGGGAAAAAATAGGTGATGAATGTGAAATTTTGTGAAAGTGCATAAAAATGAACAATCTGGGCCTAAAAGCAAAACAAAAGGCTAAGAAGTGTAAATTTTACAACATAAAAGCTAGCAAATATATACATATGATAGTAATAAGAATGTGAAGCACAGTGGCTGAGTGGTTAGTGCATTGTGCTTCCATCCTGACCATTTAAAGCTGATTGTCCTTTCCAATTTTTTACCTCTGTATGTGTGTGTACTCATAATATAACCTCAAACTATAAGGTATAAAATCATAATTTTAAAACTAATTTTGAAATTGAATGACCTATGTTTCAAGCACTCAAAATCTATTGTATAAGTCATAGGTATTGAAATTACAAGTTTTACCCCATTACATTAATTTCATAGATTGCTCAAACAGAATCATTCCAGTTATCAATAAGTACAGCAATGCTTACATGTACTTAGAAATGAAGTGGCCACAACACAATATTCCAATAATGCTTTCAACCACTAATTAAACAACACTTTTCAGTAAAAATAAATAGTTTTATTACATGAGTTTAAAAAAAGAAGGGAGAAAAAAAAAGTTTGGAAATACTTCATACACAGTCTCAGTAGGAAGTGTGTGCAACTTTTTCTAATAAAATATTATTGTAGATAGGACAGTTTGACATGCCGCAAAAATGTGGTTTATTAAATCAGAATTATATCAAAACTATATTTAATTTCAGTTATAAACTTAACTCAGTGGTGCGACAGCTCATGATCGCCAAGGCCTACTGTGCCCAACTCGGTATACATGAACATGGGTCTTGAGGTGCATGAGCAGATGTTCCGGTCAGGTGGTCAGTCTGATACGAAACCTCCCAGTGTTAAGTTCCCAAACAAGCTTGTTACTCATTTTATCGACCCATTGAAGGGATGAAAGGTTGAGTCAACCTTGATCAGCCCAGGGTTTGAACCTCGGATCTGTGGTGTGGAAGCATGATGCACTAACCACTCAGCTTCCAATTTCAGTTATAACAGACCACATTTTCAACCACCGTATTTACTCAAATCTAAGCCACACCCCAAATTCTCAATGAAAGTGGCCAGAATGGACAAAAGGCTGCATTTTTCCTTTTGAAAGAGATGAAAACTTAATTTCCCCCATCCAACAAATGTTTTGCCTTTGATTCTAAGCTGCACCCGATTTTCAGTAGCTTTAACACAGGAAAAATAGTTTGGCTTAGATTTAAGTAAACACAGTAATACCTAATATTATGTTTATAAAGATATGAATAAATTGCTCAAAAATTAAAATATTATGTTCACGGTTATTTGTACAAAACAATAGTTCCTCGAGCAGAATACTTTTTGACTTTTTACAAAAAGTAGGTGTGCTATCACTTTTTTTAAGCATGTTTAAGAGTTTTCAATAATACAAAGGTTATCAACATTTAAATAAGCCAAATCATTAATGAGAGAGAGATGATGGAAATTTTACAAGATGGCTTAGAGAACTAAAACCAATCACAGTATTTATAACTACCAAATAAAACTGCGGTTCGGTCCTAGGAGAGCCCACACCCTTGGAGCGATTATTTTGGTTGGCGATAATTGCGCCATCTAGGTAACCCTACTTTGATGCACAAGATATGGTAAACCTACCTATTTCTAGAATTTTCATATTTTGCCGGCGGGCATTTCGAACTTCGTCATTTTGGTTGTTGGGCACCGGGCTGTAAGTATGGCTGCATGTGTGAGTGAATATACCTTAGAATTTTTTACTTTGTTGAATGCAAAAGGTAAGAAAGAATTGATTGAATGGTGTATAAAGGAAACAAGGGGTTTCATTGCTTTGAATTATGAATGTCCTAAATATAATGAGCGAATGGGATTATACGAACGAAACAGTGCTGTTTTGGATGGATTTGAATGGAGATGTCAAACCCTTATGTTCGATCATTCCCTTGCAGAATATGGAACTAATTTGATATCGGGGATAGTTGCGCCAAGTGCTGCTTGGCGCGATAAGATTGCACCTAGCAGCGTTTGCTGTAGCTGAAATGGAATCCGATATGGCGGCGTCCGCTTAGGAATTGGGACGGAAAATAATTGGAATTGCATGATTTCCGACAATTTTAGAAGTAACCAAAGAATAATGTTGATGAAAATGGTGAAAATTGTTAGTGAAATAGTGTACTTACCTTTTATAGATGTGGACGAAAGGATGGAAAATTATGAGCACCAGGATTTTTTTTTTTTGCAAAAGCAAAGGAATATGACTATGATATTTACGAAAGTCAATTTATTGAAGTTAAATGTAAAAAATACACTTTTTGAACTGGATGAAATATTGTAAAGGAAGTTTTAAAAGGTTGAGTCCTAGGAGGACCCACTTTTGGTCGCCAAATTTTGAGCGATAAAGGTTACAATATGGTAACCCTTCCACTTCATCCAAAAATTTGGATTTTCAAATCACCGAAAAAAATGGCAACCCTAAAAAGTGCAACGTTTTTCGCCTTTTCCGAAAAAACGTCTTTTGACATTTAACTTCGCTTGAGAAGGTTCCACCGGTTTTTGTTAAGAATGGCTTGTGAAAGGAAATTACTTGAAAGTGAGGCTACGACAGGTTTCTTTGTGCTCCTGGGCACAAAGGGGAAGAAAGAGACGTTAGAATGGTGTATGAAAGCTAATTTAATTGCTTCTCGTTATGAATGTCTGAGGTGTAAAAAAGAAATGCGTTTGCAAGAGCGAAAGGGAACGGTTGACGGCTACGAATGGCGTTGCCGCAGCCAGTCGAAAGATAATCCCCACGACGTTGTTCGGAGTGTGAGAAAGGGCACTTGGTTTACCGAAAGCAAACTTGCTATAACTATTATCTTGCGTTTGACGAGATATTGGTTCGGCAAGAGCATGAATGCGTTCGTGGTGAATGACGATATAATGGTCACAAGTTGGTGGATGACAATTTTCATGAATTCCTTGCATCCATCGCAAGGGTGTATCCACCAACAGAACATGACGAAATGCAAGCGTAAGGTAAGTGCCTTTTAAAATTTTTTAAAATGATTGATTTCATGTATTTCTTCGATTTTACCTTTGTGAAACACCCCTTTCGTCCTTTTTTAAAAATGTAAATCATGTTCTACACACTGGTTTTAGAATGCTTTTTTAAAATGAATTTCATTGCTTTCTCCGTTTTTATCTTTTTATAATGATTAATTTAATGTATTTATTCGATTTCATCTTTGCAAAACGCCCATTTCATCCCCCCTTTCCCCTAGTACCCCCGATATCAAACTAGCACCAAATTTAGATTAAGCAGATATAAACAATTCATTACTTACCTTGTGATAAAAGCGAGGAATCGAAGTCAAAGAGTTGTCAATTTTTTTCCAACTTTTGTAAAGTTCCCAAGATTCGGGTCCGTTTGCCATAATGTTCCACAACTATTATTCTTACACTAAGTTAAAAGTTTTGATACACAGTAGCATGTGATTATTGAATACAAATATTTGAAACATGTGTGCAACTATTGACATAAATAGGCTACTTGTATCACACTACAAAACAAAACACAGAAATCATCTAACTTTTAAATCTCACAAAATAATATATTTCCTTAAATACATTTTAATATTTTAGTTTAAATAACGTTCTATTTTTCGAATATAAAGCTATCCACTATTTTAAAATAAATGTTTTCTTTCACCAATTTTTGAGGGTTTTCGCGACGATATTCGGCAACATATGTCAACAAACTTTTAAATTTGGCATGTTTGGAAGTCGTTAAATAAAGAGCACTTCTTTTAGAAGAAGAGAGGGGAAGGTAACAGGGGGATGACATTCTGCAGGGTTACAGAGCTTAGCACATTTCTCGCCAATATAGCCGCTTGTTTTGAATACAATGCCAATCATTCATTTTCGCAGTGGACGGTGTCCTATTCACTAACTTAAAGTTGGATTCTTATCGAAAGCATAAAAAATATATAACCATCTTTCGCAATAGCAAGTTTAAATACACGGAACAAATTTATTTTAAATGAAATTAAATAATTTATTTGTTCATTATTTTTTTGAATAAAAAGTTGAATTATGTAATTGCAGTGGTAAGTAATACGATTACGAGCAGAAAGCGCTTACATTATTGTTTTTTTTTGAAGCCCCGTGTTTTTAACGAAATGATACTGGATTAATTTAAGTAATACGATTACTCTTACTCATGACACGGAAATTCAAAAAAGAAGCAGCTCCTCTATTGTACATTTTATAGATGTTACGAATAAGTATTTTAAATATAAGTAATTTAGTCGGATTTTTCAAAAATGTTATTACTATAAATCGAAAGGGTAAGTTTTTTGAAACAGAATAAAAAGCATTTACTAAAGTGATTTGAAATGCTTATTTTCGTATTTAGTTTTCTATTCTAAATACAATGCTTATTTATAATTTTTGATATCTTGTGCACTGAATATTCATTGATAGATTTTTATTAAATCGGTTGTTTCGCTCATTCTGTGGGGCATCAAATTGCATTTGAATCGTTACGTAATCGTATAAATACTTGTTTTATTAATAACAATTCAATATGTATACATATTTATAATGATACACGTCGAATGATGGATTGACCGGAAGCTACGGTTTTCACTCTGACAATGAATCGAGTTTCTCTGATATTTTTGTTTAATATAAACGGAAAATTTTTAAAAGCTTAATATTTTATCACTTTATCTCAAACTCTCTCACTGTAAAAGTAAAAGAGCAGACTTCCAAAATTAACTAGAAACAATTTTTTTCTCATACTTGAAATCAGATTATAAATTAAACTCATTTTCAAACGGAAATTAGTATGTATCCTTCCATAGTATAATCATATATCTACGCATATAATGTATAAACTCGACTCAATTTGTTACTAAATTTGTGGCAAATAAAATAATGAAAAAGTGGATTTCAATTACATGTTACTGCCTAAATGTAATTTTATTCATATATAAATACATATTTGTGGAAGCGATGCTTTTTTTTTTTACCTAATGAAATTCAAGTTCGAACAAGACAAAAATTGAATTACATACTGCCTGTGTTATAGTTTTTAATTAAATGGAATGAAAAGCTTAAATTCTACACGCTATGCCTAATTTACAAGTAATAAGTTTTCTTTTAAAGAGAAAGTTAAAAATTCACAAATTTAAAGTGCAAGAATTCTCGTTCCATAAGAAACCATAGGATACTCTCTTATGGTTTCCTCTTCTAAAATAACTATATTAAACGCCGAATTAAAAATAAATTCCCTTATTTAAATGCCTATAAAATGTGAACGAAAAGGTTTATTGAAATATTTTTTAACTTAGCAACAATAGAAACTACAATTTCACACAATTGTTTTCTTTACAGTAAATTATTTTAAATAAAAGGGATGCATTTCTCTGCTATGTTAAAAATCATGCGGCCAATTATTTACAAATTACTAAGAGCACTTCTAAATTTATATTAATTTAAGTATACAAAGCATGTTTTAATTTTTTTTAAGAAAAAGTGATCAGAATTTTTTACAAGATTTTCTGGTCGTAATTTTATATCCTTGCTAATTTTAAATAGAGTTTATCCATAGAAATGTATCTAATAATAAAACTAAAATTTTATTTCTAAGAATATCCCTAAAATTTTAAGACACATTTACCTTTATAATGGACATCATACTTAAATTCCTGTTTAATTTAATTATTGAGTTCCAACCCTCCTCCTTTTCCCAAACTTTTTAGACAGTCATAAAAGCGTGATTCTTACTGATTAGTGTGTGGGGGATAAGGATGATAATCTTATTTTTTCTGCTTCTTAAATCTTCAAAACATGCATATACTCTGAAAATAGTTTATTTATTCAACCATATAATAGTATTACTTCTATTTGTTATTCTTCCGTGTTCTTTTTGATAAATACTGAAGTGGGGAAAAAATTAGTTTTGAGTCAAAGATAATATTCACAGTCCTCTTGTGTAAATCAATTGCTTTTCATTTAATGTTAAATACAGTAAATTG
This sequence comes from Trichonephila clavipes, assembly GCA_019973935.1. Classification (NCBI taxonomy): domain Eukaryota; kingdom Metazoa; phylum Arthropoda; class Arachnida; order Araneae; family Nephilidae; genus Trichonephila; species Trichonephila clavipes. Next base: position 585,051 of record BMAU01018109.1, on the reverse strand, counting down.
TGCCAATCCTAAGTTCATAATGACGTATAAAATTTTAATTACGCAAAGTGATAGAGAATATGGTGAAGCATTGAATATCGCAAAATGGGTGATGACACAGATAATTTTTATCAAATTGCAACTGTAGCATTTTTTGCTGAAATAAAAGGCCATTTGATTTCATAAATAATTGCATTATATATATATATATATATATATATATATCAGTGGCGCACACAAGGGGGGTCGGACCCACCCCCATAGCCCTTGATTTTTTTCCGATTGATTACAATTTTAAGTATATAGTACGAAAAATTTAATTAAGTATTTGTTGTTAATGATTAATTTTATTAATTAATGCTAATTATTTATTCAATAATTAGTTTTTAACTGTGTTTTGTTCCCGAAAATCGACAAAATCAAAAGGAGCACGATACAAGAATGGTGAACTTTCGACGCCGGACCCCCCACCCCTTGAAAAATTTCTGTGTGCGCTACTGATATAAATAAATATATATGTATATACTTTTTAAAGAAGCGTGCAAATAACCATATATCATACAAAAAGAGGATAACCTAAATGAAATTGGGACTTGTAAAACACACATGACTTTTAACAAATTTGGTAAATTCAATGCAAAAAAACTACATTATTTTTTTTAAATCCCATTTAATACAACTGTGATCACATACACGAGTACATTTATTATTTTGATAAATAGTTTTGAAATATATATATGAGACAATCTAAAACATATTTTAAAATTACTATATAATACTTTGTTGTCTAAATGTGATATTGGTTGCTAAATAACAAGGAAACATTAGATTTGTGGTGCCTCAATTTAATGCGACTGCATTAAATTTGGTAAAACACCATTTTCAATAATTTGACCATAAAAACCGAAGTTTACTTTGCTTTTATCTCAACTTTTGCATATTATTCTGTTCTCTGTATTTTAATGTTGGATCATATCTGCAAGCAGCTGTATTATTGGCTGAGATTTATTTTTGTGATAATTTAGTTAAGAAAGAAAAAATACAGCATTATGTAACAAAATTTGTTTCAAACGTATAGAGAATGTTTTTGATATAGCATGACTACGATAAACCTGGATCCTCCATTTAATTAGTTATAATTGTAAGTGGTATATCTCAGGGTGTTGACTCATAATAAAATAAATTCTCATCGGAAAACTTGATCAGTTCAAACTTTATAAGAAAAAAAAAAATAAAAACAAATATTTCTTTATAGTCTTGACTTTCTCTATAGCCTGTGTGACCTATATTCAATGACACTACAAATAACCAAAGACCTCCCTCCCTCTGATCTTTGGTAGAAATTTAGGGGTCATGAAAGAGATAGACATCTGCTTCGCTTTGCTTCTAGGGGGAAGGGACATAACAAGAGACGGCCAACGCATTTTTGAGGACCTTCCGACTCCACCCATTTCCTTTAGACTGGATATGCCAAAATTTTTATTTCCTAAGATCCGAATAATAATTATAATGCTAATCAACCTTAAAGGCAATTTAGTTTATGTTTATTTTCTTACGAATTAGTTTAGAAAAATTTGCATTTTCTTTTTAAATTTCATAGATATCAATCCTAATTAGTGATATTCTAAAGTAATATTGTTTTTAATTTTTTATGTCTGTAATACTTATTTATGATTACATTTAAATCAGCTAATATACCTCCTTTTCATTTTTTGATCGATGTAATTTCTTTGCTCAAACGTGAATGGAATTCTTTAAGTGCTATTTTTTAAAAATTAGCTTATTTTTATATGCATAAGAAACTGAGGGAAAATATTTGAAATTATAGTATGATCATGGAATGTACATTGAAAAACTATTTAAGTTTTCAATAAACAACAAGTTTTATTATTAACTGTTGTCAGTAGCGCACACAGGAATTTTTCAAGGGGGAGGGGGGTCCGGGGTCGAAAGTTCACCATTCTTGTATCATGCTCCGTTTGATTTTGTCGATTTTCGGGAACAAAACACAGTAAAAAATTAGTTTTTGAATAAATAATTAGCATTAATTAATAAAATTAATCATTAATAGCAAGTAATTAGTTAAATTTTACGTACTATATACTTAGAATTATAATCAATCGGGAAAAAAATCAAGGGCTTTGGGGGGTCCAGGGGTCTGGACCCCCCCCCTTGTGTGCACCACTGGAAGCGGTTAAAGGGTTAAGGAGAAGGAGATATTAATGGTTCTAAGTAATGAGACAGGGCAAAAGTTTCTACTGTTTATCAAAATATATATATACAGTCGAACCTCCATATAACGAACCTCTATATTGCAAATTTTTCTACATAGCGTTTTCCTGGAAACAAGCGCATTTCAGGATTTTCTTCATAAAATAACCTCCCTATAGTGAAGTGCATTTTCTAAACAACAAACTTTTTTCCCTCTGTGATTGGATTTTTTTCTCCTTATTTTTAAAGTAGTTCCGGACATTTTAAGTTATTCTCTCTTAACACATTTTATGGTTCTCATAAATTTTGAACTGCTTTTTTTGTGTTTAGCGCGCCGAGAGCAATAGATTTATGGGAGTTTCATCCAAGAAGTACTACTTTTCTCTAGAAACATCTTCGATATCCTCTTTCACCCTCAGTGGAATTGTATCGTGTCTCTGTGTCCTTGAACTAATTTCCGTTCATTTGTAGTGTTGATCAGTTATACTAGTAACTCCGTTTTTGATAGCTCGTAAGTGCTTGAGCATTAATTTTTTTAAAAAATTTTCAGGGAGTAGATAAAGGCGTCAAAAAAAGGACATGACTTTAAAGTTTGGTATTCCTCCAAACAGCTTATCAACTATTATAAGAAATCGAGATAAGCTTCAAAATTATGATTCATTGAATTCTTGTTCAAAACGTAGAAGAACATGTGTCTATGAAGATTTCGACGAGGCAGTTTTGAAGTGGATACATACAATGCAAGATAAAAATGTTCCGATCTCTGAACCTTTCGTAATAGAGAAAGCTTTTCCATTTGTTAAGGTATTGGGATAAGACCAATTTCTACGTAGCAATGGATGACTAGAAACATTTAAGAAAAAACACGGAAAATTGCGCCTGAAGGGATTTTTGGTGCATTGCAAAGATATGAAACGTATTATGAAACAAAGTACTTTTTCAAATAAAAAAAACTCAAACAAAATTAACATGTTTTATGCGTAATTAAATTTAAGGACGCATGTGGTGATGTAAGTTTAAAAAGTCTTGTTATAAAATAATGTATGCTTAAAATTACTAGTATGCTTTAAATTAGAAAATGTCCTTAAAGTTCATTAATTTTAAAATAAAATTATTTTCTTTTTGAAAATACAGTGTACATTCCTCAACATTCTTTCTATTTTTTTTTTCGATGGGTAAGATATATAAAATAAAGAGATACTAATTTACAAAAAGGAGTGAGTAATTACTTTTGTTTAAATATATGGTGCTTAGGAACTTAAAATTTATTTTATGTGGTTTATGAAGCATATTGAAAGATGAACCTCTACATAGCGAATTTTCCATGTAACGAACTTTTTTTCGAGATTTAGCGATTTCGCTATGCAGAGGTCCGACTCAGTGGTGCGCACAAGGGGTGTGTAATAGGGACTCCCCCATAGCCCTTGAATTTTTTTTCGATTGTTTATAATTCTATGTATATATTACGTAAAATTGAATTATGTGTTTGTTATTAATAATTAATTTTATTGATTAATGCTAATTTTTTATTGAATAATTAATTTTGTACTGTTTTTGTTCCCGAAAATTGACAAAATCAAAAGAATATATTCGACGGCATATTGGAGCATGATACCAAAAGGGTGGACTTTCGACCCTGAACCGCCCCCTTGAAAAATTCTTGTGTGCGCTACTGGTCCGACTGTATATATATATATATATATATATATATATATATATATATATATATATATATATATATATATATATATGTAATAATAACAATACTCTCCCGTTTTAGATTTCTTTTGAGGTCCAAGAAAAAATTTCAGTTGAATTATCGAGTGCTTGTTTAAAATGTATTTCATTTTATAATTAAATATACATATTTGCTATGCGTTTATAATTTTTGAAGTTTTTTAAAAAATTTCATTTTACAAAAATAAGTACTTTGTAGCTGAGTTCGATATGACAAGCTTAATATTTATGTATGCATCACAAAAGAAAATAACGGAACTGGAAACAGTTACTATTAAAAAAAGATTAATTTATAGAAGAAAAGATAAAATTGAAATCATAAGATTTAACTGTTTAAAATAGAAGAGTAAAAAAAAAAATTTATTTTTTTTTCTGATTGTATGATTATTTTCTGATGGAATATACATTATTTTTTTTATAATGCTACAATTTTAGGATAAATAAATGTAAAAAAAGAAAAAAGAGTGAATAAATAATCACTCTCATGAAGTTAATAAAGTTTTCAACAATTCTGTAGGGTATCACTCATTATAACAACACTACATACATAGGGCAAGAAATTATTAGATATATTTTAGAGCGAGTAACAATTATGAATCAATGAGCACTAACACTTCTTATAAGAATATACTTATAAAATCTATAAGAAATCTACATATATTAATCTATAAGAAATTTCTTATAGATTAATATATGTAGATCTCTCTTAAGAGAGAAAAAAATCTAAAAATATACGTTTTTTATATTGACTTAATCATGATGATTCAGAAAAAGGATTCATGATTGATGATTCAGAAAAGAAAAATCAAAATTTACAATAAACAACAGACAAATGAACCACATTTTTTTAAATACTGGGAAACAATAAGACAGGTTGCGTAATGTCTCATTTCGGAAGTTGAAGATAGAGTAAGAAGACATGATTCATTAAACAAATTGTAAACTAAAAGCATTAATCATAGAAGAATATAAATATCAATGCAGAAATTACAAAAAAAAAAAAAATAAAATATGAAATCTGTACTAAGAAGTCTATGAAAGTTGTGGACACTAAAAGATATTTTACCAAGTATTCTACTTAAGGGGAAAAAAATAAAATATTTAAAACCATATTGAGAGAGAGAGATTTTTTTAAGTATACGAAGGCTTTTGTAGACTAACTTTTCAGCAGTTTTTTGATTATTAATTTTTTTAAATAACGGTTATGCTAGGTTTTAAAAATTGATTATGTTATTCCAATAAGAACAAGTAGTGGATATTGTAAAAAAATTACAGTTCCGATTTATTAATTTTTATTTGCTCAAAACCTTAAATCTTATAGAAAATTGCTAGTGCAAGAACACGTTTGAAGAAATTAAAGCTGTAATTTAACAATATTTAATTCTGTCGATGTATTAATTTAAGTAAAGGGATGGTAAGACAAGTAGTTGATTGGAAAGAAAGGAATCTTGACAGTGGCGTATCCCACTGCCTAGAGAATATTAGGACCCCCTACAAAGTCAGCTTTTGGACCCCAAGCTTTAATACGTACGTGGCGTCATTAACGCTTTGGGCACCCCACAATGCGAGGGTGTACGTTACGCCACTGAATCTATGTCAAAACCTTTAAAAAGGGATTTAATCAGAATATTTTTATCACGTAATCTCTCTAGCTGACAAGTGCTTACTTTTGTCATTGTATGCAATTTTTTACATGTCCAGTGCTGCAACGTAAGTTAATAAAAAACAAGTATATTATCTAAAAAAAATTTTAATGTGCCATGTTTTTATAACGGACTAAAAGATTAAAAAGCATAATTTTTGTTTTCGTCTTTTTCGGGTTCTTCATCTTTCTCTCCCCCTTTCCTTTTTTTAATTCTTTTTTCACATTTTCATGCTTTGCCATTCACTTTTGAGCTATGTGGTTCAGATTTCAAGCTGATCGGGAAATTAGTTTAAAATAAATTACAAAATTCCACCCGGACAGACATACAAGCCTCTTTGGGGGCTCGGGTTCATGACTAGAACTTCTTTTTCTGCATTTTCATGCATTGTCATCCACTTCTGAGATGTGGTCCAAATTTCAAGTCTGCAGCTCATCGGGAAGTTAGTTTCAAATCAATTACCACCCGGATAGACAAGAAAGCGAGTTAATAAAAACATGGTAATTAATAATTATTTTATTTATTTAAATGATTTCTTATTAAAATAACAACTAACTGGTAATTGATAATTAATATTTAGAAGAAATATTCTTACTAATATTACAAACGCGAAAGTTTGTTTGTGTGTATGCATGTTTGTTACTCTTTCACGCAAAAACAACTAAATGGATTTCAATGAAACTTTTCAATAATATAGCTTATACATCAGAGTAACACATAGGCTATAATTTATAAAGATATTGTGTGAAGGGTTCAAAATATAACGATAATTGTCAAGTAAGTAGGAAAGAATTCTGCACTGCAGAAAAGGCCTAGGACAGTATATATCTCTCTATTGTGTGAGAAGCAAAACTTTCCCTTTTTGTTTTGTCTAAGTCAGGCGCTCGCTTCTAATTTATTGATTTGATCATCAGTGTAATCAGTGAATACCAAAGTTTCATTCGACAAGTGACGGGCAGGACATGATACAAAAAATATGCATCAACAAGAAAATAATACAATATTATTATAAGAGTTTAAAAAAAACACTTCTGAGAAAAAACAGAGAAGGGGGCGGACACGAATAGATTGCGAAATACTGAAACAGGAAAATAGCTTATTATGAATTATATTGTTATTAAAATTAAAATGACCTAGAAGGAATAGCTTCCTGTGTAGGTTTTTAAGATGTATGGTATGATTTTTCACACATGGAAGTTTATTTTCAAGTAACATTTTGAAAAATGAAAAAATTGAAAAATAATATAAACTTTTCAATAAGTAAAGTTTGCAACACCATACAAAGGAAAGAATTTTAGGGAATTCTCAACAAGTTCAAAATTATTTTTAACTGAGTTGGCCTGATTACAGTTATGTTGTAACCTTTTATATTTATATATTAAATGTGGGAGAAATTATCGCAAGTTCGACTTGCTTGGGGGTCAGGGTGCGGAAACCCCGCTTGAGGTTGAGGGTCCTGGTGCACTGCACCGCTTAACCCATTGGTAGCTACGCAACTGTGTTCACTAGTGCTTTCAGTTTCAGTTCTTAATGTAACTACTTGTAGAAATCAAATTTAATTCAGTTGAATGAACTTGTTGATGGCTTTTTAAGAAAAAATAAAAAGTCTTCCAAATTTTGATAGGATTACATATTTGTTTACGATAGAATTATATTTGTAGTACAAATATAATAAAAAAAAAATATGCGTAAAATAAAATTATTCACACACATTCAGATCTGAACCGAATACCGTTATTTTTGGCAGAACGGAAACCGGAACAGAAACGATATACTTTTTTATAGTTGAACCGGAACAAAAAAAAAAAAAAAAAAAAAAAAAAAAAATACGATTTGAAGTTCTGGCTCTATATGTTTTGAAATCACTTATTCAAGGTATTATTCCAAGATTTAGGAAAAAAAAAAAGAAAAATAGTGTACTCTTCCAGATCTACAGTTGATGAGGAATTTGATTTAACTAAACAGTATTTCGATATACTATGTAGAAGTCTAATTTTTTTCCCATGAGCTTTTTTTATTATTTTTAAAGGTAACATTTCCCCACAGTATAATGCGCACTCATGAATTTTGATCTTATTTTCTGTGTTCAAATTGTGCGTTATACGCCGGCTTTTACGGTAAGTAATTGCTTCTATAACTGTTACGATTATTTTATTTCAGACGTATATGTTTAGTTTGTTGGGTTAACTGACAAATAATAATTTTTTTAAAAAAATTATTGCATTTTTGTATAATATTAGTGTTGTGTCGTAAATTTACAGATCGCGTACTTTATACTTACAACGCCATTGTGCTCATAAATAACGAAATAAAATGGAAAGGAAGTACAAATACATTTTAAAAAGATACCAGAACACACGTGAATACAAAGATATATATTTCTCGAAAATTAAGCCCATTTCTGGATATTTTAAAATAAATTAGGGACTACAATAAATATATATAATTATTCTAAGAATGGAAATGTTGGAAAAATAAATTTTTCTAAATGATTTCGTTAAATGTTTTCTGCTACGTATTATACTTTCTTGACTATCTCTAATTGTAGCTATAATAAAGTGAATAATTAGTGTGTGAAAATTCTTGTAAGATAGTATGCAAAATCTAAATAAGCTTTTGGAAATTATAATTTAATGGCTAATTTTTATTTTTATGTGCTTCGAGTGACACAACACCGATCAGTAAATATTTCTTAAGATGAATCCAAATTCCATTAATGACTATATCTTCATTAAACTTGCCTGTTATAAAAACAAACTTTTCTCTATAACAAACCACTGATGAAGGGATTCACACACACAAGTGGTACTCTATTTAAACCCTGAATGAAGATTTATATGTGTGAGCATGTTAGAAGAGAAAACCTCTAAAATAATTCCAAAAATTGAGAATTATGTGAATAAATGTGTCGATGATAACTTGAATGAATAATATGGATGTGATGTGGAAGTTAGAACAGTGAGGTGTTTCATATACAATAGCCACGAATCACTTTATTTATAGTATTTTACTAAAGATAGAAAATAAAAATTTAAGCATGAGTTTATTTACATAGTTAAGTTTATAACAGCTGAAACTTTTGCAGTAAATTTAATTCTAAAATTTAAAAGGAAATAGAGTATTGGACGAATTTTTTTAAAAATGTGAATAAATGAGTCTTTCACACATACACAAAAAACAAATCACAAATTACAAAAATGAAATTTAGCTAATAATTTAAAATATCACTTGCCTGTACAAATTCAATCTGATATAAGAATGAATTCATTTACTATATTAAAATGTACAATAATATTACCAACAAATATATATATATAAAAAAAAACATAAATTTTATTTATAAGTGACTTCTTTTTCTTACATAAAGATAAAACTCGAAACATGTAATTCATTTTCAAAGTATTATTTATCACAGTAAATGGATTATTAAAAGCTTATATAACAATTTTTTTATTTGTAATTAAGTTCCCCATTTACTAAGCTCAAATATATATTTCTTCTACAAAATTAAATTTATTAAAAATATTTTGATTTACGTGAATGAATAAAAGGAACCAGTGGCGTAACGGAGAACATTTGGGCCCCCCTGCAAAGTCAGGTTTTGGGCCCCACGTTGAATTTTACAAAGGATCAGTCAGGATTTGGGCCCCTAAGAACCCTGCCCCCCAACGATGCGGGGGTGTACGTTACGCCACTGAAAGGAACAGATTGTTATTTTTACAGTGAAAATTTCAAACGCAAGGGAATTTAACTATTATACTCAAGACACGGAAGAAAAAAACTGCCTGAAAAACAATCTCCAAAATGGGGACAAAACTTTTATGTTTCAAAGAACCACTAGGGCATAGAAAAATGCTATAACGCCAAACCAGACAACCCGAAACAATGACGTCATTGTACATCTACCAATGACAAGCAACCTCTTTTCCTTTGACCGTGCCGAAGAGGAAAGCCCGAGGTGAGAGGAACTCAAAAAGTGCTCTTTATTTAACGTTATGCGTCTGTTTTTATCATGACAGATATTTATGACTCGCTTAAACGAGAGTGGAACGAGTCATTGTAATGTGTAGTTATGCCGCCTCAATAAGTATATAAATAGGTGTGTGCTAATAAAAATGTCTTTAATAATTTTATATGATTGTCTAAGTGAATGAATCCTAAAATATGAAGAAGAAATGGGCTTTACCAAAAGTACGTCTGTTAAAAAATAATCTTGACGTGATATAACTTTTTTCTTAAAACAGAAAGGTCAAAGAACAGGCTATTCAATAATAAGAAAAAGGTAAAGTAATTCTGTAAAAAGAGGAGCTAATCATGACTGACTTCTTTTGGTTAATTAAAAAAGGATCTAGCCCCTTTCATTACCGAATCAATTCCTAACGAATCCTGATTTACCAGTGCGTTTGATTGGCCCTTCAGAGCTCTCCGCATCTTTTCATTCATTACTTTTTACTCGTAACCATGACGTTTCAAGAATGCATTGCGTAATTTTTAATCAATCGGAAAATCGTGCCGTGTTGAGTACTTTTACCTCCTCTTTGAAAAGTATGCCTGTTCGAGCGTACTTCAAGTTTTCTCGTGCTCTCGATTCATTTGATTGAATTTAGACATGATTTATGTCAACATATTTCATATTCTATTATATTTTTAAAGAAAACTTTATAAAATAAAAAGTTAATCATGGACTTCGATGATTACGAAACGTTGCCGACTAGTTCCACTGCTACTCACATGGTAGCTGGCTCATTTGCTGGAATAATGGAACATTGCATTATGTATCCCGTAGATTCCGTAAAAGTGAGTAAAACCTAGTTTTAAATTCATTTAAAAATTTTTTTTTATTGATAGTTTAGTTTTAAATTCATTTTAAATTTTTTTTTTTTTTTATTGATAGTTTATGGCAATGTGACATTAATATCATTCATATAGTTCGATGTGATTACTCTGATCAAATGTATGTTATTAAAATAATGTATTTGATGTGCAGTAAATTCTAAAATTTTATGTTGTATACTATATTTTACAACAAGGTTAAAATATATCAGTAGTGATCTATAACAGTACGAGTAAAAATGAAAATTTATCTGCGACCTCTATTAAATACTTGCACGTGTTTTTAAAACAAATCAAATACTGGGAATGACATTTAATGATATGTTAGAAAAGCAGTGTTATACCTTAAAGATTTCAATTTTACTGTCAAATATTTGAAACTCTCTGATTGTAAAAACGGTATTCAGCATTTCAGCAAATGATATAATTTTCTCCCACATGTAATAACGACGTAAATTTTGTAGTTCATAATCATTCATTAATTTCTCTAATTGTGTTGAAATTATCTTAATGTATTGATATATTAACACAACAAAAAGAGGTTTATACTGTGAAAATTTACTTGTTTTCTTTACTACTATTACCTGTCACTTTCAAGTGTAGCACATCTTCTGTTCTGCAAGCAATTGGATGTACCTGCTAAGATATTTTTAAATGTTGTTAAAATTTATGTTTTGACTTATTAGTTTTTCATTTATTTTGTACTAAAAAAAATTTCATGTAAAATCTTCAAAATTTAAAGTGTATAGGATCATTTTTGCTTTATTTTTTAAGAAAATTAAGTCAAAATACGAAAACCATAGATTTTAGAATAAGTAAAATAAATCAAATTGCTGCACAATTGTAGTTGTATATTTTGTGAATGAAAAGAAAGGGAATTATTTATAAAACATAATATTTCTCTGATTTCTAAAAGAAAGCATTCATATATTTTGTGTTCTGAAAAGTACTACACGCGAATGAAATTTTTTAACGTTTATGAGCTTTTATTTCATAGAGTAATTTTAGATTAAATTAACTTGCATCTTAAATATATTTATTATTTTTAATACTCCTAATGTCTACACAGAAATAGTTTGTTTTTTCTGCCTTGGAATGATAGCAATTTTTGTGTCTCATCTTATCAGTCTGTGTATCATCTTGTATTTTTCAGTATTTACATATTACCGCAACAATTGCCAACATTCAAAATAATGCACTAAGTTGGCAACCCCAATCTCACATGTTTTGTATGCGTTTAATTGGCAATCATGTGTTTAGTTTCATATAATTGCGTAAATAGGTTGCGATAATATGCATTTACCAATTTTTCTTAAATTTTGTATATATGATTGAAATATTTTCATTTCATCATATTTCAAAAGTTCATTTTTGTTTCTTTGTTCTTTTTTAAGACTTATTATTTGTATTTTTTGTTTTGTTTTCTTGTATTAATCTTGATTATTGGCTTTTAATTTTCTACAAATATGTATGCCCATTGTATGTTAACAAAAAGTTACAATTAATGAAGAAGAATGTATTAGGAGGTTGTAAAATAGATTTAAAAGCCTATCATAAAGAAATGTAAGGACTGACCAAAAAAATACCTTAAAGACCGGCATATAACACACATTTTTAACACAAAAATAAGATTGAAATTTATGGATGAGCGTTATACACTGGGCTTAAAAATGATAGCTTCATAATTAAAAAAAAATACTTAAACTTCTACAAAGATTGGAATACTGTTTATTTAAAAGAAATGTTATACCTTATGAACTGAAGGGTTGTTTTTTTAGAAATATACTACTTTTTCAAAATCCTTGGATAATATCTAAAATAATTGGCTGTAAAACATAATAACATTGCCAGCCTACATTGCAGATTCCTTCGTGACAAAGGGAGTGAATGTCATACAGTGAATATACCTTAATATTAAAAAATACAGCTTGAAAGTATAGATGTATGTTATACACCTGTGCATGTTACATGCTGGATTTTACAGTACCTTCAACATTGTAACAAATGGAATAATTCTAGATTGGGAACAAAGTGTTATTTATTTCTGTTAAGTTATATATAAAATATATGCAGTCAAACCTCTATATTGCGAATTTTTCTATATAGTGAACTTTTTACCCGAACCAAGAACATTTCAAGACTTTCTTTAAGAAATACCTTCCTGATAATGCATTTTCTATAAAAGGAACTTTTTCTCTTGTGATTCAATTTTTTCCCTATGTTTAAAATATTTCTGGGCATTTCAAGTTATTCTCTCATTTAACACTTTTTCTGGGGGTCATAAATCTTGAACTGGTTTTATTAAGTGCCTAACTTGCCACAAGAGCAATATAATTCTGGAGGTTTCATCCAAAAAGTGTAACCTTGAACCTCCATTGTCCAGTTCAGTGCTAACATCTTTGATATCCCCTTTCACCATCATGGAGGTGTCTCATGTCCTTTAACTAATCTCAGTTTATTTGTAGTGTTGATCAGCTGTACTGACAATTTCATTTCTAGTTGCTTGAAAATGTTGAAACTTAAGTGCTTGAGCATCAAAGAAAATTTTAGTTCTTCAGGAAGTGGATAAAGGATCAAGAAACTTTCCTTACAGTTTTTCTTTCTTTCCTTTTCTTTTTTTTTCTTTTTTGATAGGTAAGATATATAAAATAAATATTCATTAATTTACAAATATGTGTGAATAATTACTTTTTTTTAATATGTATAGTGTTTATGAATTTAATATATATTTTTATGTGGTTTTTTTAAAGAAAATTGAAAGATGAACCTCTGTATAGCGACTTCATTATGTACAGGTCTGACTGTATACATATTTTACTGTACTTGTTTTTCTTTTTCTTCAATTCTGTGTTAAAGCATGCTTTTATCACTTTCTTTCAGTTAAAGTGCAGATTTAAAGCCCTTTGGTAAAAAGTACACAATTCTTTTCATGGGTGCTTTAATATTAGTTGCCATATTATCACAGACGGCAAAATAGAAAATTCCTAACAAAGCATTAGTGGTGTAAAATAAAAACCGTAACATTTATATATATAAAAGAGAATTATTCGAATTCCGTAAATTACATATTTTAACATTAAGAATGAAATTATTTTCAAAAAAATTCATTTTATTTTCTGTTTGACTCTTGATTCTTTTGAAGACGAATAAATCTTTTTAAAATCATCAAAAAAGATGCAATACCACTAATTAAATTGTTGTTTTTGAGCATCCTTCCGTATGAAATTAGAAATTTAGAATAAAATCAAATCTCAAATGAAGCAATTGAGTTTTAGCTGCACTTGGAGGAACTTACACTCCAAGACGGTTATCTAAAAACGTGAAATCAGGGTTAGATTTCGAATCCAAGTAATAATTCTCATTAAAATTTGAATCGTATTTAATTTTCTTTCGCTTAATTATTCCTCCTGCAATATTTTCAAATAAAGTTGTCATTTTCTTCTCAATCAAATGTTTGTCGTTTTCCCAAACTGAACATTCAATAATAATTAAAATCTTTTCTCTAGCAGTGTATCATTGTTTTGCAAGAATTTTTTCCTTGTGTTCCAAAAATCATTTTATTTGAAGAATGTAAATTATCTCAGTAATAATGTTCAGGAAAAATAACTGACAAGGAGAGGGCACAACTGAGGAAATTCATTTGCGGTCAAGACTTGGTGTAATATTAAAGGGTGTTTTTTTAGAGGTATAGAACTTTAAATTGCAATAAAACAACAATGTATTATTCGATTGACATGAATTTTTTTTTATTCGAAAGATAATCTTGTGGCATTACATTTTAAATACGATTTCTGGCATATGACTGCCACGGCTGGCTCGGATGTAGTCCAATCTGGACGTCCAATTTTCGATGACTTTTTCCAACATTTGTGGCCGTATACGGCAATAACATGGCGAATGTTGTCTTCCAAAATGGTCAAGCGTTTGTGGCTTATCTGCATAGACCAATGACTTTACATAGCCCTACAGAAAATAGTCAAGCGATGTTAAATCAGATCTTGGAGGCCAATTCACAGGTCCAAAACGTGAAATTAGGCGGTCACCAAACCTGTCTTTCAATAAATCGATTGTGGCACGAGCTGTGTGACATGTTGCGCCGTCTTGTTGGAACCACAGCTCCTAGATATCATGATTGTTCAATTCAGGAATGAAAAAGTTAGTAATCATGGCTCTATACCGATCACCATTGACTGTAACATTGTGGCCTTCATCGTTTTTGAAGAAGGATTCCACCATCCCATAAAGCGCACCAAACAGTCAGTTTTTCTGGATGTAACGGTGTTTTTCGACATACACTTGTGGATTAGCTTCACTCCAAATGCGGCAGTTTTGTTTGTTGACGTTGCCATTCAACCAGAAGTGCGCTTCATCGCTAAACAAAATTCGCTTATGAAAATCGGGAACAACGGCAATCTCGTTTTGGGCCCATTCGACAAATCTACGCCTTGCTTGATGATCGTTTTGATGAATTGCCAAACCAAACTGAGAATAAATCACTTGACAGCTGTTAAATCGGTTGCCATCTTGGAAAGTAATGTCAACTTAAACTTCTATACCTGGAAAAAAAACACTCTTTAGTACTTTAGGGTGTTCAACTCTCAATAATGTAATTCCGCTGAATGGCCGGTCAATTCGGAGAAAGTAGCCTTCGAAATTCGTGCTTAACTTTTACACAATTAAGTTTTAATTTCCTCCAACGAAGTCAGCCTGGTTGGTAGATCACCTGCATACTATGCATGAGGTCAGGGTTCGATTCATCAGTAATTTTTTTCATTTCATTTAATTATTTTTTAAAATAAATTTATTTATGAAAGGTTTATTAAATATTAAATGGTATTTTATATAATAATTGGTTCGTATTTTATAAAGTAAAAAAAAAATTAAATAAATTTATTGTTTAAATTATTTATTATGAAAGTTATTTAAAATTTATTATTAAAATTATTTAAATAAGTTTATTAAAATTAATTTTTTTTAAAAAGGGCTTATTAAATACTTTATAAAATAATTAATTTAATAATATATTTTATAAATTATTTTAAATTATACATAATTTATTTATAGTATATTGTATTTCACATAAAACTATTTGTAATTATGTTTTATGTAAAATATCTTTTAATATTTATTATAAATATTATTTATTAATTTAAAAATATATTTATATAAAATTTAATATAAATATTTATATAATTACATAAAATATCATTTAATATTTAATAAACCTTTCATAAATAAATTTATTTAATTTTAAAAATTAATTAAATGAATTGAAAAAAAGTTTATCGCGTGAATCAAACCTAACCTCGTGCATAGTAAGCGGACCATCTACCAACCAGGCTACGGACTTGTTGGAGGAAATTAAAACTTAATTGTGTAAAAGCTAAGCATGAATTTTGAAGGCTATTTTCTCCGAATTTACTGGCCATTCGGCGGAATTACATTGAGGGTTGAACACCCTAAAGGAGTACTACTATTACACCAAGTCTTGACCCCAAATGAATTTCCTTAGCCGTGCCCTCCCCTTGTGAGTATAAACTAAAAAAAAAGATATATATATATATATATATATATATATATATATATAAATTTGCTATGAATATCAAAGCCAGAATATTAATGATTTTCAATAAGAACAGTGAAAGATTTCTTCTAAAAAGAATAGTCTGTCTTTTTAAAAGTATTTGCTGGTTTTAAATAAGGAATAGCAAGTATAGAAAATATGTGATCTTCTGGGAATAAGTCAGCATTTTATCATATCTGGATTACCAAGGTAAAGTCTATCAAAAGGAAATTGTTATCTCATCATGAAATCTAAAAAACATGGCTGAATCCAAGAAGCACATTAATCTACACACCCCAGCCTCTTTGTCTTCTATTTTATTAGAAAATGATATGCATGAATGTGTTTCTGATTGAGCCACCTTATTTTAATAATAATGAACATATTTGTGGGTTGATCAAACATCATAAAAACATAAATTTGAATTTAAGTCTTGGAAGATTGATCAACTTAATTCAAAAGTCAAGGTCATTTTATTTTGTAAAAGATTTTTCGGTACCACTTACAGAAATTTTTCTTAAATAATTGAATGAGTGAATAAATCTTTATAAATATAAGATTTCTTTCAGTAGAACAAATATACGTAAGTTTAATTTGTTTCAGTAAAGTAAAGGGATTGCTTATTGAAATTGATCATTGCAATACTGTGTGATATTAGTATTGTATTATATAGTTTTATTTTTCTAGGATTATTTTGAAAGTATCCAATGTTTATTTACTGTGAGATTTCTTCATGTTGCGACAGCTTTTCGAATTTTTTCCCTTGCATTACACTTTCACTTTTTACCTTGCCATGAAGGGCCAGGGTGACGAGTTTGTTTCTTTCATCCAGGATGCAAAGCAGATATCAATTACCCTTAGCATACACTGCTGGGCCATGTTTATATTCACTTCAAGCCATTTATTGAGGTCTTTTTGAGTATCAATGCAGAATATATCGGCCTTCAGACTTAAGTAGAATGTGAACTCTTTCCTGCTTCAGGCTTGATGCTCTATTATCATTGTATGTAACAACTCAGACATAGTATGTCAATCATCAGCTACATAACAATTTAGATGTATGTACAATTATTTTCCTCCTTGAAAGCTTGGGCTTCTGCTCATTATGAATTTTTTTGTTTGCATCTTAACTTTTGATACAAAATGTATCATCCAATTTCTTGTTCTGCTGATAATTTTATTCGAGCATTTTCAATTATATAATTGAGTTTTTTTGAGCAATGCATAGTTGGTATGTAAATTCTAAATTCTCTTTTTACCTGAAGTTAAATTTTATTACTAACTGATCTTAGTCATATGAAGTAGGCAATTAGTGAATCCTTTTACCCCATCAATATGCTTGAAGTGGTTTTGAATAGCATTCAAATCTATTGTTGAATATAACTTTAATATCCAAGCTAAGTTTCATAAATAATCTAAACATTTTTTCATGAAGAGTACCGTATTTTCCTGTATATAATCTGTGGATTATGTGTTAAAAAAGTTTCAAATTTCTTTGTGCGTATTATACACTGCCACGGTTATTCTGATAAAAAACATAATCCATCAGAAAAGCTTACAATAAAGTTTTGAAAGAAATGCTGCTTACTTTCTATAAAATGAATAACAGATGGTTCATGAATGTGCAATTCGATGAAAGCACATCTCGCAGTAAGAATGTTAAAAATGCCCTTAAGTTCGCATCTGCAAAAACTTTAATAATACCTAGAAGACTGACAAAGAAATTACACCCTTTAGACATTGAAATTAATAGATAATTTAAATTGAAAGTTAGGAAATTATGGGAACAATGGATGTCTGATGGAGAAAAGAATTTTGCAAAAACAGGAAAATTAAAGTATACATCACGCATGAAAATGTCTCCGACTGGTTTTTTTTTTAAAGTGTGGAATAAACACGCTCCAAAAATACAATATTGTTGACAAAAATGAATCTTAACAATAAAGACTTGTCATCAAGTGACTCGGTGTAATTAATTATTAATTTCCTAACCTGATGAATCAGATTTTGACGTTTTTTAGTTATTATTAATAAGTTTCAGGATCATTATATTTCATTCTCATATTTTCTTTTTTATTTTGATAGATGAAATAGACGTTTTTCATAATTTATATTTTTGTACAATTTATTAATTACATTTTTAATCATATTGTGTATTTTTTTAATTTTATGTGACACTACATTATCGGCAGTATATATTTTGGATTATATACAGGAAAATATGGTAATAATGGAAATTGATGAATTACCAGCTTCTGAAATATATTTCTACTGAAGTTAAAAATGTTAAATATAGTTTATATATGGAATGTTTTATTTGAAAAAATAGATTTAATTTTATTCTAGAAATGAATTCTTGAGATTATTATTTTACAAAGGATATATTGTCAGTTCCTTAATTACAGAACATTTTTTGAAAACTTGTTTAAATTCTTTGGATATATTTGACTGTGTCCTTCAATACACTGGACTTTTTTTCATCTATTATTACATTTGATAATTTTAATTTAAGGTAATTATGCTAATATTCTTCAGAAATAATTTACACATAAATACAATTATGAAAATAGTTCATATTTTTCTCCTGTTATAAATATGAAATGTTTAACAATGTTCTATACTAGAAATTCTTTAATTCAAAAAACCAGGTTGATTAAGCTATTCTGTAAGTTCTCATAGAGTGGTATCCATATTTGAAAGTGTATATTTAAAGAAATTAACTTTTGACAGAGAGAGAGAGTATATATAACATGCAAAACTTTGCTTAACAATATTTATTTGTTTGCATTATAAAGTAATTTTTCTAGCAGTTATGTTAATGAAAATGGTTGGATATAAAAGTAACTGTGAAGTAATTCATTAAGAATGCTTGTCTATGACTTAACTTTAGCCAAATCTGAAAATAAATTCTTTTTTTATTTAGTAGGTTACCAGATTAAGTGAGAAAGTTCTGATTTTTTTGTTTTGTCTATAAATTTTCAACGGAATTACTGTATTGTGTTGAACACTTTTGAAAAAAGTTTGTCATCTTTCACTACACAATTTATCAAGATGTTATTTAATCATGTTCAAATTAATAGGTGTTCTTAATTTGCATTAGTTAAGTGTTTTAAAAGGCTTACTGACAATGGCATATTTTAGTGACAGTGATCTATTTTAATTTGTTTTACATATATATGTATTTTTAAAAAAGGCTACTTTAACATGTATAAATTATGTTTTTAATATAAAAAAATATGAAAATAAAAAAAAAACGTGTGACATTCATTTTACTTTAGACACGCATGCAGAGCCTTAAACCCCATCCAAAAGCAAAATATCGTAATATTCCAGAAGCATTTTCAAAGATGATTCGAAATGAAGGTGTTCTTCGTCCAGTTCGAGGAATACCAGCTGTAATGTTAGCTGCAGGTCCAGCTCATGCTTTACATTTTTCATGTTATGAAAAATTCAAGCGTATTCTTAGTGGAAATGAAACTGGTATTGGTAATCCATTGGCTCAAGGCAAGTGTTTTTTGTGATATTTTTATATGAATGCTGAGTATTTGATATTTCAGAATGTGTTGTAATAAAATTCTTTTTTCAGAACTCATTGTTTTGTACAGTCACACTTCCTTTACTTTTACATAGTTTTATACTTTTTATAAAGTCTGGTTTTTAACATCTTTCAAAGCTTGTTATTAATCAAGTAAATTTTACCAACTTCCTTATTGGTATGAAAAACTAGCTATTCAATGTGTTTGTATAACAGAGAATGAAATTTGAATAAGTAAAGGTCCACTTGTGTATATAATTTGATCATTTGCTCTGTTTTAAATAATTTACAATAGGTATATGAGAAATATTACTTTCCCAAAGTTATTTTTTCTGTAATGTAATGATTGATATGTCATTTGAAATCAGTACATATTAATTTTGATGTGTATGACTACAACAGTGAAAAGTTATTCACATAATTAACTGATAACTTTCTTAGTAAATTTCCTTTAGACATGATTTTTTTTGTACTAATATTGATTTTAAATTGCTTTATGTGATATTTAATGCTATATTTTTTAATTTTAACATGTAGTTTTGGTTTAAATTGCATAACTTACATTTTGTACACTTAAAGAAAATTCAAACTGTAACATAAATTGCAATCTAATAAAATTTAAGAATGTAAATGTTAAATATTTAGTTTGTTCAGTAATTTGAATACTTTGTTATATGTTAAGAACTATCCACAAAGCGAGAATAAACTTTTCTTGATTGATTATTGGAATTGCAGCATCTGAACAGTTTTTAGTTTTTGTGATGTACTGAACTGTTCTGAAATATTGAAAATAAATTACTACATTTAAACCTATGCATCAATTCATCTCAAAAGGTATGTGTTATTAAAAGTATGTGTAGGTTAATTATTTCCATCTTCCAGCTAAACTGAAATAAATATTATAGAAGGAATATATTTCTAGATTGAGGTATTTATTTTCTACTTAAAGTTCTTAATGGGTTGAATGCTAAAAATTAAATTTGCTGGTAGAAATTGGGAGAAAAATGTTAGAGAGAGCAACATTATTGTGGACAGCTCATTTGTGTCATCTTCAAAAAAAATTTAATTTCTTAGAACTATGTATGAGAACCACATAGCTCAAATTGAAATTGATTTGGAAATGTATGCTGAGTTTTGAAATGCTGTTTTCAGATAGATTTTCAATAAGAATTTGACTTATAATGTAGATAAAAATAATTATGAAATATACTTTTATGTATACTTAAACTATCCAAAATAAAGCTAATTTTTTTTAAGATGAAATTGTGTCAGAGATAGTCTATTGATTGGTGAACCTATTAATAGTTTGTTGATTGTACTTTTCGTTGTTTATAGTAATTAGTAGTAATAAAAGTGTATGAGAAAATTGTAACTATAGAGTTCAAACTTTTACATGGTCTCCAAGTAAAACTATTTTAAAAAATTTGAAAGTTACTTTTTTTATGATAAAAATGTTAAAAGACCTAATTTATTCACATTTTTAAAGCAATTTATATTTCATATTTTAAAATTTATTTTGTTTCTCAGGAGCGGCTGGTGCTATCTCTACATTACTTCATGATGCAGTTATGAATCCAGCAGAAGGTAATAACTCTTAGAACAAACTCTTACTTTTTTTTTCAGGAATGTATGGAATTTATCTATTAAGTTTACTTTTGTGTCAGTTGTCATGTAATTTTAGTTCTATAGTTTGTGTTGATGAAAGTGTTACATATGAAATTATTTCAATATTTAGATTTTAAATTATGCTACTTTAAATTGTATTTCCACTTTCTTTCCCCTTAACAATTTTCTTTTTTCCTAGTTGTAAAACAACGGATGCAGATGTATGGTAGCCCTTACCGCTCATGTTTTGATTGCTTTACTAAAGTAATTCGTTCAGAAGGTGTTCGTGCATTGTATCGCAGTTATACTACCCAGTTGATGATGAATGTTCCTTTCCAAAGTGTACATTTTATGACTTATGAATTTTGTCAAGATTTAACCAATCATAAAAGAACTTATAATGCTATGGCTCATATGTTGTCAGGTGCTGTATCTGGTGCTGTAGCTGCTGCAGTTACTAATCCTTTAGATGTTTGTAAAACATTGTTAAATACACAAGAACAGCAAGTTTTGAATTCGCTTAAAATTAAGGAAGCACAAATTACTGGACTTATAAGTGCTGCTTCAACTGTGTATCGATTTAGTGGATTTAAAGGATATTTTAGAGGTCTGAAAGCACGTGTCATTTATCAAGTTCCATCAGCAGCTATATCATGGTCTGTCTATGAATTTTTTAAGTATACCCTTGCATTGAAGTATCAAGCTCATTCACATAACTATAAACAAGACCACAGTTCATTAATTGCTCATGCTAGTCCCATTGAAAATTCAAAATCACGACCTATAGCAGCATTACCGGTGGTTTACAGTAAATGAGAGAATTACAAGAAAGGGGTGAGTGTTAATTTTTAAATTCAAACAATGCTTTTATATCAGGTTTTTTTATATATATATAAACGGTTTGTTTTTGAATTTTTTTTTAAAGAATTTTAATACATTCATTTTATGCTTGAATATTATAACTGTTAAAATATCTTAAAGTAAATATTAGCACTTAAAACCTTTATTTATGCTAGTAACACATTTTAATATAAAGGATGGAAAAATTCTACAAGGATTATTAAAATAATGGAAACAACTGTGAATAAAAGTGAAAAATTTTAATGTGCTTCCTAAACATTAAAATATAATAATAGTAATCAGTTTTTCTTTTGTAAATAGAAATTTATATATTCTGGTAATATGTGGTAACTTTATTGAAGTTCTATAAGTCTTGGGATTTTTTTTTTCAAAAGTGAATAACATCCGACCCTGAGGTTTTCAAAAAGGCCAAATTTTAGGAGTCCATCTAACTGGAACGAGTGTGACCGAAACATCCCAATTCGTAGGGGTTTCTAGAGGTACAGTGTCTAATGTCATGATAGCATGTACACAGGGCAGCAAGACAAGCTGACCAAAGCAAAATATTGGACGGAAAGAGACGGATGGGTATTGAAGCAGATGGTAATATCTAAAAAGTGAATAATTGCAGCAAAATTAATCAGAGCTCAATCAGCATCTGGATTTCCCCATTGTCAATGATTACAGTTAGAAAGCACCTTTATAAACAGAACATTTATGGTAAAGCAGCAAACCACTTGTAACAGAAGTTAATGACAAATGTCATCTACAGTGGTGTCACACTCACAAAACCTGGTTGGTTGATAAGTGGAAGAAAGTAATCTGGTCTGACAAATCATCTTTTACACTTCTCTACAGTAGGACACCTACACAAGCTTATTATTGTGATTGTCTCCTTCCAGTTGTCAAGCATTGAAGTGGATCTGACATGATATGGGCAGCCATGTTGTGGTTTTCTGCTGGACCAATTGTAATCCTGAAAGGAAAGATCACTGAGGAAAAGTATAGAGAAAGTTTAGCTGACCACGTCCATCTTATGACGCAAACTTTGTTTCCTGCTTCAGATGGAATTGGTGGTTTTTGATGGACACGAGGATTAAGTTAAACATCTACCTTGGCCCACACAGTCACCCGACCTCAGTATAATTGAATTGTTATTGTTTATTTTTTAGGGCATTCAATACATATCTCCCAGAACTGTCACAATATCTCCATGAAGAATGGTACAGTATTCTTCTAAACACTATTCAGTACTTGTATGAGTTGATTCCTAGGCGATTCCAAGCTGTATTACATGTGAAAGGTGGTCCTACACGGTACTAATAAAGGATTCTTTATAAATTTAAGGTGTTTCAATTATTTTGATGCATTTATAAGATGTTATTAGAAATTGTACTCTCTTGGTATAATTTAAGTTTTAATTTTCAAAGAAACTTATTATATTGTGTGTGTTAATTATTCATACATGATTAAATAAGTACTAATATTAATCCTCTTATTATATTTTCTTGTCTGTTAAGCAGTATTTGATTATATTCGTTATGATATTGAAACATGTCGGAGTTATGTAAAATTGATGGGTATTTTGACATGTGTTTAACTTCTGTTAAATTTAGAAATTTACCTGAATCTGAAAAGCTACTTTTTTCAGTTTTTGAACATAATAGCATGAAATTTTATTTAGCCTTTTAAATCTAAAATGTTCAAATTATAGTTAAACTGTCTTCAATAATGTTTTATTATGAGAGGAATTTAAATGTGGTTTAACATTATGTAATTGTTTCAAATTTTAGTTATTTTTTGAATATAGAACATTTTCTAGTTTGTGTTTAACGTCTGATTTATGTGTTCTTTTTAAAAAATAACTTGTCTTATTCTGATGCTTAAGTTTTAAAATATTTCAGTTTGTTATTTAAATGGCATGAAGAATTTTTCAAATTAAAACAATTAATGAAACAAGTAAATCATGATAGGAATTTCTTTGAAAGGCTTCTTTAATCAAAACATTAGAATAACTATGTTTTGGTTTGTAGTGTAATTTAATTTATTTCTTCAATTTATTTTATTGTACAGGTTATTACACACAAATAGAAATTCCTCTTTCAAATTTAATTGTCACTTTCTAAGATTTACGTTACAATGAATCACTCCAGACTTCCCGTCTGGACTCCCATCCCCCTTTTCTATTATCTTATGAGACCTAGCCTGCATAACTATTTATTTGTTCATAGATTTTTTCTTTTGAAAATTATCCAAATTTGCTGTTGCCAATTTGTAGAGTATTTGTACCTGACAAAATTTCAATTTTTAAATATGTAGTATGTTTTTTTTTTAAAAAAATTGAAAATCTAATGTTTTTCTTTTAAATTCAGTTAAGCAATATCTTTTTTTAAAAAAATTTTAGTGGCTGTATATATTTTTTCCAAAAGTTATTGTAGTATTTCATTTAATTTTAAAATTTTTATTCCATTTAAGAACTTGTTAAATAAAAGTTTTGTGCATTTTGTCGTAATTTTTTTAATTTATTTTGTTTCAGAATTCCTTCTGCAACTTTCATAATCATCAAAAGAATCACAGATATGAAATATTTGAGCTTGTCATTGATTACATAAGGCATCGCTTGTATTGAAAGGTTGCTGATACAAATGTGATAATGTAATAGTAAATATATGATCTTACAGCTATATAATCGAATAAGAGTTCCATATTGTTGTTAGATTTGAAATATATTGTTTTAAATAAAAAATATTATACATTGTTTTGTTTTTTAGTATGTGATTTTTTTTAATTCAATTCTTGTCTTTCTAAAACAAAGTATTTGCAGTTTGTCGCATAGACCATTTAATCGAGGTTATGTAAAATAAAGATATCTGATTATAAGCGAGAAAATATTCCAAACTTAATCAGGAAAAGCTTCACAAGTTTCATGTTGAACACAGAAACCTAGTTAAATAACTTTTAATACATTTCTATACATATTATGTTTACCAAGTTATTAAGCTATGTATCACTTAAAAAATTTTGTGCAATATTTAGTGTTTATATTTGTTATTTATCTCCACAACGTTTTAATATTGTGTTAGTCAGATCTTGAATGTTCTTGTTCTGTTTATGTAGAAGGAAATGTTTTGGAGGCATGTTTAAAAGCCCTCTATAATAGTAAATTTTTAAACCTTCTAAATCAATAGTCAAATCTGTTCACATAGTGCTTGCTCTTTAAAATTGTTTCTTTTTGAGGCATGTATTCTGATTAAAGAAAAAGAAATTCCTGTATTAAATGAAATTAAAAAGTGTATTCAACAAAAGTTTTAGAAAATTTTCACAATTTTACTTATTTGAATTTTTAAAACATAATTAAATATTGAAATGGTTGTCTTTTTTCCCTAAGGCTTAGTAAATTCTTGTTAGAGGCATTCATATATATATATATATTAGTCCTGAGATCACAGTTTTGCAATTGCTTGTGAAAAATAAAATGGTTTGGAAAATTATTTCAATTTACTGCACAAATCAACCATCATGCAATGTCATACATGTATTATGAAAAAAATCCTTCAACCCTTTTTCAAACAGTGGATAATCTTGATCTAAGAAAATGGTGATACATTTTCTTTGCAAAAACTGCAGCTTTAACTTGATTGTATTTTGTATCTTAGGTTGTTGTTTTTTTAAGCAAAAAGTGTATAAAGTAAATATCTGTCAGCTGACTAGATATTTTTTCTAATTAATTTGTTTGATGAAACTAGTATTTCTGTAGCATTTGCTCATATTTTAGGATTAGTTCTTTAAATCCCCTCAGTTCATAATGCAAACTCTCGGTCGGTGTTGTTGAATTGTAGGTTTGAGTCCTCATGGTCATTGTAGATCTCTTGTGTAGAAGGGTTGATGCATATTGATATAGAGTTGTATTATTATTGTAGTTTATTTGACATACTTGTACTGCTATAATGAAATTTTTAAGTATGTCACACACACACAATTTTAGTAAGAATCTTGTACTGTAAATAACTTGTAAATATTGACATTTTTACACAGGAATTGTGAAAAGTACCATAATAGTCAGTGTGTTCAAGGCTTAAATTTCTGATTAGCATAGTGTGGAAGTTAGAAACAGGAGTGCTAACTCATGTATCCTCATAACTTAATTCAAAATTATAAGGTCTGTGTTTGGTAAGGTGTGTGTAAGTACTGCTTCAAAGTGTGACATTTATTGAAAATCAAAATAATCTGTTTCATCTATTTCATATTTTAACCTTTTAAAGAACTTGATTCTGGAAATTATTAGTTTCTAGTTGCTGAGGCATTTTTAAACCTAGACCTGATTTCAGAATTTTATTAATAGTTATATATATTTAAATGCAAAATGGTCTTATCTAAATGTAATATTCTTATATTAAAAAAGTAATCATTTCTATTAGTTTGATAAATGAGGCTTGTAGTTGATGCTCACTCTGTTGAAGGTGATATTTTTGTAATTCTTGCAAAGCCTTTTTAAAATCGTAATACAGAATCATGGATCAGTTTTAAAATTGCAGGTGAACATTCTTCAATTGAGGGAATTTGTGTCAAGCAATTAATTGCTTATATGGTTAATTTGGTAAACCAAATGGCTATCATGGGCATACATTATTTATCAAAAAAGAAAAGCATTTTTTTATCTATTTTCTCTCATAGACATATTTTAATAAACTTAAATTGTATTTATTTGAACTAAAGTGTATGATAAGTCTAATTCCTGTTTCTGTGATAACTAAATTCAAGCTTATATTATTCGGGTATATTTAATTTTATGGAATTTTTCATTAAAAATTGACCAAAAGATATCTATTTTGAGTTACATTGTATAAGAATAAATGTTTAAAAAATTCCCTACTAATTAAATGTTGCTAGCATTTATATTAAAGCTAAAAACTATACTATTTTCTTTTAGTATACCTTCACATAATACCAACGTAGAAAGAGCATTAAAAGGGTGAAAAAATATTCAATTTTTAAAATCCTAATTTTATTGCTCTTATTTTAAGTTTCTGTATTTGTCTTTAAATCTTCAATCATATTGGTATGCATGCTACTAGGTTATTTTTAGTTAGTAACAGATTGCATGCTTGAATTTTGAACTGAAAAGAAATTTACAATGTTATTTGAAAAAAGAAATGCAAGTATTTTTATTTTGGCTTTCAAATTTGTAAATTATGTATAGAAAAATAAACCTAATGAGAGCTAAAAAGATCTATTGTACATTATAAGATTGTAAAATTAAAGTTTATGTTAAGAACTATTTTTGGAACTGTTCAAGAAAATATGAATATTTTACTGATAATAGTGAACCCTGGTATTTTAACCTTTGCAGACATAGTACATTCCCCAGGAGCTACTATCACTTTTCAGTGCGTCACCAATATAGGCGATACCAATTACCGCAAGTAATTTTGATGCCCAGTTTCCTCCCCAGAGGGAGGCACCTGAGCTCTGACGGTGCAAACTTGTATAAGGATTTAATTTTGCTGAGAGTACCCAAGACAAACAAACACTCCAGTGATCTTTTACATGCCGTATAATCATACGACTTGGCCGCTGTCGATTTTCTGCATCATGAAAATCCACCGATTTGGCCGGGGTTGAATCTGGTTTGTTGCAGAAAGCTAGCGACAAACCAACCACGCCACCCAGCCGGTACAGAAAAACGACTGGTTTACTTTTTTCACATCACTTTTAAAATTTATAAAAGGATTTATTTTTGGCAACTGTAGAGTAAAAAGCATAGTTTGATATAAAATGATGAGAATATAAATATACTAATTTTATAAAAATTGGTTGATTTAATTAAAATTTAAAAAGTTTATTTTTTTATGAAAGATGGAGAGATTTTAAATTTATTTTTAGACTGGCTACTTTTTATGAACCTTTTGGTTATCTGTATACCGAAAATAGGTTTAACTAAGACCTTGTTGAAATGAAGAAACTGAATTTTAGTTAACATTTTAAAAACATTCCTAATGAAGAGACAAATTATGATCTTCAAGTACTAGTTTCATTTTAGCGTAGTGGTTTTGTTCTGCTGGGTGGAGCTCTTTTGTAATGTTTAAGAGATCTCGCACCAAGTGGAAACCTATTAGTCAAATTATTTAGATTTTGCGATGTACTTGCTGAAGTTAATGTGATAAAGCATGTATCTGCATGAATATTTTTGTGCTTTAAATAGAAAATTGTTTTTATGATATTCCGTGATAAAATTCGGAAGTACAACATTTACTAAAACATTTGAGATTGATGAATTCTCAACCCCCCCTCATTAACTTGAACGTGATTCTCATTATTAGAAGACAATCTTGTCAGAGTGTGATACAGAATTCTTTTTTGTATAGGTTAGTTGATCGTCAGAGTCATAACTGATAGGTGGAAGTTTCAGCCAAACCAATTGATCGGGTTCCAAATATCATCGCATAGTGGGACTAATGGACGATAAATCTGTCAGACCTGCAAATACCCAGGAAAACGTTGACTACTGTGCCGTTGGACCTGGGTTTGAATCCCAGAGAACGTTTGTAAATGTATTGTGCCTGTGTAGCATGGAAATCCTCTGAATATTCACTCGAGAGGGAAGACGTCCCCTAACCACCCCCAGGGTGTTCTCCTTCAAAATTGAGATGAGACCGAGCCAAAACGCACTGTCACCTGCATGTTGCTCAAAGCTGCCATTAACGAGAGACGTAAAAACTAGCCTCGATCTGAAACAGTCGATAGGGTGACAACAGCTTCTTGACCAATGAACAGACTTCAGCTTTGAAAACAATTGCGGGGGATCGACCGATGGAAAGAATTGATCTAGGTTTTTCGCGCCACCGAACACGAGAGTAGTCATGTTGTGAGTGTTTAAATGACGAATCACTGTGTAACATTGAAACCTCTTATAAAATTAGGGCCTGCTGTATAATAATGTGTCTGCACTTACTGTTCGACGTCATCTTCAGTAGAGAGGAATTTCAGCAAGATGTCCATTTGTGCAATTATCTTTGACTGCGCACCGCAGACATGTGTTTGCATTTGTACGTTGATGGGCATACGAAAGACACTGTCTCTTCAAACGAATCACTTGTCTTCCTGTAAGCCACGATAGTGGTTTCCAAGCCTGGAAGCTCTACCACGAAGTATTCTTGCTGAATGCGTCACCATACCGATTCTTCAGGTGATGTTAAAATTTGGTGTGCTCGCACTTCTCATGTACTGAATACTTGTGTATTCCGTAGCCAACAATACGTCCTTAAATTTTGAATCTTTTTCTCCATTACCTTTAAACTTAGTTTCAACGAAGCAAAGAATGACTACACTTGGCATGCAACGTTCGAGAATTCACCGTTGCCCACCAGTAGGCACTACTACATTAGCTTGCCAATTTTGATATGCTGCCCATCGAACATATGTGGTTAATGTTTTGCAAACGACTGCACGGCATTTTCCTCCCTTTGCTACTCCAGATAAACTGACTGCGTGTGGAAGTAGCTTGCATTGACGTATCCCCAAAACATATAAAGCTAAGACGTGTCGCAATAGTTGTTGCCAACCATGGCGACTACCAATTTCAATTTCTTCGTTTTCTTCACAAGTTAAACTGAACTTATTTCAATATTTTCGCAATTTTTTTTTGTTGATCGCCCAATAAATTTGCCTTTGATATCGCTTGTCCTTCATGCTGTTAAATTCGGGTGGCCATAAATGTACATGCAATACATTTTTTTTTCATTCTCGATTTAGTGGAAAATCGTCACATGTTGGAATCAGGATTGCCATTCATTAATTTCTCTGGCAAAGGGGTGTGTTAGTTTCGAGAATGAGTATCGGTGTCTTTTTAACTAAAATGTTGCTTAGAACCACAAAGTCCCTCACTAAGGGTTCGCAGCTATTCACTCAAGTAAATAAATTTTTTTATTTCGAAAATAGTGGCACACACACATCTCATAAATGTTACAATACTGTTTTCGTTAATGCGTGTCTGATGTATTTGAAATGAGATAACAGATCTTTGAACCTTTTTTCAAAGCAATTTTTTTAAAAGTTTACAAATTAAATAATAGTGTTCAGTCTTATAAGTTGATACATGAATAAATTTATAGGTATGATTAATTCATTACAAATACTTGAATAAGCAGTGAGAGGAAAGCCATAATTTTAATGTACGTAGGTGGATTAAAAAAAAGATTACAAGCCGCAGCAATTGAAACCTACATATTGTGGAGAAATTTTGTTTCCCCAGAGTGGTGATAAATGTCGCTACTTAATACAGCTAGTTTGCGGGTAGGTAGTGAAAGTTTCCAGATGGTTCAGAACGATTGAAATGGAAAGACTGATGAAACTGGTCTCGTTTGGAAGTGCGAGCTGTGATTCGATTTTTATGGGCAAAGGATGTGTCCGCATCTGCAATGAGCAGACAACATGTAGCGAAATTGTCACTCTTTTCAATCAGGCAGACATGATGTCGAAAGTCGCAATATGACAGAGAGCGGCCGACCAAGTTCTTCAATGACAGAAATCACCGCAGCACGAATTGGAGAAAGGATTCAAAATGATCGACGAGCGTGAAACCTCGTCAGAGCTGGGACTGAGCTATGGTAGCATGTAGCATGTCGTTTCTGATGTGCTGCGTTATTCCAAGACAGTGCTGAGAAATCCGCCAAGACCTGGGTCAATTTACAGGGTCCTAATTTCTACTAAGACGGGTTAAACAAGTTGGTTCTGCGTTCTGATAAATGCCTAAATAGCCTTGGTGATTATGTTGAAAAGTGATAGGCACACACGTATGCCTCTTAATTCTCTTTTGTATTTTCTTTCTATTGTTAATATTTTTTTATTCGACTTGTAATCTTTTTTTTGGATCCGACCTCGTTCATGTTTATATTAATGTTGCAGTAGAGCAGCATTTCCCAACGGGGGAAGTGCTTTGTGAAGATCCTCGAGAAATATAGTTTAATTATGAAAATTAAACACAGAAAAAATATCCAGGAGGTCGCGGTTAGAAAATACATTCTGAAATCTTAGATAATAGAGGAAAATTTATGTAGAAATCATTTAAGCACCACCGACCTTGGAAAAAATCAGTCATTTCACTTTACACTCGTGTGCAATTGAGAGACTTTTGCAAATTTTTTGTTCGCTTTTTATTAAACGAATTCAGTTAAAAACACGAATTTTGTTCCTCCAAAGAATTATAGGAGGGTGGTCCCAGAAGTACCCGACCCAACAAAGAAAACACAAAATTTTGGAATTTTTTAATTTTCGACATAATCTCTTTTCAGCTCTACATTTTTCCCAGCCACGTTCAATAAGTTCAATGGCCTTTTTATAATAAGAACTGTCTTGCTTCTCAAAATAACCATTAACTGACGACATCACTTCTTCATCGTTGGAAATCTTTGACCACTGAGCTATTTTTTCAAGTTTGGGAATAGAAAATAATCCGAGGGGGCTAAATCAAAGCTTGGCTAAATAGGGTACATGAGGTAGCAATTCAAACTAATTAAATGATTTTGGCGATTGCAATAACGGATTTGTGAGCAGGTGCATTGTTTTGATGAAACACTTTCTTCTTAACCAAAGGCGACCGTTTTACTTGATTTCTTCGCTCAAATGTTGCAATAATCGCCGTTGATAGTTTTTCCTTTTTCAAGATATTCGATGAAAATTATTCCACGCGCATCCCAAAAAACCGACGCCATGACATTGCCTGCAGATGGAACAGTCTTCGCCTTCTTTGGAGCCGGTTCTCCCTTTTCAATCTATTGTTTTTATTGTTCTTTTGTCTCAGAAGAGAAGTAATGGACCTACGTTTCATCCATGGTTATGAAGCGGCGCAAAATTTCTGCTTTGTTGCTGTGAAACGTCGCTAAACACTCAACTGAAACATCACGACATTGTTTTTGCTCGAGTGTGAGCAAACGCGGCACCCATCTTGCACACAGCTTTCTCATGTCCAAATTTTCAGATAATATGCGATGTACCGCACTTTTTGAAATGCCTACAATGTCTGGTAAAACGCGCACTTTAAGTCGACAATCATAAAGAACCGCTTTATGTGTGTGTGTGTGGATTTTCTTCGCCATTTCTGGAGTCCTGACCTCATTTGGTAGACCAGCGCGATGCTTGAACGGCCTCGTTTAAACTCTGCTACCTAGTATTTTACTGTTGTAAACGAAGGAGCAGACTCAACCAGAGTAGAATCTAGTTCAGATTTTATATTGGTTGGGCCGAGGCCTTTCAAATAAAAGAATTGTATCACAAAACAAGGACCAGTTTTCTCCATTTTCACTGAAAGCGATCAATATTTATGGCTGCCAAACAAATACTAAACAACGTGGCGTCTTCAAATTTGAAACATGTGGGGGCACGATTATATGGAGCCCCAAGCCTGATTGACGCCATGTACATACCCTTTGTAAGATCTGGCTTGTGGCCCAAAACCATGACTTTTCAGGAGGTCCTAACATTCTCCGTTACGCCACTGCTACCACACCATCCTTGTTACAAGTACGCATAATGGCAAATTTCAAGGCAATCAAATCAATTTTTTAAATAAACGATTTATTAAACAAGGTTACAAGTTAGCAAGATAAAATATTTTTATTTCAGTTGGATATAAATGGTGTAGTCTATATTTAACAGTGGCATAACGGAGAATACTAGGGCCCACCTGCAAAGTTGGGTTTGGAGCCCCTAGCCGGATCTTACAAAAGATCGTAAGACCATAACATAACAGGCTTTGCCCCTCCCCCTTTGTACGTTATTCCACTGCTACTTCACCTGAAAACAAAATCGTATTTACAGTCCTAATCTGCGTCACCAGCGATCTCTCCATTTTCAGTCAGTCTGTCTGAAGTAAAAACAATTTTTTTTTATTAAGAGTTTCAACTATTATAGTATACACTTCAAGAAACAATAATTCACAAATATAAGAATAAAAGAATAAGGTATTAATATTTGCTCTTTAAAGAATATCGTTTTGTCATCTGAACAAAATATAGAAAATACGACTTATTCAATAATTGTGATTTGACGATTTAGTAAATATTCTGTGAAAAGAATCATCCTGCCGAAAAATACTACATGAAAATGTCTTGACTACTTAGAAAATATTACATAGTGATAAACAAAAAGTTTATTTTTATTTTATTTTTTATTTATTTTGAAAATTGGTGCATTTTTTACTACTTGCTTAAAAGATAACACGTTTAAGTAGCGTAATTTTAAAAATCATTAATATTTTTCTCTATGCAATAGATTTTTTGACACGTGTTCTAAATGGAAAAAACAATATTAAATCCTACAGTTCCCTTACTAATTGCAGCAGAAGTAGAACAGAGTTTTTTAGGTAGTCACGAAATCTCAAGGTCAGGAGAAAAAGGTTGGATCGTTTTTGAACTGCTAGTGAGTAGCTACGTCAGCGAGAAACTAATAAAATCAGATTTAAAAGGATCCACTTAGAAATGAAACTGTAATTAATTCGCGCACTTTTCGGGGGGGGGAAGATGAAATGAAATCCAAGCAAAATAAAGGTTTTCCTACAGAACTAAGCGGATTTAAGGAAGATAATTTTGACTTAGAATTTCTCTCTTCTGAAAAATATGCGGAGTAAAAAATTCCTAATATCGCGAAATTTTAAATGACTTCTAAAGAAGAAAGATTCATTTAATGGATTCTTTCTGTGAAGTATCAGAAACTTATTCTTAATTTTGGCTTATTTCACGGGGAAATTATAGACAGAAAATACACTCAGATTCTTTTTTAACAACTGTTGAAAGAAAACTGTGTGTGTGATGGGGATTAATTGTAAAGTTAATTTATGCTAAAAGGATAACTTTACATCAAAATTGTCGGTGCATGTTGGGAATGTCCCCTTTTATAATCTATGGCAGGGGTGGGCAAATTTTTCCAGCGTACGGACTACTTCTAATTTTTTTCATGGTGTTGCAGTCCACCCAATGGTGTAGGTGTGATGAACTAAGAAAAAAAGGCTGCAATATATTTATCACAACTTAATAATTAATACGAAATATGCACTAACATATATAATTATTATAAAAATTTTACACTTTTAAGACCACGTTTAAAGCAAAACGGAAGATACACGCAAACATAATAATAATAATAGTCACAAATATTATAATATCAAATGATGCATTTTTAATCAAACAATTCAAAATGCAGTAAAATGTCAGCCAATGCTTAATATTTCGGTACATAATTACTTACTGCTAATCTTCAGGCGGTTTCACCCCAAAATATCTTGGCGGTCCACCGGTCGATCGCGATCGACTTAATGCTTTCCCGTGATTTATGGAATTAAAAGTTTTGGGAATGCATGATTATATTAAAGAAAGGAGAGATTTTTATGATCATAGAGAAAAAAATGAAAATTATTTCCCAGTATGAGTGCATGGAAGATCTGCAGGGAGAACCGTTGAAAAGCATATCTAATAATTTACTTGCAATAAGAAATTAACTTGGAAGACACACATTAAAAATCATTCAGTAGAAGGAATTTTTTTGACGATATTAAAAAAGATGTTCAAGGCTTGGGGGAAATCTGAATGTAACTTAGCACGTGCCGGAAATTTGAGTAAAATAGTAACTGTTTCTTTTTACCTCATAAGCTGGTGATTAAATTAGCTACAAAAATTGATAGAATTCAACCCATCTAAAACGTTTCAGCCTCTCAGAAGGGAAAACTCTCTTTGGACGAATGCACGTGCTTAGAAATCAATTTGTTGGAAATGATTCCCAATAATTCTGAAGTTGATATTAGTGTCGATATAGAGAAAAGTTGTTTCGTTGATGTCTATTGCTTCCAATGATAGATTTTTTCTTTTTTAGATTTTTCCCCGGGTACGGGAAGGACCCCTTACCTGTCAACATATCCTTAAGGTATCAGACTACGTTCGGAACAGTGGTTTGAAAAAGCGCATAAATGGATAATTTTCATGATATTTAGTGTCACTTAGATTAGAATATATGCATAAAATTGTTTTAAGGACATTTTGATAAAAAAAAAATTATTTAAATGCAATATTTTGGCAAAAAATTAAATTAGAATAATCTTTTTTCCAAATGTTCTCCTTTTGTGAAAAATACTTCTATTATAATAATATTTTGCCTGTATATAACTCAGACCTCTGTTCAGAGGCTCAACTAGAATTTTTGAAATATATAACTTAGAAGTCTATTTATCCATACTTTACTACAACAGAAGAGAGAAATTTTATGAAAGAAACGCCGATAACTATTTGAATTGGTGGTAACTTTGAAAATAATGTGAATTTTTCAAAAATTCTAGTTGGGCCTCTGTACAGAGGTCTGAGCTATATACAGGCAAAATATTATTATAATAGAAGCATTTTTCACAAAAGGAGAATATTTGGAAAAAAGATCATTCTAAGTTAATCTTTTGCCAAAATATTATATTTAAATATCTTTTTTGTCAAAATGTCCTTAAAACAATTTTATGCATGTATTCTAATCTGAGTGACACTAAATATGAAAATTATCCATTTATGCGCTTTTTTATAATCACGGTTCCGAACGTAGTCGGATACCTTAATACATCTCTAGGAAAATCACCTTCTTGAATACAACGAAGTTTCTCAAAGAAAGAAATAATTATTTTATATAAATAATCTTGTACCTAATATTTATGAAATTGTGCAGTGTATTTACAAACTTCAGAGTCTGTTGAAATTGATTGGATAAAAATGTTAACAAGTATTCACAGGACATAAGAAAATTTTGATACTAATATTGGGAATTCATAGGTAATAATATTTTGAAATGTTGTACAAATTTAGAAATGTAAATCTACGGCGGGGGGATTAAGGGATTGAGATTTTCTTCATTCTGCTAAGATATTCGATCCCATTGATTTATTATCTCAGACAACATTGCTTCCAAAACTGCTATTACAGGTTACATAGCAGTTAAAATTATATGGAACAGTGAATTGTCTCCCAATTGTATAAAATAATTTTGTAAATGTTTAAATTTTAACTCCGAAAAATATTTATGTACCTCGTCACACATAAAGGGCAATAGATCTTCTAAGCTACATTTTTTTGTTTGGATGTTTCCGAGGGAGCGTATACCGTATAATCTATCAGAAATAATTTTAAATTACAGGTAGTATACTCTCTTTCTAGAACGGAAATCTAGGATAGATCCTCTCACACTTCGTATGCCCAGTATATGGAGCATGACCTGTAATATGGAAGCTAGGCTAGTTCTAATGAAAGCACTTGATTATACAGAGTGTTTTTTTTCCACGTATAGAAGTTTAAGTTGGCATTACTTTCCAAGATAGCGACCGATTTAACAGCTGTCAAGTGATTTATTCTCAGTTTGGTTTGGCAATTCATCATGAATAGATTCACGCCTGAACAACGCTTTCAAATTGGGCAATTTTATTTCGAAAATAATGGTCGATTTTCATAAGCGAATTTTGTTTAGCGATGAAGCGCACTTCTGGTTGAATGGCTACTTCAACAAACAAAACTGCCGCATTTGGAGTGAAGCTAATCCACAAGTGTATGTCGAAACACCATTACATCCAGAAAAACTGACTGTTTGGTGCGCTTTATGGGCTGGTGGAATCCTTCTTCAAAAACGATGAAGGCCACAACGTTACAGTCAATGGTGATCGGTATAAAGCCATGATTACTAACTTTTTCATTCCTGAAGTGAATAATCATGATGTCCAGGAGCTGTGGTTCCAACAAGACGGCGCAACATGTCACACAGCTCGTGCCACAATCGATTTATTGAAAGACACGTTTGGTGACCGCCTAATTTCACGTTTTGGACCTGTGAATTGGCCTCCAAGATCTTGTGATTTAACACCGCTAGACTATTTTTTGTGGGGCTATGTAAAGTCATTGGTCTATGCGGATAAGCCACAAACGCTTGACCATTTGGAAGACAACATTCGCCGTGTTATTGCCGATATACGGCCACAAATGTTGGAAAAAGTCATCGAAAATTGGACGTCCAGATTGGACTACATACGAGACAGCCGTGGCAGTCCTATGCCAGAAATCATATTTAAAATGTAATGCCACAAGATTATCTTTCGAATAAAAAAAATTCATGTCAATCGAATAATACATCGTTGTTTTATTGCAATTTAAAGTTCTATACCTCTCAAAAAACACCCTTTAATTCTCCTTTTGTTAAAATTTAGAAATGATTGGCGAGAAAATACTTGATAAAAACGCATATAATACAAATTATACAAAAATTAGTATGGTGCCAAAAAAATTGCACTTTAATTTTAAAATGATAACTTTAAATTTAAAAAAAAAAATTAAATGGTATGAAACAAAATATATTAAAAGGATAGAATTCGGAAACAATTAAACTTCTAACCATTTGTTTTTGGTCTGCGTTTCAATGAATGAAGTTAAAATGTATGAATTGTTTAGTAACTTTATATACAATTATTTCGGGAATAATCGAAAAACTGTATTATAATTTGTAATTGTGTATTAAACATGTAGACCTGTGTTTGTATATCAAGTTTGGCACAAAATTTGTGATCCAGTTATTTGGGCTGCTACTTGCAAGTGATCATTAAAACTCAATGGTAAATACTATAATAGTTTGCGCCTGTGATTTATATCTTTCTAGCGTACGAACTGATTAAAATTGTTCTATTTTCGTCTTTCCCAGTCCCTGTGGATTTTATTAAAAATAAAAACATTTTTAAATATTTGCTTTCGAAACTAAAGTTTAAAAAGCATAATTAACTTAATCTGCGAAAAAAAAAATTATGAAAATGTGTATAAAAAGATAAGTAGAGTTAAATTGTATAATAGAGTAAATTATAATCTCATAAATGTCCAGTTTTGTTAACTGCTTTATTTTTTCCGATATTTATATTGTAAAAAATAATTAACAAGTGAATGTTTTACATGTTTTCAGATGCGAAATGTTCTATGATTACGTTTTATTGTAAATCGCGATTGCTATTTCGTTCGAAATTCTTTTCTTACGGTATGCGACAAATTTCCAAAAATTATATTACCTGAAATTTTTTTTGTCCAGATTTTTTTTTCTTTCTTGTTTCATGTTCCAGTTTAATGTTTTCTCGCAGCAAAATGTCTGCTTGTCACATATACAATGATTTAATTTTAATCTCTCAAACACGTACAAATGTTTTTTTTAAAAAAAACATTTTTCTTTTAGTATTTTAATCGTTACATTCTGACTGTACTCTTCTTTCGTATCACAAAAATTTGATCTCTCTACCTCTCTTTTCTTCTTCCTAATGTTTAACTTCAATAAAGTAAAAATTCGCAATGGATATAGTTATAGCAATTTTTGTTTTCTAACTCTTCCATTGAATCTTTTTCAATGCCTACTATTAGTTCACACTCTCCTTATATAGTATATATGTATGTGTGTGTGTATATATATATCTTGTTCATATTTTAAATCGTTAGTAAAATACTTCCTATCCATCCACTCGTCCAAATACATTTTTTAAACTTGTAGTGAATGACACTTGATGTTAATACAGATTTTTAAAATATTAATTCATTAATTATATTTAATTAACGAATGAATAGTAACAAACAAAAAATAATACAACATATATAAAAGGAAAACCGCTCGTTGTATCCCTTTAGCGCAATGGATAGTGCGTGGAACTTCTAATCCAAAGGTCGTAGGTTCGAATCCTATATGGGAGGCCTAATTTCTAAGAGTGTGATTTATGAATGAATAAATAGTAATAAACAAAAATAATAGTCCAGCACCATACATGTATAGAAAGGTAAATGGAAAATTTCAAGGAAAATAGCCTTTTATTTTGCTATTTAATAGTGTGATTCTGTCATATGTATATACATGTTTATATTAATTGTAATTGTTTAATAAAGAGTAATTAAAATTAAAATAAATGTCTTTGTTGATCTAAGTAGGAATTGACTTACATATATATATATATATTATTTGTGTGTGTGTTCAAATATACACATCAACTATTTCCGAGAACTTAACATATATCCGATTAACCCAAGTATTTCGCTGTCCATTTTAAATCTCCCTCCATTCCATTCCAATTGAAATGTGATTTCCTTACAGATCGAATTTCTCTAAAACCTAAGCCACCCCCTTTTGCTGGGTGTCACGTGACGAGGATTAGTTGAGCGGTGGGACAACAATGAGCAACGGTGGTCACGGTTTACCTCGACAACCAACCTCTATTGTGGTGGTGGTGACTCTTCATTAAAGGCAAGCCGCCACTTGTCACCCTTATGAAAGCAAACCAAAGGGGCGCATGGGATCGTTACAGCTGGAAGCTTTTGTCACAGCCTCATCAGCTGACTTGAGGCCCATGAATCAGAGGATTCAAGATCCGCTGCTGAATCGTTACGCCACATTAAGTACACCATCCCCTTTTTTGCACCTGTAACAAGTCCGACTGTATTGTTAGAGAGAGAGAGATGAAAAATTATATTCGTTGAACATATATGTGTCAAAGTTTATCGAAAGGAAATTTGAAATTTTGATAAAAATAATCGAAATTTGCATTACTGCAACAAACAACATTAGTCATTTTTTATGATTTGATGACATAATAAGGAAACTTATTACTTAATGTTGTTAGAAACATTAAATAAGTAAAGAAGTAAAACTTTTATCAATTTTATTTCAATAGTAGCAATCAGACGCATCAATATTAGAAATTACAGAGATTGTTGACGAAAAATTGTAATTTCTCTTCTAATAACTATAGAAATTAGATTATTTTAAATTATTATCATCTCATTTATTTCTTAATATAATTGAGGATAATAATTGAATCTTAATTAAGTATGATCTTAAGACACATATTTGTTTATTTATCATTTATACAGTTTAAATGTTTAAGAAAACACTATGTTATTAATCCAGTGCTTCTCAAACTTTCAATATTTGCAACCCAATTCCAATTCTAATTTTCATCGCAATATCCTCCATACAATAACAATGTATTGAATTCAATAATACTACACTTTGACGCTAAAGCTACAATACGACTGAAACCTCTTAAATACCATTGGCGTATATAAATGTCTCACTTAGCAAAAGTGTAAATTGCCCCGGACGAATGCATACATCTTTCCGAAGTACGATTTTACTTTGCACTGCTATCCATAAAATTATTCCGAAGGCCTTAGAATGCAGTAAAAGGGCCTTGGCAGTGTTTGCTTAGGATTTACTTATTTCGGAGGATTTGCCAATTTATCAGGCTGGCTTTTTAGGGTGGTATCGAGGAGCGAGTTGCATAACTTTTAATCGGCAGTTAAGGAATAAATTATAAACCGCATAAATTATCAAGATAAGTGTTAATTTTTGTATACAATGTTATATATAACTAGCCCATGGGATCACTGGTAATTATTAAACTTGTTCTTAACTTAATATTGTAAATTAATTATAAAATACATTGGGCAGTACTAATACATTTATAAGTGTATTATATATATCAGTGTAAATGTTTATTTTATTTTTTATCATGTCAGGATGTATTTTGTTTGTTTTTACTTTCAGTAAATTAATTTTTTTAAATATAATCTTGTTTTCAACTTTTCATTATGCTCGCCCCCCCCCTCGTAGAGCTGTCATGACCCCATAGGGGGCGCGACACACAGTTTGAGAAACGCCGTATTAATCATAAAATAGACAAGGTTTGGTACTAGTTACCTGTATAAGATAATATACTTATCATATAGTCAGTATTCTCTTCTTCGAAACAGGTTTTCGTAAAATATACTTTTGAGAAACAAATTTGTGACTCAAAAAAATAAGAGACTCTTATCATAAATGACTCTTATAAATATATATCAAAGGGATTCATAAAACTGTATCAAATCCCATTTCATAAATAGTTGTGATTTAATTGGCATACATGTGTGTGTGTGTATGAAAATAATTAAACGTGTTTTTCTATTTTGAATATTAAAATCTAAGTGAATCTACTTAAGATACTTCAAGGTATAAAATAAATTAGTACACAAAAAATGTGTTTCTTCTCATAAACTTAAGTAACCGATAAAGAGCAAGAATTCCCACGAGCGAGAAAGATTGAAGCAGATAATAATCGATAAAGCAATTTAGTATACCCTTGCAAGTGGTTTAGCTAGATGCAATTACGATTCTGTAACGGTTGTTTTCCCACGCGTAATGTTAATTTTGTTAAAACCTTGATGAGAAGATAAATCATCCCTTAGTTATTCCTATATTAAGAATCCGAAGGATTTATTTATTTATTTTATACCTACGCTTGCAGATGCTAGTTACTGAAAATTTTCTGTGTAAAATTAATGCAATAAAAACGCACTATGAAAATATGATTTTTTTTAATCTTCTATTCATTGTAAGCTAGCAAATTTGGTCATAAATTTGAAAATACCTGTTCACGTGTATTATGACAAGCAAAATGTGTTTTTAAACGTTTTGAAACTAAATGTCTATTTTAAAGTACAAAATGAAGTATGTAGATTGTGAGGAAATATAAATTACAGTGAAATTATACATTATTTCTGTTTTTAATTTTCAAATTGAAATGTATTGTTATAAATTTATTAAATTCTAAATTTACTTTAGTTATGTTCAACAATATTTTATAAAATTTATACATAATAGGGATAATTCGAAGTCGTACTTCAACGTTTTTCAAAGAGTTATTACTTAAGTTTGTAAAATATATAAAAAAGGTGTGTTTTTATGTTCAAGTAATTTTATGAAGGAAGAAATGCCAAAGAAGAAATTAAAATTTGCGTAGAAGTAATTATAAGCGTGTTTAGAGGCAGCTGGAAAAAGTAGCAGCTGCTATACTACCTTGGATTTATGCTAACAGAATTAAGTTCGAAAAACAACCTCTCTTTCGTTCTACTCATTGTGCATTATAAACTCATTTAACGTTTGTGATTCACAAACTTTCTATCGTTTGATTCAATATGCAATTTTTTAAAAATATGATGGTCTGTTAAGTGTCATCCTCTATGTAATGCATTAGTATTTATCTATATAGCTTCTGAAATGGTTTGTTTTTATTTTTCAACAAACATATAATAGAAAAGTTTTTTTTAATGGCACAGCTTATTAACAATGACACTTCTGTTAAAATGGTTAATAAAGTTAGAATTTTCCATCAAGTGTTGCGATATAAGTTCTGAGTTATGTACAGTCAGTACGCCCACTAATGTCCCTTGGCACTTACTTAGCTTCGGCACTTACTTAGCCTTGTGGTGTCTAAGTATAGTGAAGTAGAATTGCGCTCTGCTGAATAAAACCACCTTCAGCGCAAACTGGTGGTAAACTGTGGAGTTAGCATTTCTATCTCGAAAACGGAGTGAGATGGAGGAAAAAAGGAATTTACAAAGCTGTAGAGTGTGTGTGTGTTTAGGGGTGTAAAACTCGCGGGCCTCAGGCGGCCCACAACGAACGTTTTCGCGACCAGGCCAATATAACGGCACACAATAATACATAAAATAAAAAAAGTTCAACAGAAATAGGAAAGATAGTAGTAGAGAAGAGATGTCAAGTGTCAGGACGTAAACATGGATTTTTTCTTGTTCTTTTATATGAACTTATTATAATGTATTATTCGAAATAAACCACGTTTCTATGAATATTGGTTATTTTGCGCCCCCCCAGAGCTAAACCTTGTTTGTTTGGCCCAAGTTAGCCTTTGAATTTATTTGACACCTTTGTTGTAGAGTACCATCGATTTAGTACGAAAAGATACCTTGTGGGCATTAATGCAAAGAATAGGATGGTTAAACCAAGCAGTTGTTTTTTCGTGATTTTCTACACTGTGAGACGAGAAAAACGATTTGAAAAAGAAAAAATAATAATTAGAGTTACAACAATATACATTTATTTAAGATGTTCGAACTTCTCACCGTCAGCTGCAATGCACATTTGGATCCTCGTTCGAATATCATTTTGCACAAATTAGAGCATTGAGTGCAAGACATTGGCACAAACGTCTGTAATGCGTCCTTAAGGTCCCGCAATGTTTGTGGATTGGTCTCCTACACCTACTGCTTCAGGTATCCACACAGGAAAAAAGTCCAGTGGAGTCATATCAGGCAAACGTAGAACAGCGATGTGGACTTTGTTACGATGTTTCAAAATAGCTAAATGATTTCAGCTAAATGACTGTATTTGAATTAATATAAATTTATTGTGTATGAATATGTAAATAAATGGGATTTTTAAAAATGAATAATTCATAAATTATTGGGCTTGAAAACTAAGACACCTCTGAAAAAATTCTAATGAGTCTTTTGTATAAGACATTAATATAAGACTGATTCTTATTTTCGGGATGCACATGATTTTCATGCATTTCAATGTGCACATGATTAGTCGCACGCAACAAAGCGAGTTTGCATGAAACATCTAACCTCGTTCTATAAAGCATTGCGGAATCATCTGTCTGGATAGCCGCTGTAATATGATTTTTCAATACATCAGTATGATGAATTGAAGATTGGTAAACAATGTTTTTCCTTCATGCCCTTAAAAAAAACCTAAGATAGTCAAATTTTGGTTTGGGTTATGCATTATTTGTCGTCATAAATCTTTTACACCATTATAAATTGTGGATCTTAAAAGTGAACTTCGGTTGTAGGTCATCTGAAAGTTACGCTGTATCAGTTATGCAGATTTAAATGTCAAACCACCTAACAACTTAATTTGTCCTTTTGCAGTGAAACCATTTTAAAAAGAGAATGTTGCAAAACATTGATGTAGAAGCATCTAGTTAACACTTCATTAAAAAAAATTGTTATTTTCTTTGAAGAAAATGAAAAACCGTAAGGGTATATCATTGTTTACTTATTTTTTAAAAAACGCTTAACATACATTTCGGGCACCCTGTATACTGTTGCAGAAATATCGGACTCTGCTTCTCAGCTAAAATGGTATAAAAGAAAGAAAGATAGTTCGTGGGCCATTGATGATTACTTTTTAAGTAATCTCCCTTGAAAAAAGGTGACTTTCGCGACAAAGTTGGTCCCCAAATAACTCCGAATTCGATGACAAAAATAGATACGTCTCTAAATACAAAAATGTCTAGGATGATTATTCAACGAGAAAATTCTAGACGTTATATAGATCTTTTCAACCTATATAAGGAAGGTTCAGAGAAGATTCCTTTGAATCTGTAGCGACTACAAAAGCCAGTAACAGCCTCCTGACAGAGGTGATCACTTTTTTCTAGTGGTCATATTATTTGGCTACGGATTCATAGGTACCGGGTTCTATCCTTCACAAGTCAAAGCTTGTCAGGGATTGTGTTTTAAGTTGGCCAAATTCGATTTTATGGATGTGGGTTTCTCTTGCTGCGTGAAATTTGAACTTGCCCTATTAAGGATTTTATGAGTTTTAATGGTTTCCTGTTAATTTAATACGTTTTACATACGAGAGAGTTTCAAAATAAATTACGATTTACTTCGAAATAACCTGTTTATT
Organism: Trichonephila clavipes; assembly: GCA_019973935.1. Classification (NCBI taxonomy): domain Eukaryota; kingdom Metazoa; phylum Arthropoda; class Arachnida; order Araneae; family Nephilidae; genus Trichonephila; species Trichonephila clavipes. The sequence goes on along the minus strand of BMAU01018109.1, from coordinate 540,602 downwards.
GCGCGAACATTTTTTTACATTTGAATGACGATCTACCTCGTAAGATTATATTTACTCTTTTTTTTCAAAACAAGGGACAGTATTAAAGTTTTAATTAAGAAATTTTACTATTATATGTGCCTATTAATTAAATAATTTTCTTAACAAGTACATTTTCAAAGAGTGTTCCAAACCGTTAGACAGTTTATAAAAATGTGTTCATGTTTTTCCAATTTCCGTGCCGTGATCTCGGATTTGAGTCTCGAATCCGACTTGAACCCGATCAGTGGACGTTTAGTCATCTGCAGTTTACAACACCTTAAATGTAAATTTGTACGTATTATATATAAATATACAACTGCAGATGACGAAAGGGGCATAGATGTTTTTGTGTTCGAGTGATATGCGCATCCACGAGATCGAGTCCGAATGAATTTTTTTTTCTTAAATGCTTTTTATATAAATAGAAGTTTATTTTTTATTTTTACTACAATAGATAGTAACATGTTTGTGATCTTGAATAAACTATTTTTAAAAATCTGATCTCGTAATTATACCTGCCACCTCTACGAATACTCTCGTGGGGAATACTGATAAATCTTACTAAATATACTCTCTTTTTTTTCCTCGAGTGAAAATTTTCATTAAGGTACCCGACTACGTTCGGAACCGTAATTTTAAAAAAGCGCATAAATGGATAGTTTTTATGATATTTAATGTCACTTAGATTAGAATACATGTATAAAAGAGTTTTAAGGACATTATGACGAAAAAAATTATTCAAATACAATATTTTGGCAAAAAATTTACTTAGAATAACCTTTTTTCAAAACGTTTTCCTTTTATAAAAAAAGGCTTCTATAATAATAATATTTTGCTTATATAAAGTAAAGACTTTTTTTCCAGAGAGTCTGAACTAGAATTTTTGAAAAATTCACATTATTTTCAAAGTTACAACCAATTCAAATAGTTATCGGCGTTTCTTTCATAAAATTTCTCTCTTCTGTTGTAGTAAAGTATGGATATAAATCCACTGATAAGTTATATATTTCAAAAATTCTAGTTCAGCCTCTGTACAGAGGTCTGAGATATATACAGGAAAAATATTATTATAATAGAAGCATTTTTTACAAAAGTAGAATGTTTTGAAAATTAGCCATTCTATATTCATTTTTTGTCAAATTATGGAACTTAAATACTTTTTTACTGTAATAAAATATTCTTAAAACAACTTTATATACGTTTTCTAATCTTAGTGACACCAAATATCATAAATATTATCCATTTATAAGCTTTTGCAAAATCACGGTTTCGAACGTAGTCGGATACCTTAAACATTTACTTTCCAAAATAAAATTATTTAAAATGTGTGTTTGGAGCTTATAATATGTATATATCTTTTCTGAAATTGGAAAACTTTAATTAGGACAGCCAAAGCAATCTATATTCATCAGGTCTCCAAAAATTTTTGCAAAATCGGACCAGCACTTTAGCATGAAATATTGTCCCTCGTCACCATGTCGAAAGGGCGGGCGAAGAAAAGTACGAAATGGGAACTGAGTGAACCCCTAATGCGGTGGGAGCAACCACCTGGTACTTGGGGACCCTCCGGAAAACAGCTGATTAGGGGCAGAACTTAAACCAAAGTCCGCATCTGAATTCATACACCATTCACCAGCTCTTCGTATCAGGTGTAAGACTAGCTTCTCTGCAGTATTCAATTCTTGTACTGAAACAAGCCGTAGTACATCAAATAGGAGGGAAATACATGCTTTAAATCGAATAATTTATTTGATTTTTAAGATCTTCTCCCCTTTTTAATTGAACTTTTGTTTTTATTTCTCTTTTTTTACTTTATTGTAATAATTTCGTGTCATACGTACATGCAGCATAAAGTTCACCCAGAAATCTTATTTCCTGTTGCTGCGTTTTCTCTCCCCCCCCTGGGTTTAATTAAAATGCAGAATTTAAAGTTTTCAAGGTCTAAAGTATTTACTGTTAAAATGTTAAAAAGGAAGAGTATCTTTTGAAAAATGATTTCGTCTATCATTGCTGTCTGTGATATTCCCAAAGGAGTTTGCTCTCTACCAGGCGTTGGTGATATAGATATAAGAAGACTTTTAGAGAATTCTACGACGAAAACGTATTTTCATGTAAGTAAATACTTTTAAGCTATTTCTTTAATTTATACTTGATAAAAATACTTTTGAAATGTTAATGGAGCATAAGTGCATTATAAAAATATTAATTTAATTTTTCATTATTTTAAAAACTCAATTATTTTAATAATTTCCTGAATTTTGGATTAAAGTAAAAAAATATTTTTTTATAAAGATAATTAGATTAGATTTAGCTAAACCCAGTTAGACTAGTTGTAACAAAAAATTATTAGGATATACATGCAGTCTGACTGTTTTGATTTTGGCAACTTTTCTTCAATTCTTTTTAACAGAAAATTTTTTTGAAATTATTATATGAAATATTTTTAGAAGGTTAAGCCATTACAATCTTTTCATTGTAAGAAATTAAAAACAAATTTCTTCTATTTTTTTCTGATTATTTTATGTTCTTAATCTGATAAACAACACGCACACAATTTGAAGAAGAGAGAGATGGGATGCATTATAAATATATATACTAGTGATCAATACACACTTTCAATTTTTTACATAAGGCTTTTAATTTTAAATCAAAATTTATAACTTTGATAAGTTCTCTTGAACGCTCTTGCCATTCATAACCTTAAAAATATTAGTAATAATAAAAGGTTTCTATAAGCACTGAAACGCTGAATATACGAAAAATAATGACAACACGTAAAATGATAATGTATTACTGAAAATTTAAATGATGTTCATGTATAAATTTATTAGCCAAACTATTACATTCACAAAGGAAAGGGTATACTTATTCTATAAAAATAATTGCAATAAAAATTTGCTAAAAACAACAAAAATAATAAACAAGTAATTTGATAAATTTGGTTTTAAGGTATATATATATATATATATATATATATATATATTTTCTTAATAATTGCTTAAAATATATTTTCTTCATCTTTATTTGTGTGTACACACACACATGTTGCATTTCTTCAAAACATTTTTATAAAATTTAATTTGTTTCACTGTTAAAGCTTTCATAGGAACATAACAATAAATTAACATTTTTAATTACATACCCTAAATTTTAAACTGCTAATAAGATGGTATTTCAAGAAACTATTTCATCAACGATCTCAATGAACTGTCTCATAAACTATGTAAAAGAGCTCCCTCAGTAACTATATGAAGGCTGACTTTCTTTCACCAAGACATGACCTTCAACTCCATGATAGCTAAGCATTCAGATACACGTGTTTAGTAAGTTTATTGACGGACGTAATATAGTAAGAAGCTTCTTGATTGTGGCGTATCTTAATAAAATCGCTTACCTCATTAAAATAAAATACCTCATTAAAATAAAAATAACATAAGGAGGTCTCAGTGCAAAATAAGTTTCAAATGTGAGATACAAGAGAAAATGAAAAAAAAAAAAAAAAAAAAAGCTAAAGGATAAAACTACGTAAATAGCTACTTAAATAAAGGGCATTTAAATAAACAAATTTAAATTCAAAATTATACCCCTCCCATATCAGTATATTTATAATTAATATCTCTAGAGTGAGTGAATATTAACGTCGCACAGTGGGTAGTTTTCCCAATCTCTGGCGCACGGAAATTATTTTATGGCTTTAAAGTCTTCACAATGATCTAAAATCATAATAATTAATGTAAATTGGGTATTCTTTTCTGTTTTTTACTAACAAATAAGGTTAATAGGGTCTTAACTAATTTATGTCTAGTTTGAATTTGATGAAGAATAAATTACTGTGCGAAGTGGAACTAGTTTTTGAACAAGGATCTAAGGATATTAACGGAAGCAGTATTTTACACGTGGGAGAAAATATACAAGAAATAGCGTGGCAAGTTAAAAAAATTAAATTTAATAATTGTTAAAGATTAAAGAAAATGCAATCAAACATAACATTGTACATATACAATGAAAGATAATATGTAGTGATTAAAAGGACTCGGCACTCTTTGAGCACTTTTTTTATTTATGTATTTTAAAATTACATTTTTAGCATTGATACGAAATAAAATTTTCATATATTATTCACTCAATTTTACAAATTTAATTTACTTTAAGAAATTTGGAAATTTTTAAAATTCTACTCTTTTTGTGTTAATTAGTTTTTGACATGAAATTTTGTAATATTTTTTGAGGATGTTTTAAACACTTTTAGGGACCGATTTTACAATACCTTAATTAGTTTTGGAGAAAAAAAAATAATAAAATGTTGATATATATATATATATATATATATATATATATATATATATATATATATATATATGTATATATATATATGCTAAAATTCAACCAAAAGCCTAATATTTCCAACATTTAATTTTTTAAAAGAAGAAGTGTTCAATTTACAGTAAAATGGATCCCTAATTTTGTTACATGCATTACATATAAGACACAGCGAAAAAATGGAGAAGTGATTGGTAAATAACTGTGGGAGAAGTGGTATTTTGAGTGTGAAAAAACACAAACCGAGAGAAAAACCATTTTAAAGTTTATAATTCTGAAAAAATAATTATTATAAGCTTAAATAAACATAAAATATATACCACACTATAGTATATATTTTTCTTAAAAATAATAAAGTATAATATTTATGAATCTTACTCCCCCGACAACTACGCATCATTTGACTTGGAGAAGAACTTTTCATTTCTATGGCACCTCATCCGTGTCCCCCTACAAACGAGCCGAAATTTGTAACAATTTCTCTAAATTTTAATTGCTGCTGGTCCTCATATTTATCAAAGTCCGTTGTAGTCCTAACAAAACTCAAAACAACATAAGTTTTACGATAGTATCTTGCTCTTCCTTCCATACATTGTATAAGGCACGCCGAGTAATACCATCGGCCAACGCTGAAAAAAAATCATAACTTTGGGAGTAGCAGGTAGTAGCAGCTAAATTTGGTATAAAATTTAAGGTCTATATCTACTCTATGTGACTTAAGTGTTACTGTGATCAATCCGTGTCAATCTCAAAAGTTCTACTCCAATAAACACAAAAAACCGACACATGTTAGTAGGAGTTACATGCTGTGCTAAATGTTATGTTTTTACAGTTTTTAATCAAACTCGAACCTAATTTGAAAGTCAAATCAAGAAATTAATTACCCATGGCATGTAAAGAGTGTTTTTTTCTCCAGGTATAGAAGTTTAAGTTGGCATTACTTTCCAAGATGGCGACCGATTTAACAGCTGTCAAGTGATTTATTCTCAGTTTGGTTTGGCAATTCATCAAAACGATCATCAAGCAAGGCGCACATTCTTCGAATGGGCCCAAAACGAGATTGCCGTTGTTCCCGATTTTCATAAGCGAATTTTGTTTAGCGATGAAGCGCACTTCTGGTTGAATGGCTACGTCAACAAACAAAACTGCCGCATTTGGAGTGAAGCTAATCCACAAGTGTATGTCGAAACACCGTTATATCCAGAAAAACTGACTGTTTGGTGCGCTTTATGGGCTGGTGGAATCCTTCTTCAAAAACGATGAAGGCCACAACGTTACAGTCAATGGTGATCGGTATAGAGCCATGATTACTAACTTTTTCATTCCTGAATTGAACAATCATGATGTGCAGGAGCTGTGGTTCCAATAAGACGGCGCAACATGTCACACAGCTCGTGCCACAATCGATTTATTGAAAGACAGGTTTGGTGACCGCCTAATTTCACGTTTTGGACCTGTGAATTGGCCTCCAAGATCTTGTGATTTAACACCGCTAGACTATTTTTTGTGGGGCTATGTAAAGTCATTGGTCTATGCGGATAAGCCACAAACGCTTGACCATTTGGAAGACAACATTCGCCGTGTTATTGCCGATATACGACCACAAATGTTGGAAAAAGTCATCGAAAATTGGACGTCCAGATTGGACTACATCCGAGCCAGCCGTGGCAGTCCTATGCCAGAAATCATATTTAAAATGTAATTCCACAAGATTATCTTTCGAATAAAAAAAATTCGTGTCAATCGAATAATACATCGTTGTTTTATTGCAATTTAAAGTTCTATACCTCTAAAAAAACACCCTTTATTTAAAAAAAACTCTTAAATCTGTAAAACCTTTTTCAGACGAAACGATTAAACTTCTTATTATAAAATGATGCCCGCAAGTGTTTCTTGTAGCAAAAAGAAACTCGATCTAAGCCACTGATTGTAGAATATTTCCATTCGCGTACTGACGAAAACTGTTTACCGCATGGCTCGGGAACCTATGAGGATCTTAAATAGTGGGTTGTTTTTTATTTCGCACAATTTCATTTTTGGACTTTCCGAGCGCTAGATTGGGAAAACTGCCAACGGTGCATCGCACTGTTCAGCTACTCGAGGGCTTTTGGTGACAGATCTCGTAATTCTGAACCATGGTCAAGTGACAAGGAGGACACATGAGGAGGCACCACCTCTCCTAACTCCCACACCAACGGGAGGACGTTTGAGCTCTCGACAGATTGAAAGTGCTTCGCTCCCCTTCACCATGGGTCTTTTGTGGTTCTGGGCTCGAACTCATGACAAAGCAAGCCATGATCCGACACCTATACCACTCGGCTACCGCGGTCGTCTTGTGTTGTCGTAAAACATGGATATATAAACCCACTTCTAAGTTATATATTTCAAAAGTTCTAGTTGAGCCTCTGTACAGAGGTCTGAGCTATATACAGGGGAAATATTACTATAATAGAAGCATTTTTCATTAAAGGAGAATATTTTGAAAATTGCTCACTATGTTCATTTTTTTTGTCAAAATATTGTACTTAAATAATTTTTTATTGTAATACTATTCTTAAAACAATTTTATATACATTTTCCAATCTAAGTGACACTTAATATCATAAATATTATCCATTTATGTACTTTTGCAAAAACATGGTTCCGAACGTAGTCGGATACCTTAACGTCTTCATCATTCTGGAATGGGTCCATACGTGGGGGTTTTTTAAATTTGGAAGGGTGTAGCCGTGTTATCTGGATTGCCGGGTTACCGAGAGCCGAGCTTTCGGGACTCTACGGTATTTAAATAAATTAGAGAGGGAGATCATAACTGGGGACTCAGAAACCTCATAAATTTCTCCACCTATTATGAAATTGATTTACGCGACAGCGCAAAATAGTATTTATGGTATAGACTACTTGCGGCAACTTTAAAAAAAACATGGAGATTTGGGGATTTTTTTGTGGTTTTTAGATTTATTTAGTACATTTTAAGAAAAAAATGCTAAAATTAAAAAGAAAAAAAAAGAAATTATTATTATTAAAATTAGTAAAAATTTACAAAAAATTATGTAAACGGAGCCCACTTTGAACACAAAATGTTTATAAACAAATTCTCAATTTTTCAATTTTAATGTGTTACTCTGCTATTCATTTTTGAAACAACGTTCAGGAGAACAGCTGTTTTAATTTTAACAAATCTAGAGCTCTTTATTTTAGTTATCATATGAAGTTGCTTAAAAAAATCAGTGATTATATTCACATAAGGGGCAGTAAACTTTGTTAGAAAACAGTGGTTGCTGAATCTGAACGTTAAAATACTTCTGCTATTATACAGAATAAACACAAAAAAATTCAGTTCATTATTTTCAAAATTTTTTGAGCAATCGCCAATCGCTGTTCCCGTTTGAGCATTTTCTAAAAATATTCATTTCGAGTAAAACGCAATTTAAAGTTTGTACTTGTTTATATATATATATATATATATATATATATATATATATATATATATATATATATATATATATATATATATATATATATGTATATATAAGTGTGCAAAAATTAAGGACAAGACGGTTTTTTCAATATAACTTTGTACAAAAGCTTTCCAAATCAACACATTTAATACCGTAAGATCCCCAATACGTAAGGACATGTGTAATGTAAGCAACACTTACTAAAAGAGAAATCAGAGGGATAAAAAGAAGCTTGATTTAAAAAAAAAAAAAAAAAAAAGTAGCATGGAGCGCAATGCGACTGAAGGCCGAAACATCCCTGTGATGAGTGTCCAGCAAGAAACATCCGGTCTTTAGTAGGGTATATGATCTCCCCTGACTGCTAGGCAGGTTTCACAGCATCTGCCCATGCTGAGAATGAGGGTGTCAATAAGTTGTTGAGGCATTGCTGCCCATTCATCTTGCAGCGCCAATCGAAGCTCCCGAATCGTTACTGGTGGTAAGGTACGAGCTGCCAAGCGTCTGCCTAGAAAATCCCATACATGCTCGATGGGATTGAGATCCGGAGATCGTGCCGGCCAATCCATACGTTCAATATCCTCACTCTCTAAGAGCTGTTCGGCAGCTACTGTGCGATGACATGGTGCATTGTCGTCCATGAAAAGGAACTGCAGATCCATAGCGCCTCTAAAAAGACGCACATATGGAAGAAGAATCTCGTTACAATAACGGGTCCCGTTGACTGAACCTGCGTCGAAGATGTGAAGGTCTGCACGACTACCAAGCATGATGCCTCCCCAAACGAGAACACCGCGACCTCCATACCTGTCCCTTTCAATGATGTTCGAGGGATGATTGCGGCTTCCCCGCTCTCTCCAGATGAGTATGCGATGAGAATCGCTACTCAAACTGAATCTGCTCTCATCTATAAAGAGTACTCGTCCCCATTCATTGTCTCTCCAATTACGGTGTTCCCGGCACCACAGAGAACGCCTTCTCCGATGGGCAGGCGTTAAAGGTACACACCGTACAGGGCGTCGTGCAAACAGACCACCACCGTGCAGTCTTCTGGCCACGGTAAAACGCGATATCGGTCGTCCAGTCGCCTGTGTCGTGTGTCTAGCGATTTCTCCGCTGTCTGCCGCCTGTTTCTTCTGGCCTGTAAGACAATGTACCGGTCATCTGCGGGTGTGGTTCCTCGTGGACGACCACTACTGAACCTCCGGATAGCTGTTCCTGTAGTTTGAAATTATCTCCAAAGTCGTGAAACGATGCTGTGAGCAATTCCGAACTCTGCAGTACACTTGTCACACTGCGGCTTTCCTCCAACTTCCCAATGATTCGACCTCGGGTAAAAGCATCCAGATGTCGTCTAACAGATTGATTATTCGCCATTTCTCGCTGAGGCAGCAACTCGGTGTGATTTTAACTGCTATACGGCGTGCAATCTCTTTGCCAGAAATACTGATCTTACACCGACAACATGCTTTATACTACTCAGACACTCCCCCATTACGTCTACGTGCAGATCTGCGCATGTACTACCGTACATCACCTTACTTAATCTTCTGATTGGTCTTTCTGTCCGCTCTGCCTCTTCGTTCAGCTGATATGCTAATTTTTCGACTTCGTCCTTAATTCTTGCACACCAGTGTATATATATATATATATATATATATATATATATATATATATATATATATATATACATTCAAAATATAAGTTTATAATTCTCTGGATCTATAAGTAATGCCTTCATTTTTCTCCAACAGAATGCGCAATTTCTTTTTTAAGTAATCTTAATTTTTTTCTGATGTTTTTTTGCAGCTGGAAATCCTATTTTCATCAACTTTTGCCTCCTTTACAATTCTTACACAAATGAGATTTTGCACTTTTTTATAGGATTCTAATGCTTTTGCAGTTTTTGTCCACGCTCGGCAATATATTTACCGATCCCTTCAATGTTTAATATTTTCTCCGAGTTCATAGAAATAGCAGACATATATCCAATTAGGGAACTGCCGTAGTGGGCCCCATATCAAAATGTCTTGCACACCCTTTTTTTTGGGAGGGGAGGGGCTGGATATATTAAAAAATCTTCCTCATTTTGGGCATATGTAGCTTTGGGGCCCCGTATCATATTGATACGGTGGTAGCTACGCTCCAGAATTAGGGAGGAGAATACAGTTTTCGCCATTTACCATCTACTCTTACACCACACTCACTTGAACACACCACAATGGATTTAGAAGATGAAGAAGAAGAATGGATTTTAGATCCAACATACAAGCTGCGAATAGTTCTATGTTGGATTTTTCTAAATCCATTGTGGCGTGTTCAAATGAGTGTGGTGTAAGCGTGGATGGTAAATGGCGAAAACTGCAAAAACTTAATTTCTTGTTGTCTATGTATTATGCACTTTGACGGTTGAGTAATATTCAGCATACTGTGTGTATAGATTATTTCCGTCTAAAATTCCTTTACAAATGATTCTCATTCCAAAGATGATAAGGTTTATAGTATTTAGGCTGTTCACCTTTGGTGTGGAAGTGAATCCTTTTGAGAAAGTACATTTCTTTACTAGAGACTAAAACTTGATATGGTAAACCAAGTCTTAAAACTTCAGTAAGCACAGTTCTTGATTAAAACAAATTAGGCAAGAAAGAATGGTAACATTGACATCAATATTTCGATGTCAAAAATCCTATTACCAAAAAGAGATCTTGAGTCAACATTAAAAGAAAACATCCGTTATCGTACTCTCTCTTTTCCCAATTTTTGTTAACTAACACATTTATTACTAACTTTTTAATGGACAGTGCGGAATTTTTGGTAAACTTTTGTTTTCTTGTCGAATCTTTTGTCCGTGTAGCATTGCAGAAATATAAATAATATTTTTAAAAACAATTTTAACAAAGCAAAATACCAAAATGAACTGTTTTCAGTAAAAATACAATACAAAATTAGTAGCAAATTTGAACATGTTGCTAAGTAAATAAACAGATATTCTGAAGTTGCCGGATATAAAATTTTACTTTAAAAAGAATAATAAATGAAGCATTTTTGTAGAGCTTAAATAAAATAGTGAAATATACTTTACTTCACACAAAAAATATATAAAATGTGGAAGGAAACCGAAAAATTGCTTAGTTTTGGTTTTAAAATGCCATTTCCGGTTGCAAATGCTAACCGGAAGTGACATCTACTTTTACTAAAACACTTATAGTTTTTGTTCTAGTGAGTGGAAAATAAAAACCGTGGTATTTTTATAAAGGCAATAAAATGACCTACAAAATAAAACCATAAAAATTGTAATTTTATGACATAATTCACGACTTTAGGGTAGTCGGATACCAGTAATTTTTAAAATTATGTTTTCAAGAAAATTTTTTTGAAATGTAATAATTTTATGAACATTATAAAAGGATTATTAAAATAACCAATTGAAAGAAGCAGATCTACAGGTTTAAGAAACAATGATAAAATAAAATAAAAAAGCAGTATATATATATATATATATATATATATATATATATATATATATATATATATATATGTATATATATAAAAGCTGTGTAAATTGCAAATGATAAAAAATATTATAGACTATTTCTTTATTATTTCTTTAAAAAAGCTTTTATAAAAATTAAATCAGGAGTCTTATTGGTTAACTTTCTTTCTTTTATTTTTTAGTTTGTGAGATCGATTATTTCAGATATATAAACATTTTTATTATTTGTGAAGTCTTGAAGTCATATGCTGCTTATTGTTATTAATATGATTTAAATTTTCACAAATGTTAAGAAAATTAGTTTAGTGTATATATTTCTTAATCTTACCCAAATTAATAGAACATTTTTAAATGGCTTAAGCAGTTTAAATCTTTAAATCTTTTTTTTTAATAATAAGTTCCGATTATTATTACCAAAAAATCCCATAAATATCACATTTTTGTAATGTATATATATATATATGCTTCTGCTATAGTGTTATAATGATTCATGTCTCTAATTAGCGAATATTAACTAATATATATTTATGTATATATATATATATATATATATATATATATATATATATATATATATATATATATATATATATATATATATATATTATATATATATATATTAGAAAAGGATGTACTTTTATCTATTCACAGTCTCATTTTACTTGGGAATACCTTAAAACTTATAAGTTTAAGTCCTTTCTGGTAAAAATAAAATAATTAAAACAAAATACACTTTTTGGATGTGAATAAAGAAGCGATTTTTATAATGCTTCATGTAATATCTTCCAACTTGCACAGTTATTTAAATTTTCGAAGTTTTATATCTATACATTTTATAATATTTATGATACTTTAAGAAGCCCAATCCTTATGAAAAATATTTGTTTCCCAGTGAATTTAATTTCAACATTAAGTTATATTTAATCTTTCCCTTTTCTTTTTTAGGTAGAAATATGCGATGGATACTTGAGCGTTGTTGAAAAGCAGGTTGGTCAAAACTGGGCATGTTTTATAGCCATTGCCAAAAACTGCCATGAACAAAATGTAGAACTGACGAGAAGTCCCAATGGTTTAATTTTGAGAATGACTAGATTTGTGAAAGCTTCCGATGAGCTCCTTGTCTGGATTGGTGGTGATTTGCTTTCGGAATTGGAGTTTCCATTCTTAGCACCTATTAATATTAAAGGTACTTATTACTTTTATAAACGGTCTATAAAATGTGTTGTTTCTTTTGGTGATTTGTTAATTTCTTGAAGCATTTCTTCTCTGTGACCTTTTATAAAGTAACTTTTAGTATTCCTCTTTTTAGTTTTCTGAAAGTTTTAACCTCAATACATTTCCAATTAATACATTATTTCCATTAAATTAAATGCTGTATGAAATAGTTACTATCTCTCTCTATATAATGTTATCCATTTTATTATAATAATGTTTGAGTCATGTTGTCAAATATTTAATTACCACATTCTTCTATAATTTCCCTTTACATAACAAAGATACTTACAATAAAGTTAGTATTTTCATATGATACATAAAAATAAAAATAAAAATTTTGGTTTTAATTAAGAGTATGGGGATTAAATATCTTATAGTACTAATTTCCGTACAAATTAAGTGCATTGAATAGCACCCTTAGCAACACATGTTTTGTTACTTTAAAAACAAATTTGTACTTTTTTACAGTTTTTATTATTATTTCAAAATGGGTCTTTACAATGGATTTGGTAATAAGTTTTAAAGTTATTATTAAATTAAGACTTATTAAATAATAGTTATATGCATTCAATTCTACTTATATTCAAATTGTAGCTGGCATCATTTTTAATATTTTCGTGAACAGATTACTGTAGACAAATTTGTGCCCATTTCGAAGCTTTTAAATATGTATTAGTCAACAGTTTTCTAGAAGATTAGTAGCAAAATTATCATCCCTTAAAATTAGTTTCTATTCAAAGCTGAAGGGATTAAGATAAATATTCCTACTTTTAGAATAAAATATGCCTTTTCTTTCTTTTCGAAAGTTAATGTATCAATTTTTCTTATGCATTCGCTTCATAAGCACTAGTTTAACTATCTTTACAATTATTGAAACCCTTCAAAAGTTTTGACCACTTAAAAAAATTATAAATAACGAGCAAATCGAATATTACGTCAGCATAAGAATAACTTCGAGTATAATATGGACTGATTTCAGAATCATGCTTATATATAACTTTTATTTAACATTCATACAGTCTAAGCTCAAGAAATAAAAATTGTTTAAAGATTATTCTTCTTTTCTTCTTTTCTTTTCTTAGGAAATCAAGCTTACCACTGTCATAAATGTGAAAAAGTATTTAAGAATCCCAACCCCCTGAAAGTTCACTTATCTTACGAATGCAAATCATCAGTGCATCCCATAGAAGATTCAGATTCTCTTAAATTAATCCATCCTAGATCAGACAATGAATTTAGACTAGGTTTTGAAGTAAAAGATAAGTTTTTAGAAAGTCACAGATCAACTTTAGACAACAACTCAAGAATTACCTTGCCAACTAATTCTCCGGTGCCTTTGTTACTTGTTCCGAATGCTGCTTCGACCAATAGTGAAATGTCTTCCTGTTTTGGATTATCTAATTCACATACTTTTCAAATATTAAACTCTTTCAGCGTTCCCGAACACGCTAAACATATATACAGTGATATGACACTGGAATTTCGGCTTTCTCAAGAACCAGCGAAAGGCTTAAAACCTTCTACCAATATGTGGATCAATCATCCGACAGGTTGTGCCCAGTCTTCGCCAGGACATGTTTGTGCGTACTGTGGAAAAGTATATTCTCGGAAGTATGGTTTAAAGATTCATGTCCGCACTCATACGGGATACAAGCCTTTAAAGTGTAGGTACTGCTTCAGGCCTTTTAGTGATCCCAGCAATCTAAACAAACATGTTCGCCTACATTCAGAATCTGACACCCCTTATCGTTGTTCGATATGTGGTAAAGTCCTTGTCAGAAGGAGAGATTTACTGCGGCATATTAAATCCAGACATCCAGGTGAATCATCGGATAATTCTGAGAAACAAAATTTTTGATAAATTATCAATGAAATGCTTCGTAGACTAGAGTGAAGATATTTATTGTTCAATAATTTTGCTGCAGAAGTTTTGTAGATGATCTAGTTTTTCAACATTATCTTGTAGCGGTGTCTTCATAAGCCAGTAACAGCCTCCGGACAGAGATGATCACGTTTGTCTTATGGTCATGTTTCGCGACTACGAGCCCGAGCGTCGCGGGTTCTATCCTCCGGATATTTACCTCCACAATATATATAATATACATTGGTAAAAAAAAGTCTTTGAATAATAAGAGTTTAAAAAAGAAGAAAAAAAGCTAATATCAAGGAAAAATGATTTTTGTGGAATAGCTCTTCCCTTCAAGAATTATCTTAATTATTTTTTAATTGTTAAATTTCTGTAAAGTTATTTTTGAGTACATTCAAAGGCTGTAGTTTCCTTATTATTCCCATGTGATAAAACTTTTTTTTTCTTCTTTAAAGTAAATCAAGTAAGAAATGAAGAGTACAAATATATTGGTGTAAATAATTCATTGTAATAAATAAAAATATTTTTTACTAACTTCTATTTATTTGCTTAAGAAAATTACAGAAAAATGAATAATAAAAAACTGTTCTATCTCAAATACATGTTTAAAATATTACAAGTCCATCTTGAATATACAAAAACAATTTATTCGTTTCCATGTTAATTTTGCCATTTGCTTTGAGGTACATTTAAAATAGCAAATAAAACAATATAAATTATCCAAACTCACAGAATAAAATAACACATTCACAGAATAATAATGTTTTTTAGAGAGTAATACAATTACCTTTAAGAAAATTTAATATATTTGTATGTGGATCTTAGTTCACCGAAAGATAGGATTTTTAATTTGCATTTTCAATGGAATAAAAATCCCCTCTCCTAATATTGCTTTGTCATGCAACATTTGATATATTAAAGGTTATTTCTTGAAAGACTTTTAAGTACACCTCTTTATTAAAAATGTTCAACCAATAAAGAAATTCTCACATAAAATATTTATATTATCTCATCCTCACTCAATATATATCTCATGCAAGAAATGATTACGACGAACTGCATTTAAATGAATCTTTAAACAGTTTATTGAATCAATCTGGAATATCTTTGTTTTTTACATTAGTCCTAATTTTAAAATGTTCTTTTTTATATTCAAAAGAGCAAGAGAGAAGAGATTTACCTTTTCAATAAAACAGAAAGATAAGGCACTTCAAAATCGATTTGCGGCATTTGAATTGTAAATGACTCACACAATCTTCAATAAAGTTCACCTAAGACAAGACTTTGACTGGTACAAGAATGTAGTGAGAAACAATTGTTTGTATTGGTAATACTATAATCTGATTATACGATTTTGTCTCGTCTTTAAAAAGTTCTGTAAAGAAGTTTCACTTCAATAAGCATAACCATTGTAAATATATAATTTTTAAAAAAAATTCAAGTAATGTTCTTTAGCACACAACAAATTCTGAATATTTTTATGTCAAATAAATGAGTTATTTATTTTAGTCTTTAAAAGAACTATTTGAGAAAATATTTTTGAAAAGTTTTTTTAAATAATGTAATCCCATAATATAGGCTGTGTGTGTGTGTGTGTGTGAGAAATGATTTCTCCTCTTTTTCGGCAAAACAGTCCTGAAACTTTATTTATTCATTGTAAGATTTGTGGTAATTTTTTTAGTTAAAAACATCCATGTTTGTAATAAACATTTACTTTAAAATGAAATTTAATTTATTAGTACTTTTATAAAAGTCCGTACATAATCCAATGACTTTTTTTAAAAGTAGTACTATGTGCAGTTACGTAATCTTTAATGCAATTAGTGGCAGTTACTGTTTTAATGCTAATAATAAAAAACGTTTTTCATAAAGGAAAAGAGGAAAACAGCCAGAAAAATGTATCAAAGATTAAAGTTAAAAACAACGTTGAGAAACAGGATTTGCTTTTTTAATTGGTTTATGGAATTTTTAAAACAATAGAAAAATCAAATCCTGTTTTAGTATTTCTTTACTTTTAATCTTAGAAAAATTTTTAAATCATATATTATAGAATTTTTTCCCTGAAATAATTTAGATTTTTAATATAATTCAGTATTTTTTTTCAAAAGTTAAAACTTGTCATAAGTAATTCTTGAAATAATCATAATCTTACGAATTTAACATTTATTATGAATGATGTTTGTGAATAATATTGCTTAGCACATTATAAATAATATACAAGTCGTTGATAATTTAAAATTTAAATGTAATCCAAACTTCTTGATAATAATATTTTACAAAAAAAATTTGAAAGTGTGGAAATTATTTAGCAGCGCCATCTGCAACTAAAATTAGCTAGTCAGATCGTAGAGTGTGAAAACTTAGAAATACATGTTCGTCCTTTTTAAAATATTTAATTTTTAATAAACCTATTTTTACGTTTCTCGTCTGAGTGCGCATTTCATTAAAGTATACTTAGGCCAATCTCCATAACAGCATCATAAATTATTGGGTTTTGGCCTTTACGTTTTACTTTAAAAACTAAAACATTGCATATGTAGTACCTTAGACAAAAACAGTAACATTTAAAAATATATTTTATAATTCATAATTCAGGAAGATTTTAAAATGATTTTGACATCCATAATATAATGGCTGGAAGACATGAAATGTGGTATCATATTTCAGTCAAAATTTTTAAAATTCCTCATTTCTTGAACTTGATTTATTTAAGTCTGCATGAAAATTTAGCAAAATATATCTATCTAGCAATTACCAAATTTCCTATTCTTTTTCTTTTAATTTTAGTTAAATGAAACATTATTAACTTTTAGGGGTATTCAAATAAAACAAAAATACCAAAATGGAACTCTTACTGTATTTCCTCATATTTTTTCCACACTATATTTTATTTGATCAATACATTTTTGAGGTACAGGAATTGAATAATTTGACACACAAGATTTTAATTAATGATTAATACGTGCTGGTCCAAATGTGGAAATAAATACTATAACTCTTCATAAGCCTTTCGAGGCCAAGGATTTGCACGGAGTTATAATATAACCATAATGTTAAAAAACGATGCGAAATGTAAGAAATAATTTTTTCTGTTAATTATAGAATCTCTTTAGAGTATTTTTATGACGCAAAAACCAATTTCAATGGTAAAACGTGAAAGCCTAATGTATTAAAATTAAAAAGTAATTTGTAACTTAGTATAAAGAAAGTATTTTTTGCTTGCATTTGTGAGAACCCCCCTGGGCTCCACCCTGGACTCTAAAATTCACTTGAGGCAAAGAAGGACCAGACGCCATTTGTATAATAACAAATTATATTTATTCAACAGATTCAATTAGAAACCTTCTAATTACAAATATTAAACAATATGTCTACGTCAAAGGGATTTACCTTTACTATTAAATTAAATTACAAAATGTGATATTAATCTACTACTAATCTCAATATCGAACGGGTTTACCGGAATAAGATGACCGAGAAATATACGCAACTAGAATTATTAACTTTCATTACATTTTCGCTAACTTTATTATATATTAACTCTTGTGGTCAGAGAACTAAGTTATATTATATCACCTGGCTGTAATGTCATTCTCTCCAGGTAAATTAATCCTTCTAATTCGACTTCGCTGAATAATAACAGCAATACTCTAAGCACGCAATCCACGTGAAACCTTTTAACTTCGTCACTACCGCTCTTGTCTCAATCGCCTTCTATCTGTTAACTTACAATGCTCTTCTTAAATACCTTAATTCATTTGCATATCCCATTTTCTTCTTTTAGAGCTGATTGGAAATATACGCGAATTTACAATCCCCAAAGACGCCTAAGAGTATTAGTGGAAAAGTTCCGTATAGATTCATCACACATTAGATCAAAGGTGGACAAATACCGGCACGCCAAGACAGTTAGAAAACCAAATAGACAGAAAATATTCTCTACACTTGGGTCAATATATTTATAAACAGTTTTTCTTGCATGAATATCAACAAGATTAAATATAAATGCAAGTTAGCTGACATTAATTTGACGGTAATGATTCGAATTTCTACAAGCAATCTCTCTCATGCTTTTAAAAGAAATGTAGTGAAGTGTGATAGGGTAAATTTGTCTCATTAAATTGATTCCAATATTAAATATGCTTGCATCAGAGGATATAAAATTATCACACTGTAAATAAGTTAAATAAAACTGCCACTATTTTATTTCACTTATATTTTTTTTATTAATTTTTCATTTCCTACTATTTGTTCACACACTCTCTCTCTCTATATGACATGTTTCGAGTCAGAATTAGACTTAATTTTTAAGAAGAGTGTCTTTATTCGAGGAAATCTGTACAAGCCCTGACGCTGAGTGGAGAGAGAAAAAAGAACGCCACGGGATGTTTTAAGTGGATTCCCTTAAAAAACAGATGCGGTAAGTATCGCGGCTTTTATGATTGTACGTAAAAGTTAATGCTGACATATGGGGAATATTAAATCTAACGATCTGGAATTAGACATGTTTATTGGCTAGGCCATATGTTCGGAAGAAATAAATGGGTGATTAGTTTGATACTTGAAGATGTGAACTGAGAAAGATGAGTTAAGTGCTACATAGGGAATTTGATTTTTAATCTAATTTAATTATCCTTACACACACACACACACACACACACACACACACACACACACACACACACACACACACACACACACACACACACACACACACACACACACACACACACACACACACACACACACACACACACACACACACACACACACACACACACACACACACACACACACACACACACACACACACACACACACACACACACACACACACACACACACACACACACACACACACACACACACACACACACACACACACACACACACACACACACACACACACACACACACACACACACACACACACACACACACACACACACATCTCTGTTTAAATTTTCAATCGTTACTAAAATACTTTCTATTCATCCATTCAAGTTCAAATACATTTTTAAAAACTTGTAGTGGATGACCCTTGATGCTAATACAGTTTTTCAAATATTCATTCATTAATTAAATTTTAAAAAATGAATAAATAGTAACAAACAAAAATAGTAGTGCAACAGTATCTGTAGAAAGAAAAATTGTTCGTTGGGTCCCTGTAGCACAATGAATAGCTCGTTGAACATCTAATCCAGAGGTCTTTGGTTAGAATCCCTCTTGCGATGGCCTAATTTCTGAAAATGTGATTTCTTTTTTTCCTACACTATTTTATTTGAATGATTAAATTTAATTGATGAATAAAAAGGAACAAAAAAAAAATAGTCCAACACCATATGTAGGCAGGAGAATGGAAAATCGCTTTCTATTTTGTCAATTAATATTGTGATTCTGTCTCATATGTATATACAGTGGGTGATCGGTTAACAAACAAATCGGTTAACGAACAATTTCACGAAAGATTTTTGTGTTCGGATAACGAACACATATTCGGATAACAAACACTTTCAAGAAAGATTTTTTGTGTTTGGACAAATAACACTTATTCGGAGGTGATCAGGGAGACACCCCTGAAATTATGGATGAAATTTTGGCAACTGCTAGAGATCTGGAATTGGAGGTGAATGAGGATGACATAAAATAGCTCATAATGGGACATGAATATGAACTGACGATAGAAGAACCCCAAGGAATTTTGAATGAAAAACACCAAGAAACACACAGCGAAATGTGTCTCCTTCTGAACAAGAGGAAGACGAAAGAGGACCAATGCCGACATCTGCCATTAAAGATCTTTTGAAAAAGTGGGAACCTGTGACAGCAATGGTTTTAGAATGGCACCCAAACCAAGCTGATGTCAGTAGGGTTGGGATCTTTACAATGGCAATGCTATTAATTACTTCCGGAAAATCCTGAAAAAGGGAGAAAAGCAATCGACATTGGACATGCTCTTCAACGCCCCATAAGCAAAAAATGAAAAGGACTTTTTAATATGCAAGACTATATGTATGTATTATTTTTAATAAACTTACTAAGAAATTATACATTTTTTAAAATTTAATTTTTAGGGTCTCCAGAACGAATTAATCGATTTCACATAGAAGTCTATGGTGAATCGATGATCGGCTAACGAACAATTCGGATAGCGAACATAGTCTTGGAACGGATTATGTTCGTTAATCGATCACCCACTGTATATATTTATATTAATTGTAACCATTCAATAAAAAGTAACTAAAATAAAAATGTTCTTTGTTGATCTAAGTAGGCATTGGCTTAATTTTGTTCTTATATTACTTGTGTTCATAGTACAATTTATATCTTTTCTGAGATGTAAAGTTAACTATAATGAATGCAATCATTTTTAAAAGTGTTGTCTTAAAAGTGTTGTCAGTATCCTCTTTCTTCCACACCTCTGAATTAAATGAATACAATTCTTGAAAACACTCAAAATGTAGTAAGATTGGATATTCACCTGAATATTTCAAGTCAGAAGTAATTTAAAAACTGATTTTTGAATTATTATTCGGAAAAAAATGCAAAATACATATCACGATAGTGAACTATTTTTTTAAAAATTCAATGAAGGGGTCTTAGAGGTGTTAAATTTCTCTAGAGGTCTGAAAATATAAACAACTTTCAAACCGGTATAATTCTTTTAAATTTAAATTAAATGATTCGAATCCTTTACACATTATTTATAAAGAATGGGGCTTCAGAAAAGTAGAAAATTATTAAAATATAATAATAATTTTAAAAATCATAAGCAAATGAAAATTCCATAATAAATATTAAGTATTTTTTGCGTTGCGCACGCTATTTTCTAAAATAGTAGCCTCTGATGTATAAAACTTTGTAGAATTATAGAATGCATCATACTCTTTAAACACTACCTAAGTTTAGTATTATATATCTTTTGAATTTCAAAATATTTGTAAAATATTGCAATTTTTTAAATATTCTTTAAAAAATGTATTTTTTTAATTTATTAAAATATATAAGTTATTATTCTATTTATATAAAAATAGTTACAGTGTAATAAGAATGCATTAAACTTTATAAATCAACTTATAACTAGTAATTAAATCTACTAT
This sequence comes from Trichonephila clavipes, assembly GCA_019973935.1. Lineage (NCBI taxonomy): Eukaryota > Metazoa > Arthropoda > Arachnida > Araneae > Nephilidae > Trichonephila > Trichonephila clavipes. The sequence continues at coordinate 519,128 of BMAU01018109.1, read as the reverse complement.
TTTAGAAAATAGCATACGCGACATAAAAAACTTAATAAATATTTTTTATAGAAAATTTTCTTATTTTCATATGCTTATAGTTTTAAAAATTATGATTATATTTTAAACATTTTTTTACTTTTCAGAAGCCCCATTCCTTTATAAATAACGTGTAAAAGATTCAAATTATTTAATTTAAATTTAAAAGAATTATACCTGTTTGAAAGTTGATCATATTTTCAGACCTCTAGAAAAATTTAACACCCTGAGACCCCTGAAGCTAATTAATGATATATTTTCTTATAAAGATGTATTTCGTTCAGAGTTACGCAGGAATTACAAGGTTTTCAATAAATAATAGTTTCAAATCTATAAGAATGAGAACTACCATAAAATCCGACGTATATAACACGTACCTATAATTTCTTGCTGCATTTTTTAAAAAAATTATTTCATGTATATTCTCCCAGTAACGCGCATACCATTTTACGAAAAAAACTAAAATACAGTGCTCTTATGTTTTGAAATAATTTATTCTAGATGTTATCTCAGGCCTTAGAAAAAATAGTATACTTCAATAACTACAACTTTTTAAGTTTATAGGATATGTCATTTCTTTTAAATACACAGTATTTCGATCTATGAAGAAATATAATTTTTCTCATGCTCAACTTTATTATTATTATTATAGCTATCTTTTTATCCTGGACATATAACACGTACCCGTAAATTTCGATCGTATTTTTTGTGTTAAAAGTGCACGTTATTCGCCGGATTTTACGGTAATGTATATAAGAATCCAACTTCAATTCTCAATTATAATGTGGTCCACTTAATTTTTTCTCAGTTTTCGAGCAACATCACAATGATTGTGATGAAATCATTTCCTGTTCCAGTCTTTCCTGCTTAAACCACTTCCAACGTCAGATAGCCTTATGAGATTGAGCTTAAGGATACGATTGGCTATTTGATGGCTTTCCTCGTTTCAATTCTTAAAGCATTTTTCTATCTTCTGACCTGTCTGTTCTCACTCAAGACTGGTTGATCCCATGTTCCGCTACAGAGGAGCGTCTCTAACGAATAACTAGAAATATCGCGAAAAGGCTAAGATGGTCTGTAATCAGATTTAGATCTTCTAAGATTGTGACTGATGTAGCTTGCTAAATAAGTAGAGCAAATCTATCACGTTAAGTATCTAGTCAAAACAAATAAATATTGAATTATTGAAAATGTTATTTGTAAGTGGTAAAAATAAAATCTTATAATTGAGGATTTTGTTCTGCTTTTATCACATTAACAGGGCATTTTTAAACGTATTAGCGATAAAATGCGATAACGTCCACATCAATTAATTTAATCATGATTATAAATATTTCAGTTTTTTTTTCTCCGCACATTCAACTGTATAACTCCTAAATATTTCATTACATAGTTAATTGTTCTAAAAACTAAAAAGAGTACTGTATTCTTATTGTTAAAGCTTAAATGATTGTTTCAACTCATTTCAAATGTATCTAATATTCTTTGGCGTTAAAATAACTCACATTAATTATTGCAGGCTTAAAATACATTTATTTAATACATGGGCTCTTTAACTCTTTGAGTATTACAATGAATAGAAAAAGTAAGGAGTTTCTATTAAGGTCTTATCAATTGCAATGAAATACCTAATTTTTTTTTGAAGAAATAGTTCTAGTAAATAAAGATTGGGTAAAGTCAGGACTCATTAAAAATTCATTTAATTATTAAATTTTTAAGTCTTAAAGTAGTATTTTTAACGTGAATGTCATGCATAAGATAATACTTAAATTTAGAGATTGATTTCGACAGAATATATTTTCAGGTGTGGGGGAATATTAAATATATATTTATACAAAATTACAAAGGGTGTAAATTGTTAAATATATTTCATTAAAAACAGTAAAAGGTTTTTTCCCCCTTAAACATTAATAAATAAAAGTTTATCACTGATATTATTCTGTAAATTTTTGTCCTATTTTTTCAATTTTACTTTTCTAAAATATTTTTATCAATTGTTTAGCTAGCGCATACATTTTTGTCGAGAAAAAGTATATATATTTTATTTTATTTAAATTGAAGGGAAAAATAGTCAAACTTCGTGAACACTTAATAAAATTTTATGCAAAACGTGCCTTATCAAATGTATTTTTTACTGCAAAATGCATCTTATCTTGTATTCATTTGTGGCGGCATGCAGGTATAAATCGTGGGAAGAGGAAAAAAGATAAAGCAAACAAGCGTTTACAGGCTTTATCGCTTTCTTTTGTGATATCATCTTTTCAACAGTGTAGTCTATCTCGTTCAGGCAAGTTTTGAATCATAAATGAGGAAATTCAAAGCTAATTCATTCTATAAAAGAAATATTTATTTCAAGAGCAAGGATTTAAGAGCAAAATTATGAGTCAAAATCTAAATATGAAATATCACACTAAAGGTTTTTTTTTTAATTTCATGACTCATTGAAATATAGAACACATTCTGTCGAATACGAAACATTTCAAAATGGATAACTAAACATAATATAATAATACTAAAATAAAAATGAAATCATGTGTAAAAATTTGGATTTGAAAATTCCAATACTTTTTTACTTTTATTGAGCATTTTTGGATGTAATGTCTTTTTCATAAAGTCCTTAGATTAGTATCTTTGGTTTATAGCAATAATTTCTAATTACGAATTAAGAGGGAAAAAATGAGGGAAGTGTAAGAAGGATTAGTATTGAGTGATGAATCATGCTAACTATCAATAATATAAATTTGTTAAAATAAATTTTCTTAGAAAAGTTACATTCTATCGAGCAAAATTTATGAATTATGGGAGAAAGCTTACTTGATGGTACATCTGAAACTTTTAATGAACTTTCCAAAAAATTATTTTTAAAATGTGTGAATTACTTTTAAATTTGAATTCTACCAAATCCCATTACAGTGTTATATTTCAGAAGCTGAAAAAAATCTCTCTATAATTCAAAACAATTTTACACCTTTATAACTTATCTAAAATCCTTTAAATTTTTTAATTGAGAAAAGTTATGAACCAAAATCTAGTTTAAGTGAAAAAAATAAAAAGTAAAGCAATTTATCTGATTTAATCATATCCTATTTTCAACTGATTAAATATTTATGTTTGAAAATTTTGTTGTGTCGGTTGTCATTTTCTGTCTGACTAATGTCTATAAAATGTTCTATGGTTTGCAGTTTCTCTTAAAAAGCGTTTTTTTATACTTTAAAACATATAAAATCTAATAAGCTTTCTTATTGAATCAACAATTGTTTTACTTTGTGAGTATATTTATTACGTCAAATAAAATATTTTGATAATAGATTTATTTCTTCATACAAGATTAAATAGATTCAATATAATGTAATTTTAATAAAATTAAAATGTAGTGAGTGTTTATTCATTTATCATCTTGCATTATTTTCATCTTTACCTTCTATTTTTTATTCAAGAAGCTTGTAATAGGGAATATACTACTGTATATTACTATTTGATTCAATTTAGAGAAGAAATCTATATGATTATGGTTCTTTGTTATTCTTTGAAAATTCTATTTTATTTTTTTTTGTATTACATTTTAGGATTTTTAAACTGTTACTTTATAAATTAAAATAATCTCGAAAACGAAAATAAGATAATGTACATTTCTAAACTTCAAGAAGCTTACTGTTTCTTTCATCAATATAAATGTTTATGTGCAATTAAATATGAAAATTGATCAGTTTATTCATTTGTTCTGTGTGTTATATTACAATCTCATATTCATTTTGTACAGATAAGATAAATTATGTAAATAATAACATTATATTTAATCTAATTCAGTTGTATGTTTCTACATTCTGGATGCCTTACAATGTTTCCCAAAATTTAAATTTTCTTTTAGAAAGATATATGCACATACTGCTATAGAAAATTACTTAAAAATTAAATTATAATAAATATTGATTTTGAAATGAAGTCTTAACTGAGAAGAAATTCATAGCGTTTTCTTTTTTGATTAAAAAAAGTACTTAAGTTAAAAAAAATCTGTAATTAATTGTAAAATTATTTATATTATGGGAAACTATGATTTAGATGATTAAGAAAATTCATCTAAAAACTATGAAAGGAAATTTTTCAGTTGATTGTAGATGTGATGAAAATCTGATTTAATTGCAGTACACTACGAAGCTACTCGACAGCTATTGGGGAAATACCATGTAATTTTGAGCTACAGTCAAATGACGAAGACTACACATGAGTTAGCACCCCACTTTCTAAACTTCTACACCTCACCAATGTGAGGTCTTTGAGCCTCGATATATTTAACGTGCATTGATGTCTCCTGTGGAGACAGTATTTTATCCCATGGCTCAACAACACCAATACCAGATGCGAGTACGACCACTCGCTTTATACTTTTTGTAGGATGCATTTTTTCTATTTTCACCTCCGAAAGACATTATTATAAGCATTTTCCACATTAAACATAATGCAGTTATTTAAAAATTATGTATAAAATTAATGTAATACGATAAATTTATTAATACAGTCGAACTTCCGTTTTACGAACTTCTATTTAGCGAATATTTCTATTTTGTGAACTTTTTCCTCGAATCAAGAACATTTTATAACTTTCTTTATAAAATAACTCCCAAATAGCGAAGTGAATTTTTGATTTAAAGAACTTTTTCTCTTGCGATTCCATTTTTTTTCTCTTTATTTTAAAAACATATCTGAGGATTTCAAATTATTCTCTCTTTTAACACATTTTATGGTGATTAACGGCCTTGAACTGGTTTTAGCAGGTGCTTAACTCACCAACAGCAATATAATTGCGCTATTTTTCAAATAAAATAACCAGCTTTGATCAGTGTAATGAAGTTTACAATATTCATACAAGCCCTCATACTCATGAGGGATTGTATGGTAAAATTACTGTCTGTATGTTTAAGTATACTCGTTACTGTATAACTTTTATTGCATGTTTAAAATTAAATGTAGTCTTCAAATTAGAAAACGTCATTAATTTTAATACAAAATTATTTTTTAACGATGAAAAAATACAGTGTATTCCTGTGGACAATGTTTTTTTCCTTGCTTTCTATGCTAATTTCTTACTGGTGGATAAGATTTATAAAATAAATACATATTAATTTTCGAAAAGGTTTTAATAATTCTTTTTTGTATTATAATACATAGTATTCATGATTTCAAAATTTGTTTTCTGTGGTTTCTAAAGTACATTAAAAGATGACACTCTATTTAGAGAACTTTTTTGGGGGATTTAGCGACTTAGTTCAATAGAGGTCCGACTGTATAATCCAATATAAAGATCTATTTTCCCTGCCTTTATCCTTGCGATTCTGTCTTTTCAATTTGTAAGTTAAAATCTTCTGATAAATATCTCCAAAAGGAAAGAATGAATCTGATGAATCCCTTTCTAAGTGTGTAGGAAAAAATGAGAGAGAGCGGTAATTTAACTAAAAGGCCTCTGGGCGAGCCCAAGTGAATGAGTGAGAGTGAGAGGAGCCCGCGAGAAACGAATCCTTAACTCGAACCACACAAATTCTGGTCCGACAGGTTTAAGATGTAAACGTCGGGGTAGCTCCAAGACCTCGTTTCTCAATGCATGGAAGTTTCTCTCCGTTTCGGCATCACAACGCTATGGACAGAACAGGGATTGCAATAACTGTGCTCCTCTTTCTGCTTGGGATTTGGAAGACCGCAGGTAAGACTTCGTTTCATTTTGGATGAGCAGGGAGTTATTTTCAGATAACATGAAGAACTTAACAGCACTGGAACTCATTTTTTTAAATCAGCTGCTAAGAAATAGGAATATTTTCAATTTTTATTCGTGTTGTATTTGAACTGAAATTAATATTATAAGAAATAAATCAGATTTTCGTTAAGATTTTCTTCGGAACAATTAGGAGAAATTAGTATATTTTATTTAAAAAGGGACTTAATGATAGGGGATATATATATATATATATATATATATATATATATATATATATATAAAAAGTAATTAAAACAAACTTTTGAATGTAGTACTCACTAATTCTTCACAGCAAAAATATCTTTTTTTCTTCTATCTACTGCTTGAGCATATATATAGTGGGAAGAATATAATTTATTTCTTCTCTTTAGTTCAGAGATAAGAATAATTCAACAGTGGGCATTGTGATTGGTGTAAATAAAAGCACTTAAAGAAGCAATTAATTTTCTTACAAACATTTATTTCAAGAACATAATTGAATCAATTTTGCCCTTAAATACTCAACATTTAATAAGATAATGATGTTCGATACAATTAATGTAATATTTTGAATGAAATCTCACTCATAGAAGAATCAATATTAGATTTGCCTACTGAGAGATTCAGGTATTATAAAACGACATATAAATGTCGAAAATTTAATATAAAAATTATTATGAAGCTTAGCAACTTGTTATTAATAACAACAAGGCATAAATTATAATAATATTTTGTTGTTGGTGTGCAGTTTAATTTCAAATTTTACCTATATAATAATAATGAAATCTTATGAGAAAATTGCTTAAGCAACTTATGCTAAATAAGAATAATACTATTTTCTTAAAAATATCTTGATTTAGAAGAAGTTTTACGCTAATTGCTAATTTTAAATCTAATCCAATGCTTTTTGTTTCACAATGTTCAGTTTGTTTTCTTTCTTTCTTTCTTTTTATCGTTTTTGCTGTAGTAAAGTAGCATTATCGAATTTAATACTAAATGGGTATTCAAACTGTTTTCTCACAAAAAATTAAAAATTTCAAATTTTTTTTAAAGAAATTTTCTAGCAGTTGTTTTTTTAAATATGTAATTCATTTTGAATCAATAAGTCTAAGAAAATAAAAAATTGTTAAGGAAAAATTTATCAGCTTTCTTGAATAAGTTATTTACAATTGAAATACAAAAATAGCATACGAATTTACTTATTAAATAAAAGGTGAGTTAAATTAATCTATCCTTAAATAAATGTTAAATAAAGTAAGAAACATAAATTCGTCAAATAACGTTGTTAAGAAAATACTTACTGTTAAAATTACGAATAAAATAATACATTTTGGAAAAAAAAGAGACGGGGAGATAATAGAGACGGCGAGAGGAGTATAAAAATATTGTATGAAAATATTTATATCGTATCTTTTCAAACGCTAAATTTTGCTAACTATAAAATTTGTAAGACTTCACTATTTTCAAATAATTTTGCTGTATTATTAATCTTAACCGTATTTTCCGATTATTCCACGACAAAAAAAAAAAGGAAGCGAGCAAATAAACTAATTTTCTTTTTTCTTTTCACTCTTACTTTGACACTTCTCCTTTCAGATAAAGAATTGGTTTTAAAAACATATTAAAATATGTTTTTAAAGCCTGAGATATAAATTTATATTTCCTTAAAAGAAATCTCATCAACAAAAGCAAAAATACATTATTTTTGAGCAATGTAATTTTATTTTATATAATTGTAGAAATATATAATCTGAAGTCTTTTAAGATAATTCCAAATGATAACTTAAGCTATAAAACTGCTAGGGTTGGAAATTGATTCTATAATAAGAAGACTTAAGAAATTTAATAAACTTTAAATAACTTTAAGACTAATTATCCAAATTAAATCAATTTTAAACAAATATAAAATCTAATTCTAAGGAAAATGATAATTTTAGCACAAAGTACTCATCTAAGCAATTAACAAAAAAAAACCTGTTAAGAGGCATTTCAATAAATATTTAGTTCACCACCTTAGATTCTTATTTAATAAGATCAATGTTTTGCATGAATAAAAAAGTTCACAAAAAGAAAGAAAAATACTCTCTTTTTAATCGAGTTTCTAATAATAAAGGTAATAAAGGAAACAGTTTTCTAAAATTATATACTTAACCGTGCCAAGTAATACTTATTTCAGTACGAAGCGGTTAACGATTATGTCATTGTTCAGAGTCATTGTGCGATAACTTTTCTTTTCTTACGAGCGTTATTTTTCCTCTGCGAAGATTTTGAAGATGTAATTAATCTTCAGAACACCCTGTCCTAAGTATGAATCAACGGGAGAAGCGTGTTGTTCGGTGGAGCATGGAAACCATATGTCAAAGGAAGTAGCTGGTGTAAATATCACTTCGGCTGAAGTTGCTCGTGTTAACTGAATCGCATCCAGACGGAACGTGGAAGAGCAACAAATTATCCTCTTGTTAAGCCAGATCTGCGTGACGGAGATCAAATGGAATTCATATGAAAAACTTGATGCTTCTTAAGACTTAGACATATGTACCAAAATTCACCATAATGTAAGTGTGGGTATATACAAACACTAACTGCTATACGAAGAAGCAAAAAATAAATCATAGGTAGTTATTTGGACCGTTCTTTTAGGTACCAATCACAGTGAAATGATTTGCATGCAGCATTTACCCTTTTTTACAACTATTTAAATTGTTTACATATTCGTTAGAACATATAAATTGTTTTTGAAGATAGTGTACGATTTAGTTTTTCAGCCAAACACAAATTTAGTTTTAAAGTGTGAAGCAGCCTTCATATTAATATCTTTTTTATTGCTTAAAATGTGTGTTTTTAACCTTTTTATTCTATCTTACACCCATTCCACACAAAGAATAAATTTAAACTCTTTTGGCAGAAATTAATTGATTTTAAAAAAGGACAGGTACTGTATATCTATCTATCTATCTATCTATCTATATATATATATATATATATATATATATATGCTGTTAAACAGTCATATCAATTCAGGAGAAATTGATAGAACTTTACCTTAGACATTTAAATACTAAATCTTTGTTCTTGTTTATTATATTGTAAGATGAGATTTACTGTGTTTCATCTTTATAACGAATGATTACTTTTAACACAATTGATTTCATTATGAAGACTAAAATGAATATTTTAAACTTCGATTGCGCTGATCTTTTAATAAAGTCAGGCTTTTTAAATATTATTGCCAGCACTTTACAACTATTTAATTATATGCAAATTTCTCTACTATGTAAAGAAAAATCTCGAAATAAAATACCATTAGCCGTCTTACTAATGAAAAATAATTTATCTTAAAGTATCTCTCATAAAATAAAGCTTGATAATCATGCTTTTTCCAGGTAGTTGACTATCAATTTACTCAATGATAACAAATGAAAACAAAGATTCTTGAAACCAAATCCAATTTCTTACTGGAATGTATCAATAGAAAGAAAATATCTAATGTTAGAAGCACATAAGTATTTATTAAAATTTCACATTCACAGTCAATATTGTAAAACGAAAATAGCCGTTTTCTATGCCAACTCCGGATAGTCTTCGTCTTAACAGTCATTCAGGAAGTTATAATGAATAACAAAAAGATAAAGAACAATTGTGATGCTTCAACCTCTAGCTAAAAGAGGGCATAAAATCCCAGTAAAGTACCTTCTGTTTTGAATGAACCTGATTCTTAGAGAAAGAAGGGAGTCAATCTCTCAGGGCGACAGGGACGATGACATCATGTTCTGGAACCGGTGGGTGGAGAAAGTGCCCAAACGGCTTGATTTTAATCTGAAAACACATGCTTCAGGTTCGGCAAGTTTTTTGGAGGTCGGCATTTGCAGACTTTCTTCCTTTTGCCTGGTGACCTATTCTTTTTAAAAGGGAATGGTTGGAACTGCTTTCGAATTCAAAGAGTGTCGTCATCTAACTGAAGATTTTGAGTGACAGCTGGTTTATTACATTGTCAAAATTTTGCTCGCTTTATCTTATTTTTCGAATTTTTTCGTTTTATTTTGGGTGCTTATTTGACAGTTCATCTGTTTCCTTGTTTAGTGAAGCATTAAAATAGCGTCATTTACTTTTCAGTTTAAGAACAAATTATTTTTAAAGTTTTTTAGGGGGAAAAAAGGTATTCTTCTTTGAAATTCACTCCTATGTAGCATTTTTTTCTATTTTTCTGTCTAATGTGCATTATTCAAATGTTTCTTTTATCAAACAATAGGTATGTTAAATATGTTAATTGTTTCTTACTTAATGGAAAATGGCGTATAAAGGATTTATGGCATTGAATCTTATTCAGATGTGCGTATAAGTTTAAATAATTGTCCAATAAAATTTAAAATAACGATATTTACTGCTCATTTTTAACTATTGTACTAATAATGAAAATAAAAATTAATTTTCTGGAATATTCATTTGAAGTTAATAGTTTATTTTATAAAGAAAGTAAATAAAAGTTTCTAAACGTATAAAAACACAAATGATTTACATATTTCAGGGGGGGGGAATTAAAAAATCTTTTGCTGTATTAAAATTTTTAATAAAATAATTGTTGAACTCATAAAAATAAAGCATGTTTGAAAAAAAATAAAATGATTTAATGTTCCTTTCGAGATTTTCAAATCATGTATCGACCATAAATTCAATCGAAATATAGAAATACAGACGGTGCAAAGGAACAAGTTTTATGTTTTTTAAAGTATTTCTGGAACAAGGATAACCACCGTATTCTTTCTAAATTCCCTTTGAAGTACGTGTTTAGTCAAGTATTGATTATTCAGACTACCTTAAATCTTCTCATACAAGAATAATAGACATTAAGGTTAAAAATATCTTTGCTGTGAGTAACTCAAGTTTTTTCTTATTTTTTAATCCATTTTTATATTCACTTTAAAACGAATGCTATATATAATTTAATAATTACTTCAACATGTATATGTATACAAAATTATTAAAATATAGGAAATGAATATAGCTCTTAATGAGTTCTTATATTTAAAATTAATCATTGAATTTTATAATTCCATTCAGGTAATTTACTTCTCTTTTTATTGAAAAAGTTTTTCTTAACTAAAAATATTTTTGAAGGAAATAGAATAAGCATGTGTTAAACGTATTTAAAATGTAACCATCATTGCAAAATTATTGTAATTAAATATTTCTCTCATATATATCTCGATTTTTTTACATTCGTTTGTGGAGCTCTCAGTTCGAACTTTTTTTTGTATTGCTGAATTTCTGAAATAGCGCACTTGGAGGAAATACTTTTCATACAATTTGTGTTTTCATATAATACTATCGCAATTTAAAGCTGCAATAGATATTGCCTAGTTTTTCTTTTTTTTTATCTTTGATATATTTATAATTTAAAATAAAAAAAACTATTTAAAAACATATATTTAAATATTTCCAAATGTATAGCATTCTTTTGACAAACCTGAGAGAGAAAATTTTCAATAAAAATAATTTTTATCTTTTATACCATTTCCGATAATTTTACATCGTCAATTGTTTACCACTAATTAAAAATATATAAAGTAAACTTAATTGTTTTACAGGGATAAAGAAAGATTTCATAACAGGAGCGTTATGCATTATTAATTTAAACAAAGGAGACAGTTAAAACAGACATCAAAATACAAAACTGACCCGTTGAAATAATAATATTTAATATGATTAAGAAAGCTGAAACGCTTCACTGCTTCCATTATATTTCAAATTCTATGCTTCATGCGCTTGCCACCTTAATTAAAAGGTTTGTTAAGTATCTTTTTTTGTTGTATAAAATACGAAAATTGGATCAAGTATTCGGAAAGATTCTTAAGAAGTCTAAATATTTTTACGCTACATCAGAGAACTTTTTTTTTTGTCTTCAAAACTCAAGTAACGGGAGAATATAATACTTTAAATTATTTTACCCAGAAAAAAAAAAAGGTAATCTCAAAAATGCAGAGTTAAATGCTAATGCTAGCTGCCTCATTGAAGCATTGGAAACTAATTAAAATCAAGATTTAAAACCTAGCGTTTATTATTTATGAAATTTTTCATCGAGAAATGCAGTTTGAATACTACGTTGTAACTCATTAATTTTTGCATTTAAACTTTACTGTACATTTCTACTTACACACACAGTAAATGTAATAATAACTAATTGATATTGTAGCAGTGATATCTACATAAGCCAGTAACAGCCTCCAGCCAAGTGTGATCACATTTGTCGAGTGGTATGTTACCCGGCTTCGCGGATACATGGATCGCGGGTTCTGTCCTCCGAATAACCGTCACTTCAATATTATTAATTTAGGGATATACAGCAGCATTTTTATTTGTAACAACATTTAACTGCAAAGCATTCTTTCTTTTCATCTTATTCTTTTATAACGAAAGTTTTGTTTCCTTACATCTATTGCTTAGTTATAATAGGATGTTTCATTTTTATGGAATCTGTAATCTATAATAATAAGCAGAGATTATAGATAAATTTACAGTAATGCTACATATTGAACTTATCTCGTCAACATTTTAATAATACTAATATCCAAATAATTTTATAACTCTCTCTCTAACAATAAAAAAATTATACATACCTCTCTATTTTTCAGTTTCATTATCATGTATATGTGGGGGTATAAGAAGGATTGAATTATAACTTAAACAAAATTCTATACTTGCCATTTAATATCTATTTTCCCACCGTATTATTCGCGCATAAAATTAAACAGCTTATACTTTTTGAGAAAATATTACCTTACCTTCTAATTCCAACCCCATTTCATCTTCTTTTAATTCTAATTTGATTTTTTCTTCGGCCCCTACTTTCCCACCTTTTATTCGCTGTTCGAAACCCAAACTAAGAGTTGATGATTCAGCAATTATTGAAATAAATATACAAACTAACTCAAAATCAGGGACAGTTGGCGTTGGTTTGCATCGTTGAGATGTTGAAAGGTATCTTCATGAAGGAATAAAAAGCTCTTTCCCGAAAGATTCGCATGCTTCCTTCGAAACGTTACTCATATATAATCATTAATGAAGTACAATAAATCGCCATAAATTTAATTTAAAACTCAACTACAAATAAAATTAGACTAAGATTGTATAGGTCAAAGTTAAATCGCCATAGTAATATATCAGCAAATATAAATATTACTCTAATAATTAATTTGGTAAATAATTAATTAGATATTTCAAAACAATTTTTGGGATCAAAAGATTTATTTATTCTGTTACATTACATCTATAAGTGTAAAATGAAATACTTTGAGTGTATTTTATGATGATATATTTTTCAATGTTAAAAATTTGCTTGTTGAAACTATTTTTCAAAGCAAATTTTTAGAACCCCAAAGCTTGGAATTTTTTCTTATTAAAAATAGATTTGCGAAAAAATATTAGAAATAACTTTTTGCAATTGCTTAGTTTACACTTTTTTTCAATTAAATATTTTTCTCTCATTGCTTGGTTTTTTTAAAAGTCTGGAAGTCAGACATATATTTATGTTTTTTTCTTTTCGACCTTGCAGAGTCCAATATATAGCTTTGCTTACTCGCATTATAGCTTATTGCAGAAGTGCATGCCGTAAAATTTCCACTCTAAGCATATAAATAAAAATGTAGCTCTAAGGCTAATATAAAACATGCATTAAAAATAATACATGTCTTCATCGAATAAAACTCAAAGAATTGCAAATGTTGTAATTGCAAAACATTTATGCATAGTTTGAAGGACATTTCGATTTCATTTGAAAAAAAAATACGTTGTAATACTAAGGCATATTAACATTGACCTTTATTACCAATTGAAAGCAATGCAATAAATGTTCCTTAATTGAACCATTCATCAAATGAGATTAAAGTTTCGCAAGCCTGTTGTATTAATTGGACTTTTGTTATTCTTTTTTTGTTTGAATTGAATCAACTGTTATATTACTTATTCATCTATAAGCACATTTAACGTACAATATGGTTAAATATGCTTCATGAAGGAAAAAAAAGTACAAATTTCTTAGACTCTCCTTCACGTTCTTTAGAGTATAATTATGTATCTGTAATCATTTAGTTGTAATAAGCTTATTAACATTTATTAAAATTAAAAAGTATTTAAAGTTTTATGCAGATTTTTCAGCATGGGAAAATTCAGTGCATTTAAGAAGCTAAACGAGCATTATTCAATGTTGAATTGGATCAATAAGAGACATTTGGAAGAATAATTAGATACCTATTATATAATTTTAATTAAAAATCTATTATGTAAATCTTCTTATGTAAGAACTTCATTATATTATACTTAAAGCATAATGAGAAATAAATATAATGAGAGATAAATATAATAAAGCATAATAAGAAATTAAATGAATTAAGTTTACTTTTAACATTCTTGTCTACTTTTTAAAAAATTTTATTCTCATTAAATATCAAACCCATGTCCATTTTTTCCAAGTCAATTTCCTTAAATAGCTCATGCAATTATATTTTAAACACTGCATGCGAAGGTGTGAAAGATTTTTAAAACTTCTTATTAACTATTATTAATATCACTAAGTTTACAGCTTTCTTTCTAGCGCCTGAACTCTTTTTACAGAAAAATATTTAAGAAGTCCTTGACACAAAATAGTTCCAAGCCTTGCATTGAAAATTTGAAACTGTTAAATGCATTTGTTTTAGAAAAGACTGCTAAGAATTTAGAGAAACATCCATTGTAGTTATTTTTTACGCTGAAGTTTATTGACAAAGAATTCGTGTTTCACTACTATCGGTGGATGTTTTAGGTGTACTCGTATTTATGCAGAATTTTACTATACTGCATATAGTCACGTTTTTGTAATTTAGATTTTATTTCAGTGGTTTTGAATGTACAATTGAAAAAAATTTATCTTCAAATTATCGTATGCACTGAAAAACAAATGTGAAAGCGAATAAAGTAATTTTTACATTTCTCGAAAAATAGTCCTCTCAGTACATATATTCTCACGGCAGAGAAGCTTTCAATTTTTTGTGTCAAGTTATGGTAAAGTTATCTTCCGCTTTGTACCTATCACATCATCAGCTTGTTTTGAGCAACGTGCCAAGGAATTTCAAGCAGTAAAATTTTCATTACATATCATTATCCCTAGTGGCTTAGATGAAGATCGAGAAATAGACATTGTGATGAATGCCATTGTAGCGTAAACAGAGCGTTGTCCAAATTTCGTAATAACGTTACGCATTATAATCACAGAAATTGGGATTTTTGAATGAATAATTTTATTTTTGAAATACACACACACACTCCGCACATAGTTACAATTATATACGTAATTTATTGCATCGAGTAAAACTATAAACTGAAAAATTATTTATGCGTATTTTTTTTATTAAAATTGAGTGTTTTAATAGAGTTTTTTAAGTCTAAATTCATGCATTGCTGGAAGTGAATTATTGGAAGAAATTTATTCAAAAGAGCGTTGTAGGAATTGAATGGACTGAGATGGATGAAGTTTTTAACTTAAACTCTATGTAAACGCGAAAAAAAACCACCAATACATTTAAAATACAAATAAATCCATCTGAGATTGTAGGATATTGAAAAAAAGGGAAGGTATTAAATATATATTTTTTTCTAGAAATGACTTTTTTCGAAAAAAATATAAAAACTGGCAATTATAAACATTTAGAAGTTGCTTCAATCTATCCATGCTTAAATACTGAAAGGCTTATTTTTTAAGAAAAGCATAATAGTATAAACGTTTTTTTCTGTTATATTTATATCTGTTCTAAGATAATATAGTAGATAGTACATCACAAATTAATTCGCAATTTGTTGGCAAGTGAAAGGCTTTTAAAAAAAATCTGGAAACTTCAATGACAACATTTGTTTTTGATGTGCTACAACTGTTCGTTAAAAAAAAGTATAAAAAATCTTTTACCATATTTTATAAAAATATTTGTTAAAAGTACATCATATATTTAAAAAAAGGGATTTCTGAATCATTGAAAAATGCCTCTATTTAAAACATTTGCAAAGTTCTTGAAAAAAATAATAAAGTTAGAAATATAGTCACACAAAGATATTAAATTATAGCATTCTATTTAATTTTATTATATTTCTGTGATACATCGAAAAAAATAAAAACGTTATACTTCCGAGGTCACATAAGGTTCGGATTAAGCATGCATTCTAATATTTCACTAACGGAGAAAAATTAAATTTATTTTAAAGAACGAATAAATAAATTGTAATTACATTTTTTTCAAAGATTTACCTTGAGGATATTATATTTAAATTTCCAAGTTCACTATGTAACTTTCTCCGGTCATAGGTCAATGTCTAAGAAATACATTTAGAAACATCATGATTTATAAGTTGAGGGTAAAGTTCAAATTTGGAATAGCTACTTGATTAGCATATTTTTCAATGAAATGAAAATTCTTATTGAATTCAGCGAGTTAACTAATTAATGTTTACTTAGGATTGGTATGTGTAGTAAGTTTTGGTACAGAGTATTTCCTTTACTGAAATCACACATTATCTGAGGTTGTATGTAGAACAGATGTCAATAAAAACTACGAAAAAGAGAAAATACCATGTTATTTAGAGTTTAAATGTAGTAAAGAAATTTTATCGAAATTTAACATAAACACTGAATTCCTTTAAGTCAATCCATAAATCCAAAGTCTAATGAAAATAAGTATTCTAAAAATTATAGATGTCGTTTTATTCCGGCTTATAACTCGCCCTATACTTTCAAACTGTATTTATAAAGTTTTTGGTATATTCGCCGTTTAACGTGCACTATTTCCTACGAAGAAACCTAAAATGTATATGAGCAATAAATGATCTTATCTTTTGAAGTCTAGATACAGTGTGTTAGGGGATGATAAAATCATTAAATTAAATTAAATATGACATAATTAAAAAGTCCTCAAAATGTAGCATATCAAACACTCTAGATGGAATGAAAGATGAATATTTATTTTATCAGTGATGGTGTGGTAAAAAAAGATGAAACAGAATTCAATGAGGTTTTTAAAGATATAACGGAAAACAAACATGACAAACCTTTTATGTTATCCTATCATGAAAGTATGGATAACCTTAATGTCATTTATTTTAAATAAACAATATTTAGATATATATATATATATAGAAATCTACTTTTTTATACTAGTTTTTTCCTTATTTTTAAGCATATCATTTTTATATCCGGCGTATAACACGCATTCATGAATTTCTCGATCTTATTTTTGTGTTAAAAGTGCCCGTTATACGCTGAAATATGCGGTAAATATTAAAGAACGTTTCTCGTTATTAATATTTGCAAGTGAATGCTTAGAACACTTAGAATTTCTCAATGCTTAGAGATTTATCAAGAATATCCAATAAATTGAGACTGAATATATCCTGCTGATTAATGCAGTGTATAAATGGCAATCCACTTAGGCTGTTGAAAAATTATTATTTACCTTTCAAAAGCTAATAATATACGAGGGGGGCATTTCCCCCAAAATACTAAGTTTTCTCATATTACGTTGTTTGACAACATAATTGGTAAGAAGAATCACGCAAATTAGTAAAAACATCCTTAGGCTTGTAGCCTTCCGTGAAAAGGAATCTCATACGGAATGAGAATATGCTATTTTTAGAAGTTTTAATCTGAGGGATAACATTATTACCAGGTGTGAATATCCTTAGGACACAGAAGCAATTTAAGGATTAAGATGTAATTTGAGAAGCAGGAATTTTTATCCATTCTTAATTACTTGAGATACGGAAGATGAGAAAATTTATTTTCTTTTAATAGTAGTTGAATTTCTGCACACGTTTTTAATTATCAATGTAATTAGTAAGACTTAATTTATAAATTTTTTGAAGCCAGTATAAAAAGTTGGAGAATTTGTTACCTTTAAAAATTTTTAATAGCAATTTTTTTACTATTTTAAATCCTCGTGTGTGTGTGTGTGAATCAAAGTACATAGTAGATTAGCGTCTGCTTATTTATATGTAGTTTTTATCGCTTCAGATGCTTATTAAATTCGGCTAATTTGTTCTATTTTTGGTTTCAGAATTCAATAGTTTCCCTTATAAGACTATAATTGTTAAAAGTTTCCCCCTATTTAAATTTCCATATAAAACTAAAATTAAAAACATTTAAAATTTTACAATCAAAGCTATGAGATAATTTTTTTTATAAATATGATTCTACAATCAACACCTTGTTCGATTTTTTTAAAGTTAAAGAATAATTAAAAAGGCTAAATTTTATTCTTTTTACATATTATCTTTAAAAAATTTTTTTTTAAATTCCTAAATAGAAACTTAATTCTCTATTATGCGATAAAAATAGACAAAATAATTCGTAGAAAAGTTTTTTGCTTAATTGTAAAACTCAAATTTCTTTCATAACTAATATTTTCATTTCTATCTTTGACGTTAAATTTTCTGGTTATGTAAATTATGGCATATCAGCTTAAACTAGAGCAGTAAAAATATTTGCAAGGAATGCTTCATTCTTTTTATAACTATCAATTTGTAGCTGATATTCAGTTATTTTCATTGTTCGAATCGTCATAGGAATGTGGAGGACATTTAAATTTCAAAAATAAGTGTCAATCAATCCTTTTCAGAAAGCTTATAACAAATTTTATTCACTTACAATTCTTTTTGTTTTTTTGCCTCCAATGCCTTTTTAATGCAGTTTGTACCTATTTATTGTCAACGACCTATATTTTCTTTATCATCTTTTTAGTATTACTTCTTTTTTTGAAGAATAATAAAAATGTCCTTATCGTTAGAATAAAATGCAAAACTGGCGGTGCATGCTTAATCTTCCGCAAATACCAAATAGACCGTATACTGCCAAATTGATTTAATGCATTTATATTTATCGTAAAAGAGGTAAACATTTTACATCAATCTAGTTAAAATGATATATATTTAATATTTCGCTTATTTTATAAACTATTTGTAAAATTTATAATGAAAAAAATCACTTTATAACAGTATAAGAAAATGGTGTTAAACTATTTTAACCATTAGTTTTAAAAATAAATTCACTCTTTGTCTTTAAAATTAACAATCAGAGAAATCAGATGTGCATTTCCTCTATCATTAGTGACTTTTCAACATTATTATCCCATCTTATTTTGTAATTTTAAAATCGAAATCAAATGTTTTGCTCTTTCAAACAATTAATGGTCACGAGTCCTTAAGGAACAATAAATTATTAAACAAGATGTGAATTTTCTATTGTTTATTTTTATTGCTTCATTTAGTATGATTTAAGTCTGTACTAACACTATTCTACATCTTCCAAATAACCTAAGTTTATTTTCCAAAGTTGTTTATGCAAATCTGTATGTACAGAAGGGAACAGAATTTTTTTAGTTAAACGAATAACGATGCTCTACGACATAGTTTTGCTATGAACAACATCTTTTTTATATGATGAAAATATTACTACTATTGTACCTGGTGCGCATCGAGTTTTTAATACACTAAATTTGGACTTGGGACTTTTTAAGTCCATGGATTAGTTCAGTTGAAACTAATTTTTTCCCCTAAGTCTATTAATTGCATTCTAGTTTATTGAACTCTATAAGGTTTATAAGGCTTACTTTTATATTAACTCTCAAGCCAAGAGTAGGGTTATTTTTGTTGTAAAATATGTAAGCAGCTGTTTAACTCTTAGTTCTTCGCTTATTCATCTGGAGCTACTTAAATTATATATACAAAAAGATTTAATTCATATTCATTAGATTATTATATATTAATTTATATTCTCTTTGTAGTCAGATTTTAAATTTATAAAAGTTTAGGCTCATTTAGTTATGATATTAAGTAAAGGATTGTAGAATTTGATGTCATTTGAAAATGGAAGATATTGAACATTTATCTTTTGGATACATTTTTATTTATGAAAATATTCTCTCTCTCTCTCTCAGCTATATAAATCAAAATGTTCCTTCAAAAATTTAAATTACTTACACTTTAGATATCTTCAGTGCCTGCAAAAGTAGGTTCAAGGGTTTATATTGTGTGAATAGAAGCTTTATTCACATAATCTAATTAAACTCGACACACCCTTTTTACCGAGCTGCCTTGTGCTTAATAAAAACATGTTTCTTAACGCATTCTTTGTTCTCGTGCTACTTAAAACAAACGGAAGTTTCGGTTTTGAAGGGTTCTTGAATAACGTGCAAAAAATAGGCATTAAAATGGAAACAAAGTATGACGGTATTTAATTGTATTCATATCTTGTCTGATAATATCGTCAACCTTGATTTTTATTGTTAAATGAATATTTAACAATAAAAATCAAATCAATTTTTGATTTTTATTGTTAATGAAATTCTTATAGAAAAACTTCAAATAAGAACAAAAGTTCTGTTTTTTTCATCGTGTTGGCTTACGTATTAAAAAGCTACAACAATTTCAAAACTTAACAAATTTTCCTTAACCCCTTAACCGGTTTGCCCGTACACCGTACGGGCTACCAAAAAGTTGACCGCAACTGGTTTGCTCGTACTCTGTACGGGCACTGATATTTTTTCTCTATCTTTTATTTGCTCGTATTCTTTATCCTTATTATGTGATCATTATTGCTAATGTTTTTAAGAGATGCAGTTTGTACATGGTACTCCTTGTCATCAGGAATTTTCTTTGTGATGAAGGCGGGAATTTTTCTTTGAAAGTAGGAATTCAGATTCCTGAAAATTTTCGATAGAAATGAGGATGAGCAAGACAATGTTCAGTTTGTTGCTTGAGAAGAATTGAGAATGAAAAGATAAAAAAAATGCCAATACATATTTCTGTGTCCATTGCAATGTAAGAATTTGTATTACACCATGCTTCAAATTGCGTTTGTAGAAACGTGCACACACACACACACACACACACACACACACACACACACACACACACACACACACACACACACACACACACACACACACCCACACACACACACACACACACACACACACACACACACACACACACACACACACACACACACACACACACACACACACACACACACACACACACACACACACACACACACACACACACACACACACACACACACACACACACACACACACACACACACACACACACACACACACACACACACACACAAAACCCACTACCGTTTGGAAAAGAGGTAACAACATGAAAATATTTTTGGTAAGTATAAGAGAAATTTTTTTTTCAAGATAAATGAGATATTCTTCTTAGAAAACATATAAAAAACAAACATTAAGGGCTTTTGTGTTCAATTACAAAATAAAAATATAGTTTGAAAACTATAAAACTGAAAATTAAAATAAAATTCTTCCATTTCACTTTCTATAAAGTATTATGCTTAGATATTTGTAATTAAAAATATGACTTTTTTGTAAAAAGGTTTTGGGCAAAAACAATTGACCAGTTAAAGGGTTAAGCCGAATAGAGAAAAAATGATCAAAGTTAATATGACTAAGTAAGTTGAAAAACGTGTGTTTAGGTGCATTAAATAAAAAAAAATGATAATCGTATCAGTTTTTGTTTCGATTGCCTTATAATCTGGAAATTTCAAACTCCTAGATAGGGAGAAAAAGCAGGAAATAACCGCTTTTTCTTTATCAGACATTTCACAGTTTGTTTTTCCTCTACTACTTTTTTTTAATAAATTATTATTTTCTAATCATCAAAATCTGATATCTTAAAAAGAAACGAAAAGCTTATTTCACAAAAATTCAAGCTTGCAAAAATATAGCTTTGATACGATTTTATGTTCTTTTCATGTGTAAATATTTAGTAAATAAATTTGAAAAAAAAAGTATGTTATTTGCTTCACAGTAAGATAAAGCGTTGATCTGTTTCAACTTTTGAATAATGTTCAGTTAAAGAAATGCTGATTGATCTCATTCATGTCTTACTATAAGCATAAATTCATTTTGTGCAATGTTTGGAAAAGAATGAAACTCGAAATACAGAAAAAACACCCTTCCAGAAATATAGTAATTGAAAAAAACAACAAAAAACCTCCAGTTTTTTAAAATATAATTATTTCAATATTTTCCATTAAAATTCTTCACAAATACACATTAAAAGGTATTTTTAGTGTTCTTTCATTGTATTGCATACGTAACGCAATTCAATATTAAAATATTTATTTTCTACTTAAACATATGAAACATATATATGTATAACATAGAGATATTGAAATATATATCCTAAATTAAGAAAATAATTTTACATTTTTAAATATGACTGTAAATATATAAATATATAATACAAAGGAAATATTATTTTTTAAAAAGAATTATTTTTAGTATAATATTGAAAATTATGAAAATTAAAGAGTACTTTTGTGTAAAACTAAATACTCGTTCTCTAAATTCGTTATATTGTCGAGAATATAATTATTATTATGAATAAATCAAACTGCTGCTTAATTTATTTTACAAGTTCACATAATGCAGACATTTAATACTCGTGTTGCAGCATTATTAGTATAATTGTTTTGATTTTTTTTTTAAAATTCTCCTTCTATATTCCCCTTATGGAAATAAAATTTCAGCATATTTTTATATTTATCTGGCAACCATCTGCTTCTGTTTTGTGGGGCCATATACTCACGATATATATCATTTCAAAAAATTATCTCAAGATCATGAGAATGATAATAAAACTTTTAGTGAAACATAGCTAAAAACAGTATTCACACACTTGACCTACATAGCACCTTGTAGAGACGCATGGAAAGTTCAATGTTCTAATTTCTCCAAAAATAAATAGGACTTTCCATACTTCCTAATCTTTTAACATCATTTTATTTTGTTGTTGAATGTGTCGTTGCATTCACAATTCACTTTCTAACACGTACAAGACCTCTGGCGTTTCACTTGATCTTTACGCTTCTAGTTCAACAGCCGGAGGGGGGGTACAGTGTAGAACAATGATACTACATACTCTTCTATCCACTTTTTTGTGACACAGACATTTGATATTATGTTTGCGGTTACGCGAGAAATTTTTCTTTTTTCCTTTTTGTGTTTATGTGAGATACTTTTGTTATAATACCGGGAAAGCGTTTTTTTTAAAGTGCTGTTTTTAGAACATTTATTTTGAGCATGCGATCGATAAATTACAAAATAGCTATATTCCTTCAAGTTAAGTTTCTTTATTTCATTTTTGAAACAAATTTTACTGAAAACATATATGTATTTTACAATTTATATGTGAACCGGAACCGTTTCAGTGTTTCTGAAAAGTGTGTTTGTGTCAAATTCAAGTTAGATAATAAGCATTATATATTTTAAACTAATTTTAAATGAATTATAAAATTTTAATTCAGAGTTAGAAGGGACTTATTCCTTTTTTTTTTTTATTTAAAACCAATATGAGAATAGTGTAGATATTTCCAGAATAAGCAGGCTTATGAAATTGATTTAAAAGGTTTTATTTATATTTAAAGTAAATTTTTATTACTTTACGTCAAAATA
This sequence comes from Trichonephila clavipes, assembly GCA_019973935.1. Lineage (NCBI taxonomy): Eukaryota > Metazoa > Arthropoda > Arachnida > Araneae > Nephilidae > Trichonephila > Trichonephila clavipes. The sequence continues at coordinate 495,890 of BMAU01018109.1, read as the reverse complement.
TTTATAGCATGATGGTTTATGATTAATTTGTTAAATACTTCTACTTAAGTTATTTTAAAAGTTTCGTGAGTAGTTCAGTTACACCTACTTTTTTAAAATTTCCTCACAACTACTACATGTGCTACATTAGATGGAAAAAAACTCAAAAGATTACTTGTGCTTTTTTCTCAATAAAATTGACGTTTAAGGTGTCTCAGGGGTGTTAACTTCGTCTCGGGGGATACAAACATTTTTCAAATAGATATAATTCTTTGAAATTAAAATTAAATTATTGGAATCTTTTACTCATTATTTATAAAGGAATGAGGCTTCAAAAAAGTACAAAATGTTTAAAATATAATAATAATTTAAAAAATTATAAGCATATATAATTAAGAAATATTTCTGTAATTAATATTAAGTAAATTTTACGTTGCGCATGCTATTTTCTAAAATAGTAGCCTTTGATGTATAAAACTTTACAGAATTATAAAATGTACCATACTCTTTAAACACTACCTAATTTTAGTATTATATATCTTTTGTATTTCAAAATATTTGAAAAATATTGAATTTTAAAAAAAATTTAAAAATGTAATTTTTTTTTATTTTTTAAAAAATATAATTTATTCTTTTATTTATATAAAAATAGCTACAGTGTAATAAGGATGCATTTAACTTTATAAATTAACTTATTGCTATTAATTAGAGCTATATTATTTTGGAAAATCTTATGCCCAACTTAAAAATTAATTAATTCTTACAGGAATGTTTCCTATTTTCATATGCTTATAATTTTTTAAATTATGATTATATTCTAAGTATTTTACACATTTTTGAAGTCTCACATTCCTTCATAAATAATGTGTAAAAGCTTCGAATTATTTAATTTTAATTTCAAAGAATTATATCTATTTGAAAATTGTTTATATTTTCAACCTCTGAGACCTCTTAATGTTTAAAATTATTATAGCTGGGTTTTGCCAATGTTCGATGTTTTAAGGATTAAAATGCAACTGGCAGATTATTTCTCTTTTATAGCTATACTCGAACTTGTTTCTTCATTATGTAATGATTACTTGTAGATACAAAATAGAATTAAAACATGCTTATAGACAAATCCTGTATGTTTACTCAAAACTTACTCTTTGTTTATATGGGGTATTAAAATGATTCTAAACTTTAAAGCACACGGAAGTAACAGTAGGATTAGAAAAATGGACTTTGAATAGCGCGGAAAGAGACGAAGAAATCGTGTTATTGTTCATTTTCTGAGAAAGAGAAAAAATTTCAACAACAATTATTCTTTATGCTTTTTTATTCCTTACATTATCAGGTCATTTATAGCTTAAGATATTTTGAAATTTAAAATCCTCTTTGAGAAGTCTGTTTTTTTCTTTAAAGAAATACTTTCATTTCTTTCAAAGCTTTAAGGATTAGTTTTGTCACAATAAAATTTGATTTACTTTATTTCATAATTGGAATATTTCTTTCGATTTGAAAGGAAATAATTTGTTATTGTCAATTGATAAAAATATGCAATGTATTTGGTCTTTTAAGTAGAAGATCGTTTGTGAGCATTTAATTGGGTATTTTACAAATAAAAAAGATCCACAAGCTATGACATTTAAGGGTGATATTTTAGCCCAGTTTTAGTACATTTTTTAAAATAAAAATGCTATCAGAAAGTAATTATAGGAGTAAGTTTTGGAAGAAATTATATTTTTAATATTAAAATATTCAGTAGAAAATTCTGATAGTTAGATTAATGTTATTCTGTATAGCACTTTTTTAAATAAAGATTTACAGGAAGTAAACCATATATTTTTAAGATTGGCTTTATTTGGAAGGTAGTTCCTTATTATCTATTTATTATAAGCAAAACTTTTGATTTCTCGGAGATGTTATTATTTTTGAATTTTTTTCTAACTGGTAAGTAAATGTTCACCGTTTCTAGTGTCTCGTATTTAACTAATTTTATATCCTCAAAAAAAAGGAAAAAATGTTAAATATAGTTACTCCAGATTAATTTTAAATAAATACTTTACAACATTACTTAATCTAGTTAAAAATAGTTACAAATTCATGTGTATCAGGAATGCATTTATATATTTCTAATAAATATCATCTGTATTTAAAAGCAAAAGAATATACGCTTGGAATATTTATTTGCTTCTTGGTATATTCTTTCCTCAATATGCGCTCAGAAACTAGTTTTAATTAAAATTATATATTTACGAAAACCTCTTACTGTGTTTTGCCTTTTATAGTTTTAAGAGTGTAATTAAGATAGAAAGGAAAAAGTTCTAAAGTAAATCCAAATAATTTTTTATATTGCTTAATGAAATCTACAGCATTCAGGAGAAAATATTCATTTTTCCATAAATTTTTATAGTACTTACGTATTTATATAGATTGTTTCTCTTTTGCTTTTATTATACGGAACATGTAAACTATGTATAGGACTGTCGAGATTATGCTGTTGGAGTAATTATTTTTTAAATTACATAAGTTGTATGTGTGGGTGAATGCGCTGCATGGCACATGTAGGAAATTTGTATTTGTTTTATGTAATAGTTTGTTTTACTATAGATCGAAAGTATTCGTAGATTGTACATGCTAATGCTTGTGCAATTTTGTTAGGAAACAATAATTTATGGGTAAGTTTTGTATGAATAGCAATTAATATGAAATAAATCCTTTAAGTAATTCGTTTTCTTAAAAATATTTTAAAACCATATTGCTTATTTGACATCTTTGATTTCTTTTTGTTGTAAAATGGAAATTTAAAATAAATTAGTGCAATTATTTCTATACTAACTAAATTACTTTACTTCCTTGATTATCAAGTGATTTTCAAAAGAAATATTTTAAATATAAAGCAACAACATATATTAAGGCTCATATATTTCTATAGGGATGCTTTTCTTTTTAAAATATGATAAAAGATTTATGTAATTTGAAATTGTTAAGAAATTTTATAAGTTAAACCAATAACAACAATGAAATCATAATTATTTTTTTATTGAAAAAAACATCATTTGAAACTGAACGAATATGGTTTTCTTTACGATAGAATTGAATAATCTCAATATTATTAATATTTTTAGCATCTGTTTATTGTATTTAAGTATTCGGAAGAGTAACTGATAAATTATGAATTATCAAATTTGTAAAGATAATGTTTTCTTGGCAAGTGTGATTTGCTATTTGATTCACAAAAGCAAACCAATAAATTTGAAAGATAATGTGTATTGCATTTAAGTAAATATTGAAAGATGATATCCTAAAATAAAATCCATGTCGTTAAGATAACACAGAAAGCGCAACGTGGCTGGGAGAAAGTTTTAACGATTTTAGATTTAAAAAAATGGTGGAGTGAGGGAATTGTTTTCTGAATTATTTGTACAATTGTTTAAGCACAGATATATAAGAATCAAATACACAGTTTTCCCTTGAATCGTTTAAGTACTTAATATGAACTTCTAACTTTATTTGAATCATTTTCACCAATGTATTTGGTTATAAAAATAAAAGCCCAAAATTTAACTTTTAAAATTCTTTTTACTTACATGCTCTGAATAAATTTTTTTAAACCCAATAAATTATTCACCTTGATGAAATGGTATTTATAATCCTAATTCTGAAGTAAAATGATAAAAAAATAAACAGCATGTTAGAAAGTTTTTCCATCAACCAGAAAAAAATAAATAAGATGAACAGTAAACTAATTCTCTTGATTTTCAATGGTGAAAATTCAAACTATGTATTGGACACAATGAAATTTTCTCATATTTCAATGGAGTATTTCATGACTTATTTTGATAGAAAATATTAACGCTTTGTAGTATTAGGTATTGATAACGGTCTTTTTTTTTTTTTGTGTATCTCTAAACGTATTGTAATAAAAATTATCTTATTTTTTAAAAACTAAAATGCCAATCTGGTAAACGTCGGTTAAGCAGCAAAAAGACCTTAGAATTTCATTAATCAGAAAAATCTAGCAAGGAAAAAAGTAAAAACAAAGAAGTCTAGTTTTTGAATGCGTAATATTCTTTATTTGTTATCCTATATAAACGTTCTCTTTGAAAACAATTAATTCTCAGTAAAATTTCAAAACTTCCGGATCATAACTGACACTTTTCAGACAATATACCTATTAAGTTGTCAAAACTAGTTCAAAACATACTGAGCGGTGAATGAAATATATGATAAATTAGAAGTGAAATTGACAGTTCTACTATTTTAAAAATCGATTTGAGAAAACAAAAAATTCTTTATCTATCGGTCTTTGCTTTTTTCCCTTTAAAAAACATTAACATGAAGTTTATTTTAATGAACAAATTAATTAATATCTTCGATGATAAAATCAGAAACTTGGATTAACTTGGGTATAAGTTATCAAAGATGATCAAAGGCTTCCAAACATATTATAGCCATTATGAAAATAACACGAACTAAGTATGTTATTTATCTATGGTCACATAGGAAAACTTTCAGAATTTTCAAAATACAAATCATTATTGATCATTATTTTATTAGTATGTGCCTTTCAGTAACCTCCCTTTATATATTCGGTGTTTAATTTCTAAGATAAAAAGGTACATATAAAATTTTCACTATAGCCTAGACATTTAAAAATTTTATGGCAGATATGTTATGCGAACAAAGCAATATATATATGCTACATAATTAATTATAATTCCATAAAATTCTACTAGCGGTGATGCAAAATTTTAATTTGAAGTAGATAATATTATGACATAAATGTTAGTGAATGTCTTCATGTTTATATAAATTTCAAATTTTTAATAGAAACATAGCACGCTCAGGTTTTGACAACATATTATCATACAAATATATAATCGAATGAATTCGTTTAGTTTACTTACGGACGTCATATTTTCCGATTTATTTCAAAATAAGACACTTAAATACTTGTTTCCTTAAATTTAAATACTAGCTCGTAGTTATATTTCAGTTACGAAGGTAGTAAGAGTTTTTTCAAATAATTTTGCAGTTTAGGTCATTAATGTCATTTCTCTGTTCAAATGATTAATATATATGCGTGCGAAATTCTTTCTTTAAATGTCTAACATAACTTTTATTGGCGTTGATGGTAAAAAGATAATTATCAATTTTTTTAAAACAAATTAGGTGTTGGAAAATGTAAATGAAGTTTATCTTTTTCTAAAAATGTTTTCATGATAATAAATTGTTATGTATAATAATAGTTTTTCTCTCCGGAAAAAACAGTCGAGTTCTTTAAAACTTGTTGAAAATGATACAAAACACCTTATTTAATATGTGTACAAAAATGCGTAAAACAACGCCTAAAGTAGAATTCCTACTTTAATTCATTTCAAAATATTTGTATTACATAGCTCTTGTTAACTATAATTACTTTTTAACATATATACAGGTTTTTTTCTTAAATTGATGTTTTATTTCCTTATCCTTTAATGATTTCCTCCATCGATTATAACGATTAAATTTAATATGATAGCTTTGATATTAAAGAATATATAGCTTGTTTAATTACAAATACAATTACATTTTTAAAAATAGCTTAGGAGATTTTAATATTTCTTATGAAGGAAATGAATACTGTATATGAGGCTTCTTACCAAAATAAGAAGTGAAGTTATTTTTCAAATTATTATTGAATCATAAATAAAATTGATAAAAATTAGAACACTTATTTGGAATTAAAGAAACAATTAGCAAATATATATATTCATCATTTATTATCATCAAAATTTTCTTAATATATCACATGGGCATCTGAATGGGAAAATTAAATTTAGTTTTTGTTTTCTGTAATTCATATCCTGAAAACATAAAATTTGAAAAAAAAAATTAAGCACAGGTTTATAGTACTTCATTGAAATAATGTGTCGTAAGAAATAATTTACCCACAAGAAAATTTTATTCTAAAAGTTTCTTGTAGGATATTTTCATAATTTTATTATTCTAAGACAGTATATAATACTACCCATAACTTATCCTTTCACGTAAAGTTTTTTTTTTATTTTCCAAAGCATTATTTTATGATTCTCAACCACAAAAAACTTTAATCTGAATTATAAAAAAATATACGTGAAAGAAATGTGTTAAACATTTTTTTTTTAAGTTTCTACTTTGCAAACAGTGGTATGGTTCTTACTGTAGTTGTAATTTTTTAAAAAAATTCTTTTTAAGTATATTTTTATCACATTTCAATATTCAGTTTAAAATGAAGAATAAGTATAAATATATTTCTTACTTGATGATTTTAATAATATTTTCCTATGAAGAACACTATAAGGATTTTATACGTTCAAGAACTATATTTTATTTCATTATAATTATTCAATAACTTGTTCAGAAAGTGAGAATACAATGCAAGTTAAAAGTAAAACCAACTGCCGTGAGAAAAATTTCAAAGTCATATAACAATCACGTTTAGAATAGTGATTACTTGATATGGGATCAAGTAACAACTTTTCTTTCAAGGTTCTATGTCGCAACTATGAGCTCTTTTTATGAATCCAAAGGTAGTGAAACATTTCAATGCCATTCTACAAGATTATGTTAGATCGTAAAATTGAAGATACATACTAATGGCCTGACTAGTTCTTTCCAAATGAGTAAGTAGTAATTTCTAGCCGGATGTACTATTTGCCTATAGGTTAGAAATAAAATTTGGTACCTGAAATTTTAGATCAGATTTCGAAACTTTATGTGCATACATCTCATTCACATTTGTCTATAAATAATTGTTTTAATTCATTCCGGGGTTTTTTTCTTTAGTTAAAAATTCTTCACAGGGAAAAAAATCAAATAAATATTTAAAAATTCTACTTAATGGCGATTTATAGAAGTCCCTTAAATATAAGTTAAAACCCTTACACTTGTAATAAAACATGACTACTAATTAATTGGATCTTTATTACATCTTTTCGGAGATAACATAGAAAAAATTTACGTTTCTAAATATACTTTCCTTTGCATGCATTTATATGAATACACCAACAAAAATTCTTTTGTAAAACTTTAAATTGCTTTTTTGTGGTTAATATTTAAAGAAAACTTAAATACGGTCCAATAACCTTTTGTAGCAAAATAATATTAGTTTTGAGTCCCCACTTAGATGAAACATTAAATATTTAAATACCTTTAACATTTTTTGAAACATTTTTTATACAATTACTTTTTCAAAATAACTTATACATTATCATGTGATATTTTTAGCTATTTTATCGATAGAAAAGATAATATGTTTTATATATAAATAATACTGCGAAATATACTTAATGAAAAATATTTAAAGGTTTCCCAAAGGTTCTCAATAAAAGTTTAAACCATCAAAACTAATTTATATATTTACCACCTATGTATCATATTATGCTTTGATGTTATTGAAATTTTGGTTTACTATGTAATTCGAAAGAATTTCTGTTAACAGTTAACAACTACGTTTTTTCCAACTCATGAAATTAGACTGCACATATAGCTGAACGACATAAATTCGAAAAAAATGTGGCATATTTATACAGAAAAAACATTTTAATAATTTTCTATTTCGCCTACATACAAATAAAAGTATTTATTATTATTAATACATATTATCTAGCTTATAAGCAGTTTTTACTTTTTTGAGTCATTATTTAAAGCGAAATATAGTGCTGTATGGTAAAATTTTTAAACAATAAATTATTATTGAAATCACAAAAGATGCGTTCTATTTGGATTGTAAATATATAATCATAAAAATGCATTTTCTGCACTATTTCAGTCAATATCGTTTGATCTCAATTTAAAAATACAACGAATTATCAACACCCAATTTAAAAAAAATACGTACAAAATAATACCACTTTATTGTTTTAGAAAATTATTTTACAAGCCTCCGTTTCTTATGTTGCAATAATTAGAATTTCAGTAGATTAACGTATTTTTTTTTGACATTAGAAACGCAATGTTTCTGAATGAAGCAAGACACATTTATTAAGACGAACTGAAGTGAGCCGTAATCTAACTTCTACGACAGATGAGTCACAAATACATTATCGGGACAATCAATGAGTAAATATAATTAATCATTATCTAAGGAATTGGACCTGATGGATTTCCCATTTTTATTATAAGGGAATCCCTTTGACAATTAGACTATGTAGTTTTATTTTTGGGTTAACACAATTCCATTTTTTTTCAAATGATAGTAAAATAATGTTGATGATATAATTTTCACGCATGATTATGTGTATTTTATCCGTTGTTAATTTTTTTCTTAATCATGGCATTTTCAGGAAATTATTTCCTTAATGAAACTAAAAGAAGCTTCTAGTTGAGCAACATATTTTTGATTAAGGTATCCGACTACGTTCGGAACCGTGATTTTGCAAAAACGTATAAATGTATAATATTTATGATATTTATAGTGTCACTTAGATTAGAAAATGTATATAAAATTGTTTCAAGAATATTAATACAATAAAAAATTATTTAAGTACAATATTTTGACAAAAAATGAACATAGAATGATCAATTTTCAAAATATTCTCCTTTCGTGAAAAATGCTTCTATTATAATATTATTTTGCCTCTATATAGCTCAGAACTCTCTACAGAGGCTCAACTAGAATTTTTGAAATATCTAACTTTAAAGTGGGTTTATCCATATTTTACGATAACACAAGGGAGAAATTTTAAGAAAATAACGCCGATAATTATTTCAATGGGTGGTAACTCTGAAAAATAATGTGAACTTTTCAAAATTCATAGTTGAGCCTCTGTACAGAGGTTTGAGCTATATACAGGCAAAATATTATTATAATAGAAGCATTTTTCACAAAAGGAGAACATTTTGAAAAAAGGTTATTCTAAGTTAATATTTTGCCGACATTTTGTATTTAAATAATTTTTTTCGTCATAATGTTCTTAAAACTAGTTTATACATGTATTCTAATCTAAGTGACACTAAATATCATGAAAATTATCTATTTATGCGCTTTTTTAAACTCACAGTTTCGAACGTAGTCGGATACCTTAAAGAAGAAATACTTTTCTGAAAATAATTGCTGTATTACCTAAAAGACATAAAAGTGTATTAGCAGACTGTTTGGATAAATTTTTGCATAGAGGGATGTTTTGAAAAATGTAAAGTACTCATCGAAACAGATTTAAATGTTGTTATCTTATACAATGATTATAATATGTTAATTTAATTAATATTTTGATTTTCTATACATTTCTAGCGAATTTATTTTGTTTTATTCATACTCAGCCTTTTTATTCCCATTAGAAAAAGGAATTCATAACATTTTATGTTATATTTGTTGCACTGTTGAGTTAGTTTTACACAACTGGACAATTTTTGAAAAAAAATAATTAAACTATCCTAGATGCGGTTCGTAATGATTGTCACAGTTCTTTGCATTTTTTTAAATTGTACTTCAAAAACTGCTCTTTAGACTACGCCTTTTCAGTTCTATACATTATCCAAATCATAAATAAGCTTGAAGTGAGAAATTATGAAAAAAATGTCAAAGAACTCATTTTCAATGCTTGAGAGGATTCTTTCAAAAATAGGAAGTCAAGTTATTGCTACACCCTCTAATTTAAGCATCATTAAAAAATTCAAAGCATAATGAATGAAATAATAGGAAATAAAATTTACGCAATAAATTGATCTTAAAATCTTGACGTTTTTTGTTTAAAGATAATGCTAAATACAAAGACTATGTTTTTAAACAATGGAAACTAGATTTGTAAAAGAGACCGAAAAGAGACATTAAACTTTGATTGATCATCTACAAAATATTTGTATAGCTTATTTAAATCAACATTTAGTTTGTCTTAATTAATATTAATATTTTTTGTCAAGGGGTCACAGTACAATTCAAAAATAGGTCAAAAATTCAAATAAATATATTTTAGCCTAAAATATATTCTTTAAATATTTTTCTATATTTTCACAAAATTTGAAAATTCTAAGTTAAAAAAAATCTAAATTATTACAACTTTCATGCTTGTTTTTAATCACATCCTCAAAGCAAATGGAAACTTATAAAAACTTTAAGAGGATTTATCTCAGAAAGTTAAAAATATCTCATTTATCTTCATTTAAAATTCTAGTTTTTTTCTCTTGTGCCAAATACTATGAATTTTTTTTACTTATTGATATTGGTACATGTAACAATAGTTGGTATGCATTTTTAAATCAAAGTATTACCTATTTTTTTTAAAAAATAGTTAAGTTCAGAGTTTACGTATTTTTTAAAGAATTTTCAATAAGCATTTAGAAAAAGGATATTTAACAAATATTAATCATGCTATGAGAAAATCCGAACCAAATTTTGTTATGAATAGCTTTAAGTATTTGTAAATCAAACTTCAAGTGTGTACGGACATTTTTGTAGGGACAGTAGCATCTTAAAATCCCTTCTTAAATTTCAAAATTTTCCTTTAAAAAAGGAAATTGTTAGCCTTTTGTGTACTTTTAGCAAAAAAATGTTTTACGAAATCCATATACATTGATTACAAGCAAAAAAATTGTAAAAACCGTTAAAAATCAAAGGTTTTTTTTATTAATCGTACCATGTTCCCTTAGTTTTTTATTAATATTTTATTTTCACATTATGAATATTTGAATCACTGAGAGAAACTTATACCAAAAGGCTCTATTACAGTTGTAATTGTCATTGAAATACTAGTTGGCTAAGAATAGTTTCAGGTAGCCGATCAGATGATAGTCATTGCGCGTCATTGTCTACACTGTGAGAATTAGGGGAGTGAGACTCATTGGTTCTTAGCTTAGTGATGAGATGAGCTTTTGTTTTTTCTTAAAACTGTCTGACCTATTTTCTTATCAATTTGACCAGAGCTTTTAATTAAAGAGAGGCATGAATTTCAGTTCATTTTACATTTCTTTTGCTTAAAAATAGAAACAGTGGCCATTCCCATTTTATTTAAACTCTCTAGATTTTACACTAATTTAACAAAGTTAATTTATTGAGTTTAGAGCAGACTGCTGCAAAATGAAGCAATTAAATATAGTCTAAAGTGTGAAAATATCAACAAGAATACCATGAAAAATCTTCCTATAACGATACTTGATTAGTGAATATTTTTAACAATTGAAAACAATAGTGAAGCCTCAATGCTCACCAAACGATTTCAGAAATTGATTTTATGTTTACTTTTTGCCTTTATAAATTATCTTCCTTATAATGCAATGTATTTCAATTAAGAAATTATATATATATCTATCTATATATACACTGCTGGACAATTGCTAAGGACTGATAACACTATCATCCATAGCAACCACAAAATGAAAGGAAGCAAAATGTGGAAAATTAGAATAAGTGCGGGATATTAGTAAGAAGAAGTATGAGTATGCAAATTTTTTTCCCACGTCTGTTCATCACGTGATAGCGTTCATAAGAGCTTTAAAGGTTTTGACGCGTGTGGACAGTTGTTGTTTCAAGTCAAAGTTTTACAGGAAAGATTTAATAGACGAACTTAAAATTTTTGGTATGTCTTCCCGACATCACATAGATGGTTTTATGCGTGGCCGAATTATTGGAAAGACCGAAGAAGGGCGAAAAATAACAGATGTTGCCAGGGAGTTCGACATCGCTCACAGCGTTGTTTCACGGCTGTGGAAGTCATTTAAAACTACTGGAATGTGTAATAGACGACACGGGGGAGGTCATGTTAGAAGTACGACGCCTGCAGAAGACATATATATCGCCCTATCAGCAAAAAGGAACAGGCGCACCACAGCTCAGCAGGTGGCAAATCAGTTTCTTGCTGCCTCAGGAAAGCAGATCTCCAAAAAAACTGTTGCCAGACGTTTGAGGGGAGGAGGACTATATGCGCACAGACCTGTTGTTTGTGTCCCATTGACCAAACAGCACCGTACTACCCGTTTGCAATGGTGTCGTGAACATCACAACTGGACTGAACAGGACTGGGCATACGTACTATTCTCAGAGGAGAGTAGGTTTAGTCTGTCATCGAATTGTAGACGCCAACTGATCTGGCGCGAGAGTGGTACTGCTTATCGTCCAGAAAATATCTAGGAAAAGGACCGATATCCGACATGCAGTATCATGGTGTTGGCCGGCATCATGATCAATGGCCGCTCTCGTCTACATGTGGTTGCGAATGGGACTATGACGGGCCAACGATACATTGATGAAGTTCTACTTCCTCATGTTCGTCTTTTCCGTGGTGCTGTCGGTGATAAATTTGTTTTTATGGACGACAACGCAACATGTCATCGAACACTCGCTGTTCAGGATTGTCTAGACAGCGAGGGTATTCAACGTCTCGTATGGCCAGCGCGTTCTCCAGATCTAAACCCCATTGAAAATGTGTGGGATGCTTTGGGAAGGCAAGTTGCTGGTCGAAATTATCCTCCGACAAACAAGAACACCCTCATCCGTGCACTCACAAAGGAATGGGATAAATTGCTTCAACAGCTGCTGGATAATGTTGTGCAAAGTATGGTACGACGTGTGGAATGTTGCATCACACTCCACGGTGGACATATCCCGTACTGATACCTTTCTTTAAGGTGCCTGCTGACTTTTAGATGCGTTGTTCCATTTCTCCGTACGCAGATCAAATGAACATTTTTTTTCCTTTCAGATGTTTCACAGCTTTTGTACTTTCCAGAACAATAAATATTCTTTATTCTAATGTCTGAACAGTGTGGCAACTATATTTTATCCTACTAGGCCTCATGTCTCGCTTAATGTTATGCTACATAGCAATTTGTGATCCGTCCTTAGCAATTGTCCAGCAGTGTATATATAAATGTAATAATTCCCTCTAGCATCCTTTTTATTAACTCTTTGTACTAATATTTAAATTAACTTTTTTTCTTTGGTTTAAGAAATAACACTGTAATTTTAATCGTAATCGGCTAGTCCGAAATCCCTGTCCCACTCATTTTATCCAATCAGAACTACTATTACGTAATAATCACGCGCTTGCACTGCTGGTATAAAAGCAAAAGTCTTGTGTAATCGTTCTCTTTGTCTGCTTGCCTTCATCATGTAAGAAGGTAAATAACTGCAGCTCTTTGTCTTTGTGTTGTGTCCTCAACATGCTGCTGCTGCTTGTCGTTGTCTGCTTGGTGATCGTCGAAAGTTTCTCTATTCAATGTACCACAATTGTGTTTAAGCTATAGATGTGTGCTTCAAAATAAAAGGAGGAAAATCAATTCTGAAGACGTTTTCACTCAATCGAAACAAACTAACACCGGCCAACGCTACTGCAATACTTAATATATATATATATATATATATATATATATATATATATATATATATATATATATATATATATATATATTTATAAGACAATTTACCTCAGTAAATAGCAACTTGTGCCTTCTTGGTATCTCGGAGAATGTTTAGGTGGTATTCCAGATCCTGCCAAGTATTCTTTATAGTGTCTTTTTTTCTGTTAAGCTGCCTTTTTTCTTTAAACATTTCATACCAACACTTTATTGATTTTGTATCAAGAGGGTAGCGTCCATAACGATGTCGAAATTCACGCTGAACATGAATGGACGAATTTGTTTCGTGAAACCAAAACCCAAACTGGTCTTTGTCTTGAATCGAAACCATTTCGGTTTACGATGTCTGTCACCAACAGCCTTCGAGTAGCTGAATAGTTAATGTTTATTCACACACGCACGCAAATACACGCACTCACACTTGACCTATCCAGTGATGCGTAAGTTACAATGTTATTATTATATGGTTATTTTGTAATGATTTTTTTATCATCCGGGAAAAGCTTTTGGTTCATCCTATGTAATAAAATATATGAAAGACTATAAATTTTGGATACTAAGGCTGAAATTGTTTTAAATTTTAGAAATAAGATGCATATATCAATATCAGTAGCACACACTGGAATTTATGAAGGGGGGGGGGTAAGGATCTTCCGTCATTCTCGTATCATACCCAATACACCGTCTAACATATTATTTTGATTTTGTCGATTATTTGGAACATTAAACAGCTAATAATAAGTTATTGTATAAATAATAAGCATTAATTAACAAAATAAATTATTAATAACAAATTTTAATTTAAATTTTACATACTATATGCATAGGATTATAATCAATCGAAAAAAAAATATCAAGGGCGATGGGGTGGGGGTCTGGACTTACGGACCCCCTCCTTTGTGCGCCACTGATCAATATATTTCACCTATTATTGTGTACACATGCAGGCATGTACACACTCATATATATATATGCATGCGTATCTGTGTGTGTGTACATAATAATAACTGAAGTATAATGAAATATCTAAAAGCGAAGTTCGAAATTTGGGTTTTCAAAATCTAATTAATTTCAGGGTATTGATCCGCCATTTTGTTGAAAGATGTTAGGAATGATTGTAAATGTATTTGGCTCATTTTAATTCAATGAGGGAAATGAATAATAAAAAAGGAATTTAAGGAACTAATTTGAAGAGAATCTAAAGCGCAATTTTCTCACCATTTCCACTTAGTTATAAAAATATAGGTTACCGTTCATTTAGTTGTTAATGTAATTCACAGTTTTTTCTAATTTATTTTCCGACAAACAACAACTACAAAAAAAAAGAAAAGGTAATCAATTATTCTTTTTTTTCAGTTTTCGCGAATGAATAATCGAAGCAATATTTCATTTAAAGCAAGTATTTTGAAACTACTAAAGGGAAAAATGTGATTTCCCAACAACATCTGCAACTATTTTAATTTCGATTTGGATTCTTACAGATTTTTCTTAAAAATAAAATATATAATGTGCTTTAATTTGAAATAGTTTTCATCATTGTTTTGGGAATTTATTTTACTTTTTTAAAATTATCTCTCTGACTTTCTAAAAGCTTGTTTTATTTTCAAATGAGAACTAATTATAGACTACAAATGAGGATACTCATTTTTAAATTACACCTGGCAGCACTATTATTTATAAAGGATCAAGAATATGTGTAGCAACTTATTTCACAACATGAATTGATTCCTTTCAAGGTCTATAGTGACGTTAGAAGAATGGTACTATTGAAAAATTAGTTAATATATTTTATTGGATATGCTAAGAATGAGAGAAAAGAAATGCAAATGACTATTTTCGCAATTCAATTCATAGGAAAACATGAATAAAACATCTAGGTCATAAAAATGAAGACTTTTAATAGTATTGAAGGACTTACTACACTTGCGACATTAGGTAATTTTCCAATAGACATGATCTTATTGTTTTGTACCATTTTAAATCATTGAATTTTTAATCCATGTTGAGATAATATGTATTGGTGTATGATACTTAAAAAATAAAAAAGAGAAAGTAAAAACCCAGACTCACAAAAAATTAAATTAAAATAAATCAGTTAATTCAATTTTCTAAATTCCAGTTATCCTGCAGCATATATTTTGAAAATTCCGTATAATATGCTTAGATAACAAAAACAAAAACAGAATACAATAAGTTAAAAGCAATTTTCATAAAGAAACATAAAGAGTTAAGCAGAACAATTTTGAATTTTTTAATACTACTTCATTCAATTAATTTTTTTAACATTATTTGTAAGAAAACTGCAATTCAAAATAATCAGAAAAAATGCATATTTCAGCAAGAACTAATTTTAAAATCTATAATTCTAGATATTATGTTTGTAAAATTTATCTTTTACACCAGATATTTTTTCCTTATAGTAAATTATTGAAGATTAGTTTTGTGCATTTGTATATATAAACACATAATACTATAGATCCCTATTACTCATTAATTTATTATACTTTATTATTATTAGGAATAGAATAAGTGATATCAGTTGACGCGCGCGTACAGCTCCTTTTCATTGTTACCTATATCAATTTAATCCTATTCTTGACGAGATTGTGTTAAACACCTTTAGTAGTGAAAAGTTTGTAAAGGTGACATATTACGAGATTAGAATCAAAATCATGATACTCTTCATTGGGTAAAATAAATTTAAACGATACTTCTAATACAAAAATATTGACAGAAAATATTAACCCGGTCTCGTGCGCACATGTATTTTCTCCCTATTTCATCTTGAACTGATCGAAAACATATACAAATCGTCATCTCTACAGTTGAGTATTTGTAACCCGTTCTTAATTGCATTTAAAGTGTTGCCAACTGCAGATGACCAAATGTGCACGGGTTGGATTCAAATTATTTGAGATTCGAATCAATCTAAGATCATGGTATGGAATTGGAAAAACATTCCCGGATCCGAAAATAAATTACTATAAAATGCCTAACAAATCCAACATATCTGACGTAATTACTTCCTTTGAAAGGAATTTAGTCTGAAAAAAAATTGTAAGATTAAAAAAAATAACCAGAAATATAATATGTGAAGAAAAATTAACTACACAGATTATTATGATGTAGAACAAGGAAAAATACCTTTACCCTTTTAAGATTTTTTTCATATATATTATTGCGCATGAAACTGCGCAGCACTTTAAAAAACAAAACTTGTAAATAGGAAGTTTCGTGAAACACTAAGTTCTAGGACATACCAAGTGAAAATGACTCCGCCTTAGGTAAAAGGAAAAAAAAAAAAAAAAAAGTTCCTTATTCACAATCCATCTGTCTGTTCAACGTAACACCATGTGCGAAAGTAAGATATAGTAAAAAGACACACTTATAAATCATGAGGTCCAGCCAATGTTCTAGGAACTAATATGGGTGACAAGATGCACTCTTACTACTAGACGCCCTTTAGGTGGAAATTGCTATCGATTATAAACGACGTTGTTTGAATTCATAATCATTGCCCGAAAGAATATAGGACATTGGTGTTTTTTTTTCAATCGTGAAATGACATAGATACTACTTTTTACTTTCATTTTAAACCTTTCAGTTTCCTTACGGGCAAAAAAAAAATTCTCATTTCCTCTAATTGCTCTGTTTGAGGAAATGTGAAAACAAAAATAAACGATATATAAGCGCTTGATATGGAATAACTTGTGTAGAAGAAAAATTCTTCAGTCTGACGATTTCAAGGCTTAAAAGTAATTTATTTTTACTTCAACGTTGTTTAGAGCCCCAAAGTACTTGCTGTTATAAATTTTTTCCCCTGGAGATGATTTTTTACATGTAGTGGCTTCTTTCGCTAAGTGAAAAATAAATCTTCCGGGTCAAAACTTCCGAAACAGGTTTTCTAGATCAGAGGGGAGTTGTTTATCTTTTAATATATCAAATACAGCATTGCATGCTAAACAGCTGCTTAATGCTAATGGAATCATTGGAATTGTTTAATTAAATTTTATTTATATATAAATATGATTAAAAATTGTATTGATTTAATTAATTTTTATTTAAATGAAAGCGTGTTTAAGAAGTTAAGCTGTGAATTTAAAATAAAAATATATTTAATTTTTGATATTTATTATTAAGTTAAAGCTTGGCAATATGTAACAAAAAGTACTCAACATATTATTTGTTTGAAAGAAAAGGATTTCTATTTGACAGTGAAAGTTATCGATTAAAAATGTATCAAGTTTAACATATGATATGATGTTTACTGACTTTTAACGGACATTTTTTTCTTTCACAAAATATACTTGAAATTTCATTGTCATTTTTGTTGATTAAAACTTGCATTTCTATAAAAGTCCAAGCAGTGGCTGGAGCTCAAATTTTTAGTCTATTTGAATTTAATTATTTTTACGTACCAATAAGAACAATTGCGAGCTTTCTGTTTCCTTTTTTTCCCTCCTTTTTTTGAAAAAGTTCTTTGTACTACCATTAAAAAAAGAAGCCCTGGATAACTTTCTTAGTTCGCAGGGCAGTTGAAGTTGGTATTACTGTTTTAGGTTCAAAGGGAACTAAATTATGGTATTGATGAATCTATTAATCAAAATTAATGTAGCTAAATGACTTCTAAAATATAATTATTTCATTTCGGATTCAGATTTTTTTTTGCTGAATTATGTAGAGAATGGTCACAATAAGTATTCCAGATTTCATTCTAAATCAATCCTTTGCTTCAGAGATATTTAAAGAAAACAAAATGTCAGATAGATTATTAGCTAAATTAGATAATTTAAGGTCAAATGATTCTTAAGCGAGATTTTTCTTCTCAGCACCGTGTGATAAATGGATAGATCTATTATTAAAGTTAAAAATTACTATGTACAGCCCTTTGTTGCAGGAATCTTGGTATCTGAATTTCTTTTGTGAGTGTTGCGTGAAGTGTTAAGGGAATTGCATGAATGTTTGATTTAAAGGTTTTAGGAAGGGCATGAAAAAAAAACTTTGACATATTTCACTTCACATTTCTTTTTAAATATTATTCTAATTTTTACAATATGAATTTTTAAAATTAATTACATTACATTTTTCTACTTGATATATACATAAATATATCTGAGTAAACATCTTTGAAAAGTTTTAGCAAAGAATGGTCTATAGTCAAAGTCTGAGACGCTCATTTAACATTAAAAGGCCCATTTACTAAGCTACCAAGCACACAAATTCTCTAGAACTTATCTTAAACTTTGAATTTACGTTACTTTAAGGGTAATAAATCAAATAAATGAAAAAATAGCATCCGTAAAAGAAAATTAATTAGCTACGTTACTTAAATTTGTTCATTAGTCCTTTAATTCTAAGATTTAATTCCGCTTGTATTATTAATAGTGATACCAATGAGAATTGAAGAAGTTATTCCGAATATCTCATTTTTTTATAATTATACATTAATCTGCTGATTGATTGATTGAATATTAACGTCGCACTGTTCAGCTACACGAGGGCTTTTGGCGACGGACCACGTAATTTTGAACCGTGATCAAGTGACGTGGACGACACCTGAGCTGGCACCCCCCTCTCCTAACTACCACACCACACCAACGGGAGGACGTTTCAGCTCTCGACAGATTTAACGTGCATCGCTGCCCTACACGGCGGGTCTTTAGTGGTACAGGATTCGAACCCGTGACAAAGCAAGCCACGGTCCGATACCTATACCACTCGGCTATCGCGGCCACACATTAATCTGCTAAATGTTTATATATATTTTTCCCTTTCATGAGCATTTAATAAAATAAATCCCCCTATTTACTATAAAAAACAGAGAAATTTCAACAAGCTATTAAAATAGATTGAGAATAGTTTCATCCTTTCATTATTAACAATAAGAACTTCATCTCGATTACTATTGTATATTAAAAATAAGATGTTCAAACAATTTTTTATGCTTTGTAAGTGCTTTTAGAAAAGCTTTGAATCATTTTCAAGTATTTTTTATGATCATCATTTCAATAGATTTATAGTTGCTTTGTATTTATAATCTTTGTTATTTAACAAATTTATTATAGTTTTGAATGCATTTCTTCTTTCTTTTACATCGAAATAAAAATTCTAAAAATTACATAAAGATTACTTTTTTAAGTAACTATTCTTCCAGAATTTTATTTCAAAACATATTGATTTCGCAGTATAATGAAGGAACTTCTTTTCAAAATTAAGACTTTCTTAAGAACGCATAACTTTTCGAAGGTTAACAGCTGGCATTATTTGAAATTTCAGAATCCCAGGTAGTGACAGCCAGTAGCAATGGACTCGTTGCGAGTATTAACTCTGGTGGTCTTCAAGGCAACATTGAATTCCTAGATGATCCTAAAGGAACATCCATCCGAGTTTTCTTACGAGGAGGAACATATGGTGAGAAATTCCGATGGAAGATACACGAATTTCCGCCGGTTCCAGGAACAGCTAATCCCTGCAGTGCTGAGAAGATTGGAAGAATGTAAGTAGGAAAATCATAAATAATTAATAACGATGTTATGAATGGATTCGATTCCTTGACCCTCTTTTTCTCGATTAATACCGAAGTCTTAGGTTCAAAGTCTCGACATAACCTGACTTGAACTCATGGATGTTTGTATTTAGGGCTCTTGCCTACAGTTATTAATTAATCAGGGGTGACTTATTTTTCAGCATGTGCTAAAATAAATTTATTCAGATCCTCAATTTTCAAGAGTATACGTCTGAATAATGTTCTACACACAATATCTTACAAATAAATGCACTAATTTGAAATTTCTTCCGACATTTTATAAAATCCTATTTATTTTCTTTCTAAATAGTCCTTAAATTTTGTCTTGAAAGTTGATTGATTCCCAAAGGTTTTTGAAGGTTGCATAATTTTAACTGAGAATTTTCGAACATTTTAGAGAAAGCCCCAAAATAGGTTTGTTACTTGAATTTCATGACTAAACATTAAAAATTTGGCGTTAATAACATCAGATTGAATAACTAAACCTATGTGGAAAAAAGTAATTTTTTATTTTTATTTTTAAAAGGTGATAGACACACACACACATATATTGACCTATTCCTTTTATGATTATATTCAGATGCACAACCGAACTATATCAAAAACCGAAATTAAAATTTAGATTTGAAGTAAATGAACATATTATGAATTTATTAAATATTTCATTAAAAATTTTAATGTTATCTTTTTTTTAGGTATGTGGATTTTACGGAGCCTCATGGACCTATAATTGTCGGCCAAGATATGGTTTTACTATCAAACCTGAAATTTATAGGAAATGCTTCCATTTTGGGTCGAACTCTGGTTCTTCGAAGCCCTGAAACTGGAAGAGTATCTTGCGCAGTCATTCAACCAACATCAAGAATACGAACATATCAAGCTAAAGTTTCTACTCCCTTAGGAGGTACTGTCGTAATACGGCAGAGTGCCTTTGGAACTGGAATATTGTCGCAACTATGGTACGTAAATGGCACGCGTAGGGATTCTATACATCGCTATGCTATAATGCAAACTCTTACGGGACCCACAGAGCCCCCTACTGCCGTATTCCAAAATGAAATTACACGCTGTGTTAATTTGCAAGCTACTCCTTTCTTCCACATTTCAGAAACTGTTGGATACGCAGCTGTAGGGCGAGAACCAAATGCAATCACCGGACGCACATATCATACAGTAGCTTCGGCTCCCGTTTTAGACAAAGTACAAAATGCTTTGTACATTGTTATATATTCTGATATTGATCCCTCCGAGCCTCTTGCATGTGCGAAATTAAATCTTATTGAGCCCAAACAAGCTATGGTCAAATTTGATTCTGAAGTTGGAGGCGATATATCATTTCGTCAGGAATCACCTTACGATCCTACTTTGGTTACAATTAATTTAAGTGGACTGAATAACAAAGCTTATAGCTATGGTATTGATGAATTACCTCTGATATTCCGAGGTGACAAGACAGAAGTATGTCCAAATGTGAAAGCAGTCATTTACAACCCTCTGAAGAAATCTCCAGATGCAGTTCCGGAACCAAGCAAAGGTAGCTCGGATCAGTATGCCATCGGCGATTTGAGTGGAAAATACGGTCCTTTAGAAAATCGTGAAAAGCACTTCCAACAAGTTTATGACCCTCAGTTGTCCTTATTTGGAGTTAACAGTGTTGTAGGTAGAGCAATTATAATCTATTATCCTGATGGGCGTCCTCTAGCGTGTGCCAACATTGAGCTTTCAGGAAGAAGAGTTGTGACAGCATTTGCAACCTTCGACTTCCCATTACAAGGACAATTAATTCTTCGTCAGGATAGAGATGATCCTGCTGCAGATACCTCAGTGTACTTGGAATTATCGTATCCATCTGGTGCATCTCATACTAAAACATATCATCATCCATGGCATGTGAATGATCGAGCAATACCTACTGGCCAACGGTTTAGCTTGAGTGGTATCGATTGTCTCCAAGCTGGGTCAGTATTTAATCCGTACAACGTTAGCGTAGATGGGTTTTACTACAGTCATTGTTCTGGTTTAGCTTCTCAGAGATGCCAAATCGGTGATTTTTCAGGGAAATTACGCTACTTAGATATACCTCCATTTGGCGTGCAAGGTAATAAACAACAAATTGCACGCTATTATTTTACTGACCCTTCGTTACCTCTGGCTGGTCCAACTAGTGTTATAGGACGATCTGTAGTTATTAACGAACCTGACTTTGGGGAAGGTCGTCTAGCTTGTGCCAATATTTTCGAGCATTATAGCGATTATGGAAAATAATGTTCTGATTTGTTCCTTTAACAATAGAAAATAAAAGAAGATTGCTTCAGAATTTGCAAATAACATTCTGAAAAGATTTCACTCTGCAATATATAATCATGACTGAAAACTTCAAGTTCCATCTGAGACAATACAAGGAATAATTTAAGCCATATTATACAAATAAGAAATCATCAGCCACTTCATTAGAACGAAATGTCTTAACACAGGTTCTCTATGAGAATTTTGAAAGAGAGAAGAGATGATTGTTTCTTTATGAGTGTGAGAGGTGCTATTCATATGAAATCTGTAACACTTTTTAGAGAGATTTTGTATAAATATTTGAAACCTCAATTGTTTCGTGCATGTTGCGCACATTTACTTTTTCATAAACACTTTTACAAACATATTTAACTTTCAGAATAGAAACCTGTAGCGCTAAAATACTATATTTATAAGAAAATAATATCAATTTAAAATACTAATAACATTATATACTTTATCTTTTAGTAATAGGTTATTCGTTTAAGAATATATCTAAATGTATTTATAGGATTGTATACTAAACTTTAGGAAATAAAAATTAGGAACATTAAAATGATATAAAAATTACAAAAAAAAATTACACAATTATAATGGTTAAAATGAATAAATGATTTATAACACATGATTTTTTGAATCTTGAGAAGGAGAGAATTTAGTAAATTCTCTTAATACATAAAATAATAAAAATGTGCTTTTTCTAGTTTTGATAAATCTAATAATAATTTAAGTTTATAATTTATGTGGAAAGTATTTATCGCGTTTAGTATTACAACTGTTAAAGGTAAATAGAAAAATAAAGAAAAACTAATAAAAATAAAAAAGCTCTTAGGAATTGCATGAATTTTATAGAAGAAAGAAATTTGAAATCTTTCTTTTGTTTTTATAATTATAGCATGAAACATTTCAATAAAGATAAAATAATTTTTTCATATAAAATGCTATATATAACTGTTAAAAATAATACTTTTCATCAAATACTTCTGTAGCCAAAATTAATCCTATTGTAACATTTTTTTTAATTTCAAGATGTCAGATAGCAATAATCATTAATAAATTGTTATTTTAGAAATGTCAAGGCACTATTTATCAAGAATTTTAAACATTTAAATAAAAACTGATGACATATTAACTTTCATTTGTATGGAATAACTGGCAGATGTATGCTTAGTAAAATAAAATATTTATGCTCTAATCAGTTTTGAAAGATAAAACTAAAATTTTTGTACTTAAGATATTTAAACTTAGATACACAGCTAAAGAGTCTTGAATTGACGGATAATGAACTTAATTTATGCATCGTGTCTATCTCATTTCATAAGAAAATACTTAATAGTGTAACACCTCAGAAAAAAACACACTTTGAAAATAAATGATTTATCAATATTTCTACAATACTCCAATTTTTTCTGACTGTTTAAATTATTAACCTAAATTAATTTGATGCTCGTATCTCCCACCTCTTTTTCCTACTACTAGTTGTTACTAGGATTAAATTTTACTAATAATTAAATTAAAAAGATAGACATTCACGTGCGATTAAAACTTTCGATGAAAAACAGATACGATCATTCGCTGAATATAATTACATACCAATCGTTTATTTAACACTCAGAAATTAATTTATTGCTTATTAAAGTAGCACTACAGTACATAATTCGAGGGCTATAGGGGGCTAACTTTGTGATCGGAGTCTCTCCACACCATGCCAATGTACGACTTGGGGAATTATAGCGTGCATCAATTCTTTGTAAGGCTTGTCTTCAAGACAGCAGAAATAAAGTCGGCCATGAGAGTTCATGACTTTGTCCATTTGGTTATCGTGGCCGCAATTAGGAAATAAAATTAAATGTCGAAAACTATTTCCAGAGTTTAAAATAAACACATAAGAAGTTGACAATACGATTAAGCTGTTGCTTTTGTTGTCTGTATCCAGACAACGAAAACATTGTCAAAAATGACAATAAAAACATTTTTTATTGCGCACACATTACTGTCATTTATCACAGATTGATCGTCTAGAGAATTTGAAACTTGATTTTTATAACGAAGAACTTAACTTATCGTGTGAGTATACAGGGTGATCCCGAATTCATGGTGTAAACTTTAAGAGATTGTAACGACATTGTAACGATCCTTTATTGTAAAGGAATGTATGGGCCCAAGTAACGTGGTGAGTCACAAACACAAAAAAAAATAAGAGACGAAAGGAAAGACAAAATGTTTATTGAAAGCGGAGTTGACAAGTGAAATATTTTCAATAACTGTTTAGCATGAGTTATGAAGTCTAGCTGCCACGCACATTGCTCTACCATCCACTGGCATTCGATGACGATAGTCTGCCGGATTCAAAGCTTGTAATCGCTGAAAATGGAAGAGGTGTAAGCGATTTTCGTTTAACACTCTACAAACGATCTGATGACTCACACTTAGTGATGAGCAACAGCTCTTGTACTTGACTCTGGTCTAACAGCCACAACGATCAAAATGCTTTCTTCCAGGTTTGGACTGCGTACAGATCTTCGTTGTCCAGCACCATGTCTGGTGACGAGGAACGAACTTGTTTCACGAAGTTGACGACGTGATACATTCATAATGCAGCTCTGCCGTTACCATTTGAACGGCTGTACTTGAAATGCATGTATACATTTTCGGCATACGTAAAGTCTCCCATCGAAGACGTCAGCACAATTGTGAATGGCACTTTCCCCTACTGAGATGCAACATCTTGAACGGCGGCTAGACATCTGCTACCCCTTACCGGCAACGAAACCGATAACTGTTTCTCTTTTCTTTTATTTTCCCTGTTTGCACCTCACTGCGCCAGTTGTGCTCATGCATTCCTATACAATAAATGATTGTTACAATGTCCTGTATCTACCCTTAAAGTTTGTACCATGAATTTGGGACAACCCTGTAGAATGTAAAGTTTCTAAATATAGGCCTTACTTTTCTCAATTTTAATATACCATAAATAATCTTATCTTTGTAATAATTCTTACCATCAAATTATGGTATTTTTAAAATTCTTTGTAAAAGATTGGAATGCCATCACGCTTCGTGTAGTATATTTATGCTTCCTTTGAATGGAATACTTAAAATAAATCTACAGCAAAAACAAATCAGCTTCATATGGTATAAAATGTATTTAATGTGTGGATCATTATAAAACTCTAGTGATAACAGTACTTAATGTGACAACAACTGAATTTATCACAAAATTCAAATTTTTGAACTGATCAGATACTATAAATTTTTAGTAGATTTTTAATCTAAAATGCATAAGGAGAAAATATAAATGTAATTTTAAATTTAAGAAAAAATCGTAATGTATTTTTGTTTCAATATATGAGTTGTTTATTTTGAATGACATTAAAAAAATGATAAAACAATTATTTTTTATGAAGGAAACATTTATACATTCGAATGCAATAATCTGTAGCAAAAGGAAAGTTCCCATGTTTTATTATTAGAATTTCAATCTTGTTTAACTTAAATTTGGAAACATCACTAAAAATCAAGTGCCATTTTTCATTTTTGAGTGTGTGTGAGGGGGAAGTACTAGGCAGGTAAAAAAATGTCTGTAATCGTATAACGGTACCCAGAAGACTGTGTTGGTAACTACGAGGATTTCATTCCTGAAAAGTTTTAGTCCGAACCAGCTCGGCGGATTAAGACTCATGTATAACTAATTACAAACTGAAGTATGATTAAAACCAATTTATTAATTAGTTAAATTTAATTTATGGAGGGAAGATCTACTCATGAGAAAAAATTACAAAGAATCAAACTCACTACTTTTATAATAGAACTAGCAGGGACGCAGACCAATTGGAACACAACAGCCCTTGGTTGCAAACACTGTATACTCTTTACAATAGTAAAACTTGAGAATCATTCTGAAGCAGTGCTTCTCAAACTGTGGGGCGCGACCCCCTAGGAGGCGGGATAACCCTAGGAGAGGGGGGCGAGCCTATTGAAAAGTCGGAAACAAAAGATTTTTTTGAAAAATTATTAATTTACTGAACATAAACAAACAGAATACATTCCGACATAATGAAAAATAGAAAACACATTTACACTGATATAATACACTTATAAATTTATAAGTACTGCACAGTGTATTTTATAAATAATTTAACTATACTAAGTTAAGCACAAGTTTAACAATTACCAGTGACCTTGTGGGTTTATTATTTTTAAAATTATATACAAAAATCAACACTTATCGTGATAATTTGTACAGTTTATAATTAATTTCTTAAATGCCGATTAAATGTTTTGAGATTCACTTCACAATGCCACCGTTTTCCACGTAGGCGAGCATATGTGATGTATGGGGGGGGATAAATAAGGAAATCATCTGAAGAAAGTGAATTCTTCGCAATTACTGTCAGGGTCCATTTATTACATTCCAAAGCCTTCAGAATAATTTTATGGATAGCAGTGAACGGAAAATATCGTAATTCAAAAATACGTATATATACGCCCGGGACAATTTACGCACTGGCTGTGAAAGACGTTTATATACGCCGTCGGTGGAGAGGTTAAAGTTGTATTGTAGCTTTAGCCTCAAAGTATCGTATTATCGAATTCAATAATACATTGTTATTGTATGGAGGGGGGTGCGATGAAAATTGTGATTTTATATTGGGTCGCAAGTATTGAAAGTTTGAGAAGCATTGTTCTGAAGGGAAAATGTAATCAATTGGAATCAACGGGAATAAAGTGAATAATATTATCTTAATATTAGCAATTTACTCTAATGCACATATCTTCTCTTTACTTCATACATTTTTTTTAAATCACTTGGAAAGGAAACGGATTTTGAATTCATACTTGGGGATAAATAAGCAGTCAGCATTGTAAAACTTAATGATTTTTATTCAATTAAATGTCTTAATATGCCTGTATTTTACTGGCCAACGTTTAACAGGAGCTAAATAAATATCGAATCCTAACCACTAATAGTAAGGATTTACTTTACGGACACTGGAAACTTTGAATCACAACACACACAAAGTGAGTTTCAAATCTAATATAATCCTAAACAGCAGTTATACGAAAATGCTTGAGTTCTAGTTCAATCCACCCAAAAAATTCTTATAACTAATTATTGAAATCAGTTTTTACACATACAATGGCAAAACCTGACCTAATCTCAACATCCTCTCCGATTCAAATTCAGATAACTTTAAACAGCAAATTCAATCTACACATATATCATGGTTCCTTCACAAGGTTAAGTTCTCAAATCAGTAGAAAAAATCCATAAAACAGATTTGCTAAAAGATCATCTGAAAAACTCGTTGAGAACCCCGCTTGTTAACATATCACGTTCTCTTTCTAAGAAAGTGGCAGTAAAAATTTATAATATCGTTACAGAAAACCCCCAGGTTATAGCTTTTTTAAAAGAGAGACTTTAAAGAGATACCCACTACAATCAGATAAAGCAAACATAAGTCAAGAAGTTGATTATGAAAACTGGGATATTTTGTTTTTATATTACAAAATACTTTAAATTAAAACTTCAAATTAAACTTTCACACTTTTCCATAAAATGATTCTATATATAAAACTTATTTAGAGATAAAGTAAAATTTTAAAAAAATGCTTAAAAGCCCATTTAAGTATTCTATGAAAACTTTCGTTAAAAGTATCAAGAATACACTGCGTGATTTCATTCATAGATTAAGAAACAAAATTGCTAATATATTAAAAAGGTTTAAAATTGAAAATAAAGTTTGCACTTTTACACAGCTAAATAAGTTTTGTAACTTTCTTGAAGAAACTGAATTCTTAAAGTTATTATTATGTGATAAAGGCTGCAATAAAATTCTTCACAATTTTAATTAACTGAAAGAAAAGTAAGAATTCTAGAAGAAAACATTCTGATTAATGCTTAACACTGAATGCTTAAAATAATTAGACAATTTTTATAGCCGATAATAATATTCATATAAGTTACATATATTAAACATAATAGATTAAACAGTTCATATTGTGTTATCATATTTAGAGAAATTGTTTTCCCAAGTCTGATTATGTTAATCAAATTATATACTATTAAGATGAATTGAAAACAAAATAAGTTGAGCAAATGCCTTTATAATGATTAATTTTTTTTAAAAAAAATCCAAATTGAATTTAGGTGAAATACATTCATGGACAAAAAAATTAGCGCACCAAGAAGGAGTCGTCAAAATGAAACGAAATTTTACATAAGTAATGACCACTTTAATGTAAGTAAATGATTAGAAAATCAAAGGAAAAAAAAGGATCATTTATATTTCAGAGAAAAAGGCAAAAGGACGGAGGATTTAATACTCTGTTGAACCCACTCTAGCGCGAATGCACGATGCGATACGATCGGACATTGAGGCATACAAGTTCTGTATGATGTCTTGAGACATTTCGTTCCATATTTGCTGTAATCTTTCCTGTAGTTCGTCCAAACTCGTGGGATGCCCAACCCGCAGTTCCAAATGATCCCAGATATGCTCGATTGGAGACAAATCTGGAGATCGGGCAGGCGAAGGAAGGGTAGTAACAGTGGGAAGACAGTCTTGTGACACCCTTGCCTTGTGAGATCGAGCATTGTCTTGTTGAAAATGGCTCCTGGGAGCCGTTGCATGAGTGGCAACACATGTGGTTGCAGGATGCAATGGACATACCGCTGGGCTGTCATGGTGCCACGGATCAATACAAGGGGTGATTGTGTATTGTAGCAATGGCACCTTATACCATCACACCAGCTGCGGGAGTAGTGTGTCGCTGTAAAGCAAAGGCAGGATTGAGGCGTTCACCACGGGGTTTCGACACACAAACACGATTGTCAGCACTGATGAGATTGAATCTGGATTCGTTGCTAAAGACGACCTGATTCCATTCCGCTGCAGTTTCCTCGTGCGCGGCAGCACTCCAAACGGAGTCGTCGATGGGTGGGCGTCAAGGGCAGCACACGTAATGGGTGCCGCGATTCCAAATGTCCTTCAGCCAGGCTCTTTCGTATGTTTCGAGAGACACAGGGGCCCCTAATGAAGGGGCTACCTGTGCCTGGATGGAGGTTGATGAAGCAGTTGCCTGTACGCGTGCATTTCTTACGATGTGGCGGTCTTCTCGACTACTGGTCTATCGAGGGCGTCCTGAGTCTGGTCTTCGGGTAAATGACATCGCTCGGATCCACTGGTCTCAACACCTCCTCACAACACAGTAAAAGCGGCCTAATTGACAAGTTACTCGCTTTGCTGACCACCCAGCTTCCATCATGCCGATCATTCTCCCCCTCAAGCTGTTATAGCTGCTGATATTGTCTTCGAAAATGGTGTAATGGCATGTTTACCTCAGCTCTACCTTTTTAAACGGTTTAGCACTCTAAAAGAAACTTACCTGTTTTATACTCCACGGAGAGCGACGTTAAACACCCTCTACCGGCTATAAGTAATGCGCAATCATGCTGCATTTTTATTCATTTGCATATGTCCCCGACATGTACCTTCATGCCAAGTTTCGTTACGATCCTGGAATTATTTCTTGGTGCAATAAGTTTTTTGTCCATGAGTGTACATAAAGATTCCTTTTTAAACGAACATATGCATTTTTCTTTATTGTATGAAACTCGCTCTCGCGCGTTGACTTGAGTTCAGTTGACAGTGTAAGTCAGATCATCTAATTTTTTTAAATTTGAAGAGAATAGATTATGGAACTTCTGTTTCGTGTTAGCAGAATCTTTTCGTGTGAAATTCGTGAATAATTATTCTATCCATTCATTTATCGAGGCTTATTCTAAATTGTAATAAATGCGTGGGCGCGTGAGTTTTCAGATACATGTCCTTTTTTTCAGTAATAAAAGTACATATCATTATGTTCTACAGTTTATAATTATCATATTGCTAGTATTCAGAAAATAATTTTAAAAAAAAGAGAATAATATTTAGAATAAATTTTTTTTAATAAAAATTATCTAAATAATGATGTAAAAAAATTTACCTATAATATACTTTTATAAAAGTAACATAAAGTACTTAAAATCCATTGCAATGTATTCCTAGGAGCTATATTTATTTTTACACTTTTTGCTTCAATATAGATATGGCGTTTATTTATTTATCTTCTGATAGTCTTATATTAGCATACACACTCATTTTACTTTTCTGATAATAGTACTGGCAAAATACTTTTCCTTGCTATGCGCAATTTTTTGGATACCGGTTTATTAATTTCTAGTATATTTTTACTATAAAAAAAGGAATTTTAATTTGGTTATATAAAGCTGGAAGAATAATTTTAATTCCAGCTAGATACAGGTACGATTTAGGAGAGTTTCTAAAAATGAAGGTATCGATATTTAACAGCTTTTTTACTTATGAATAATACACATGCATATATCTCCTTTATGTACGTGATTTTTAAAATTGCATTCTCTTGCTACAATCATTTGTGCATTTTGAACGAAAAATTAAACTAAACATATTCTCACGTCATGATGTTTTAATATTAAGGAGGGGGGTTAGGAAGTTGAGTCTTATGAATATTATAATAGATAAATATTGGTGAATATTTTAGATAAATTCAAAGATATTTTTTATACTCTGCTACTTATATATACTCTGCTTAAGGTATCCGACTACGTTCGGAACCGTGATTTTAAAAAAGCGCATAAATGGATAATTTTCATGATATTTAGTGTCACTCAGATTAGAAGACATGTATAAAATTATTTTAGGGACATTTTGACAAAAAATTTATTTAAATGCAATATTTCAGCAAAAAATTAACTTAGAATAACCGTTTTTCAAAACGCTCTCCTTTTATAAAAAATGCTTTTGTGAAAAAAAATATTTTGCCAGTATATAACTCAGACCTCTGTACAGAAGCTTAACTATGATTTTTGAAAAATTCACATTATTTTCAGAGTTACTACCAATTGAAATAATTATTGACATTTTTTTTCCTTAAAATTTCTCTCTTCTGTTGTCGTAAAACATGGATAAACCCACTTATAAGTTATATATTTCAAATATTCTAGTTCACCCTTTGTACAGAGGTCTGAGATATATACTGGAAAAATATTATTATAATAGAAGCATTTTTTACAAAAGGAGAATGTTTTGAAAATCGGCCATTCTATATTCATTTTTTGTCAAATTATTGTACTTAAATAATTTTTATTGTAATAATATTCTTAAAACAACTTTATATACGTTTTTTAATCTTAGTGACACTAAATATCATAAATATTATCCATTTATAAGCTTTTGCAAAATCACGGTTTCGAACGTAGTCGGATACCTTAAGAATACCGACTACGTTGAAAACGTCATTTTCGGTCAAAAATCACATTTTCTTTTTATTTAATATTTTTAAAATTCAAACAATTATCTTTCTAAATCTGCCTTTGTTTTGTCTGTGCGATAATTAGAAAAAAAGTTACAGGTGTTTAAAATATTATTACAGCGGTGAAATTGAAACCGGAAGAGGTGAAATCGAAACCGGAAGTTGACTGCTTCACATGCTTTTTACCCATAATTTTTTGCAATTTCAACCCATTATAATTTTAAAAACAATTTCTGGCATTTTTTAAAACTATTTTATTGATAGGCACCAATTTCAATCTTTTAATTGACTTTTGCGATTGGCAACATCTGTTTCTTCTGACCTCATATGTTTTTGTTTTGATTTGAATCTTTCGAATGTGGCTCGCAAATTTCTTCAAAAACCTGATTTTTTTGCTTTAATTGCACAATTTTTTAATTGTTAATTGTTTCTGAACATTCTGCGTTTGATATTATCAAAAATGAATCAAATTAACCTCTTGAAAACGCAACTATGCTGGTGAGACATTTACAAAAACAGTGGAAGTGTTGACTTGTAATGTTCTTGACTTGAAGTGCTCAAATTTGTAATGAACGAAAACTGGGATAAGTAAAGGTATTTTTACAGAACAAAGAATGTTTTAGTGGAACATTAAGAGGTAATAGAATATTTTATTTAAATTGGGCAGTGTGTTTTCAAGTTTGTGTTTCTCCAATTGTTTTGAGAACAATCTGTACCTGCATGAAGATTACATGTTTGACTGACTTCTAATGTGACTTGAAAAATGCTCCGATTAAAGTTTTATCGTCCTTTTTCAGCTACTGAAAAGCTAAAAAGCAAAGTGTTATTAATTTGCAAACCTATTTTTAGAAGGTGAGTGATTGAAAGATGATATTTACCTGTGAGAAAAGCTATGTGCTAAGCTGAACTGGCTTTGTATGACAAAGGAGCATTTAGACTTTGTGAAAGAAAGTCTTGTCTGTGCTGCTACACCAACGGCTAAAGATGCCATGAACGACACTGCTTTTTTAAGCGAAAAGCATTATAAAATGTTTCAAAATGTCAGTTGAAGAATGTGGAATATCCGTTGACGGCAGAGACATGGACATTCATCGCTAAATGTGGTTTCTATAGAAACTTTATACATTGACACTGGGAAATTCCTAGATTTAGAAATGTTATCAAAGTTTTTTAAAATTCTATAAGTCCAGTCATACATGCGTGTTCCTGCAATCATCTGGGATTTACTTCAAACATAGTGCGTACAAAATCTTTGTATGTTTTTTACACTACGAAATCTTAAAATATGTATTTCTTTGTGATGGTGATTCCAAGGATACTTTTCTGTTAAAGATGTGTATGGTGTCAACAATGTCATCATATGAGTGCATAAGATACTTCTAAGAAAGATTGAGTAGTCGGAAAAGAAAATTTTTAAAAAAGGCGAGAAAACCTCGGTGAGAAGGAAAACTTATCAATGTTATGTTTAATAAAATTCTACACCGTTTTAGCACTAACACCAATCACGCCAAAGCTATGCTAAGTGCTACAATAGCAGTATTTTTCACTGTTGCTCCAACAGGAGAAACCCATATATGGGCCGTGCCTGATTTGAGCTGAGAACTGGTGTGACTATCAACGAGGAAACAACACCAGAAAACAATAAACAGAAAATTGTATGTATTTCTGTGAAACTTTAAAATATTGTTAAACCTGTGTACACAAAGCAGAGTGATAAGCAGTTATTATAAAATTGCCCACGGTAAGACACAAATAAAAAATGTATCATTTAACGCCTGTTTGTGGCAAATCATTTTGAAAGAAATTTTTATCGAGCTAAAACCATTTTCTTTGGGGTACCCATATATTACCGTCATTATTTTTAAAAAGCTTTCATTGATGTGTTAGGTATTTTGAAAGCATTTGGCATAAATGCAGGGAATTATATACTGCGTGATGAGAGATTTGTTGACATCTTTCGAGTCGGTGACTCGAAAACAACATTTTTTGCCTTTATAAAATCAACCAGAAAAAAGGAGGCCCAAAGAAAGAAAAAAATTTAACAAACTTCCAAAGAGTGGGAGTGTTAATTATAAATCAGAGAGTTTTAGTAATATACTTGTCATATTTTGTTTTGAAATTGATTTTATAAAGTTTAAATGAATTTTTCTCAAAACCATTTTTTGTAATTCATGATATTTCAAACATGATATCTAAAACTATTAGAGATATACTTGTATGAAATTTTACACAAATGTTATTATTGGTATTATCTAGAGAATGACCTACAAGCTAAGAAATGGAACAATTTTTAGTTATTTTATAGTTGTATTTTTCTTTGAAAGTTATGATAATTTGATTGAATTTCCTAGTTCGCAAGCTCGACTAGCCATAACTTTTGATTCAAAAGAAGTAATTTAACACTTGTAGGTCATTCTCTAGAAATGTGTTTTAAAAATGTATTGCAGCAATATTTTATGGAAAATATAAAATATTTTAAAAATAGAGTGTTTGAAAAATTCCAAAATTTGATTAAAATTTCTTTTAAAAATTTTAATTTTTGCAAATTTTTTATGTACATATATTATTTCTAACTGTACTTTTTATTATTGTGTATAAAAGTGAAACTAAAAATGTAAAAATATTAGGGAATTTTTGAAAACTTAAAAAAAAAGTCTCCGAACGTAGTCGGATACCTTAAAGCCCTTTTTATAAGTTATTAATATATTTTTATAAATATTTCTTCATTTCAATTAATTGATGAGCTTATTTTATGTGATGAGGTGTCTTTCCCACAGGAGTGGACTCGTAGTGGAATAAAAAAATATATACCAGTAAAAGGTGGGGGAGGGCAACCAATATTGGTATTCGATGTACTTAACATGAAAATGAGCTCTTGCCTTTCTTCTTGAACTATTCAAAGTGGATTAAATAAAAGAATTTAAGTTGCGCTTCTTTTCCTTCTCTCTTTGCTGTGTCTACTGAACTTAGCAGCAAGTCGGAAATACAGTCGAACCTCTATATTGCGAATTTTTCTATATAACGAACCTTTTCCTGGAACCTTGAACATTTCATGATTTTCTTCGTAAAATAACCTCTCTAATGCGAAGTGCATTTTCTGTTAATGAACTTTTTCTTTTGTGATTCAATTTCTCCCCCCTATTTTCAAAGTATTTTTGAAAAAATGTGAAGTTATTCTCTCTAACACATTTGAGGGTGGTCATAAATCTTCAGCTTGTTTTATTAGATCCTAACTCACCGAGACCAATAGAGTTCTGGACCTTTCATCCAAGAAGTGCAACCTTTAACCCCCATAGCCCAGTGCACTAGAAACATCTTCGATATCCTCTTTCACCCTCAGAGGAGTTGTTCAGTGTCCCCGTGTTCTAATTATAAAATAATGAATGTTTAATATTACTTGTATACTTTAAATTATAAAATGTCTTTAAAATTCATTAATTTTAGTGTAAAATTATTTTCCTAATATTGAAAATACAGTGAATTCTACGACATTCTATTTTTTCTTGTTTTCCTTGCAGTTTTTCGTTCTTTCTTTCTTTTTTGATGGGAAAGATATATAAAATAAACATATATATATATATATATTAATTTAAAAAAGGTGTGAATAATTACTTTTTTAATATATAGTGTTTATGAATTTAAAATTTGTTTTGTGTGGTTTATAAAGTATATTAAAAATGAACCTCTATATAACAAATTTTCCATATAACTAACTTTTTTCCAGGATTCAGCGACTTCGTTATACAGAGGTCCGACTTTAATTCAATCAAAAATTCTAAAAAAAAATTCATTGAGATTAATTTAACATTAGAACGTCCATCGGTGTCAATTGGACACCGAAGCCTGTTTAATTTGTTCTCCTTTCTGCATTTTTGCAAGGAATTTGAAAATTTTGCGTGACTTTTAATCATTTATCATGGTGATTAAACAGAAAAAGTTTTGTGGGAGATTTTACAGCTAAATATACCTAGAGCGTCCACTGGTATCGTCTCGACACCAAATCAATTTACCATTATAAATAGCTATCGTTCAGCAAAAGATAGCTTACTAAGTATGAACTATTAGTAAAACTAACTTCCGGAAGTAATATTGCGCATTTTTTTGACCTTGAATGCTGTGTTATTGGGTTCACAGCGGAAATGAGTCAGTTACACTAAAGTCATTGTGTCTAAGTGTTTCGTTACACAGCATTTGCTTATCTGCTCATAAGAAAAAAAAAGTTTTCGATTTTCGAGCTTGTGCAGAGCACACACCCTGAATCTATGATTTGTAAAAAATGTTCTAAGACTTGATGAAAATGCTAATTAGTTGCGAGCGCTTCCTAAGAATGAATCAGATGGTGGTTAGCTGTCTGTTTAATTTAGATTCCGATGAAGACATAAGATTGAGTGAACGTGACTGCGAAGAATCTGTAGAAAAAGTGCAGATGTAACTGAAAATATTCCAGTAAATCCTGAAACATATGTATCGCTAGAGATGGCAAAGAAGGGATACCACATGATAGTAATGTTCCTGGCAAATTTGCGCGACTCAAAATGTTTTGTGTCAAAGTAGTAGTTTAACAAGCTTCGTGAAACATAATGTCAACGTCAGTTTTTTATGATATAAAGGGACATAATATATGATAATTACATGAAATAATATTAAAAATTCTTAAAATTAAACCTTACTGAACAGTAGTTGAGCAATAATTTAGCTATTACAATTATTTTGCATATTTTACATCGTGGTATCGAAACGACACCGGTGGATGTTTAAGGGTAATCCCGGACGTTCTAGTGTTAATCTATGAAATAAAATTGTATTGATTATGATTAAGAGAAAAAAAATTGTAGTGATAGCTTAGCAGATTGTTTAATTTTGGAATCATTGAGAAAGGAAAAACTTAACTTTACATATGGAACTATTTATAGAAATTTCAACTGAATTTCAAGAATTCAAAACATGATTATGCCTCTTGAACTGAAATACATAATATATTTTTTATGTTCAAAAGAAGATGTTTTGGAGACAATCCTTTGGAAAGTTAAAGGCCATACAATCAATTACATAAATTCTTTTTACTTTTCTATGTCCTCATTTTAAGATCACGTAGTTATAAAGCCAGTTTCTAATTAGGATAAACAGTCTGTAAAGAAAATAGTAGATAACCTCTGTTGCCTTTGACCCCTTACGTTGATGGGAGGTAATTTCGTCACCTTGTAGAAAAATATTGCGAATCCAGTTCTAAGCTTAAAAATTTTGTGTCTGCTGAAGGATTATTTTTTTTCTATATTTCATTAAGAAAAACTGAGCAAAAGCAGGACACTCATAAATTAGCCGTAACTGTATGCTATCTTAAAAATATATAGAGAGAATGAATACGTTTTGAAAATTATTGCTCAATTTTTGGGGTGTTTCTCAATGCATTTCTATAAACGTAATCGAATAAAGCCTCCACACACAGATAAATTACTTATTTATATATAAAGTTGTGTTTTAAAGAATTTAAGACCACCCATATTCTGAAATTAAATTTAGTGGAGTTCAAAACTACGGAGTATTTTATAAAATGGACTTTCAAGGTTATTTCAGTAGTTAATATTTTGTATCATCTCCTTTGTTTTTAACCTCTGGTGCCATTCTGTCAGGCTTGCTATAAAAAGGGACTAAAAGTAAGCTTTAGAAACTACAAGACACTCTTTATTGCTTCAGCAAGTACGTAACACTGGATGGCTGCTTTTGTAAGAATTTATTTTTCATAATACACCTCAGTTCCTCAGTGGGATTCAAATCTGGGTTGTTACTTGGCCAATCAAGCACTTGGGTTTATCTACTGTCAGATAGTTCTCAACAGCCCTTAGCTAGTGATACGGAGCAGCATCAGAAATGAAAATTGAAATTTATGAACGTCCATATGAAGCTTCATTTTCTGATGCAACAAATTAAAGTTAGTACTACCATTGACAACTGTCTTAGGTGCCAGTAAATAATAAGCAGCTGTACCAGACTCAGATATTACACCCCATGTCATATGCCTTGGTGCATATTTCACAGTTGGATACTTCTTGTAACTCACACAACTCATCATGACGAAAGGCTTTCCAAGCCCTTACTGATCCTCTTCTCATTTGCCAACTGAAGCATTGTTTCGATTCCTTCCTCAAGTCATTCGAACAGAATTTATCGTTCCTGGGAACATCAAGGTTAAATTTCTTTTCAAAAGAGAAAATATAATTTATTTCTACTCATCGTTCCATGACTGGACATTTTTAGCTCAGTCCAATCTTTCTTCTCTTTAGTGTTACAATAGTTTCAGTGTTTTCTTTTTCTTACTTTTAATAATTTTTTTTATTAGTATTTGATTTAAGACTTCCAAACACAATGACATGTGAAGTGTTTTAAAATTTCACTAGTCGAAAGTCCATTTTTTGTTGATAGTCAAAAAATTTGTCAATCATCCCGTGTTGTCAAAATCCTTTTTGCTCGAATCATATTCTGTAATTAGTATGATATTGTGAATGGCAGTTTTAGAAAGCTTCATTACCCTAGCTATTTCTCTTTCAGATTTATCAGCACCCTTATAAAATAAAAATTTTTTCACTCTTTACTCAACTCTATCCCTTATTTCACATAAATAAATACCTTTTGTTTAAAAAGTGAGTAGATTTTTATAAAATTTAATTTTTAAAGTGTAATTATAATATAATTTTTTCCAGTTAGGGTGGGAGGTGTTCAATTAATTACCAGCGAATCGATAACTTTTTCACACCATTTTCTACTGAAAGACCAACTTGTTGCATCAGACCCGGAAATACCTAACATTTCCCCACTTTCCCTCTTAGAAGGGGACTCAATTAATAGTCGATCGTCAGGTATTTTTCCTTCAATCAATATGTTCTGAAGGTTTTAAATAAAACACGACGTATTTCATTATTAAACCAAGCAGAGATCTAACTCTCTCTGAAAATTATCAACCGTTCCCTTCTTACTCCCATTCTCAGCAAATTAACTGAAAAAAAATATTTTTATAAGAATGAGTGATTACCTTAAAAGGAACAACATCCTTTACCCAAGCAACACGGCTTCTGCCTGAAACTGTACAAATCCAACCAACTTCTTAGAGTAGTCGAACTCATAAAATCAGGAATTAATTATGAAAAATCGACTAGAGTTTTTTTCACCAGCACACAGAAAGCACTTGATAGTCTAACATGTGGATATACTCTGCAAGCTTGTTAAAAATCAGACCCTTCAAAATTAATTATTCTAATAAATTCTTATCTCTAACTGATCCTTCGCTATAAGTATTAAAACCACATCCTCTGACATAAAACACATCACAGCAGGTGTCCTATTAGACATTCTGCTGGGCCACACCTTCTTTTACTGCTACATGAATCATATTCCATTTCAAAGCAACAAAGCGCGTGGCTGATACAGCGATACTAGTTCAAGATGAATACCTAAACG
The DNA here is from genome assembly GCA_019973935.1 of Trichonephila clavipes. NCBI lineage: Eukaryota > Metazoa > Arthropoda > Arachnida > Araneae > Nephilidae > Trichonephila > Trichonephila clavipes. Next base: position 457,015 of record BMAU01018109.1, on the reverse strand, counting down.
TATAGTCCCTGCCCTAAACAGACACATTCCCGAGAGTTAAAAGTACAATTTTCCTCCTAGAAAATTGCTCTTAAGGTTATAAAAATGGATGCCAATTTCTCCAGAAATATTAGGACAGTGCTTCTCAAACATTCAATACTGGCACACCCGTTTTCGATCACAATTTTTATCGCGCCCCCCTTAAACATTAATAATGTACTGAATGCAATGATAATGCACTTTGACGCTAAAGCTACAATAGACGATCTTAATTATGTACCATACAAATTAGTAACATAACTGTTAAATTTTGTATGCTACTTTTAAGCAAAAATAAATAAATAAATAAAATAATAGGATAATTATTGTTATTTTTCCTTTCTCTAATTTTTAAACTGAACATATTGCAAAATGCGGTGGCTACTTAGAAGACAAAATATAGATATCTGCTAAATATAGAAAAAGAACTCAGAGGGTCAATTTCTAATCATAAGCATTCCTTATAAAAACTTTGCTTTTCAAGACAAGCCAATCGAAGTTGTTAATACTTATTAAACTTGTTCTTAATTTAGTAATAATTAATTAGTTATAATATACTCTGTGCAGCGCTGATACATTAAAAGTATACCGGCTGAAGTGCCCGCTCTTTGCACGAGTTCATTTAGAAGAAAATAAAACATTATTGATATAATAGCTGAACTGTAAGGAGAGCAAAGCCAAGTGCTCGATAATGTTTACAAAAATGTAAAATGATTTTTTAAAAATGGTTGCTCAAATTATAATTAGTTTTAAGCGAATTGTAATTTTAAGCCTCACAGAATTAGCATTTATAATTGATGTTGAATAATGAACAATAATATAAAATTCCGATTTGGAATAATTGTATTATTTTTAATATTTAAAGCGAAAATACTTCAACATGTTTTAACCCGGGAGCAGGCGTGTACTCGATACGGTCGAGCGGGGTTATTGAGTCACCCCAATCTTTTTTTTTATAATTATTTTATTGCACACGATACAAATCATGATTCCAGTGAATAATTTAATTAAGAGAAAGTTTACTTACCTACTTACAAGGACTTTTCAATTTTTCTTTGGTAACAAATAAACAGTTTTGCCAGAATAAACGATTTCGTAATCTGTGTGTCCCACGCGACCACTCTTATGTTACTGCTAAAAAAATTGTGTAAAACGTTTTTCGTTATGTTTTATATGTTTGAAATTACTCATAAAAATAAGTCTTGGTCAAGTAATCCTCCGTGGTTTTCCAAATATCATAAAACTCTTTTGCATTGAAAAAAGCGCAACATAGAAATACATTACATACAACTTCCCTATATATAAATGAGCAACAAACACATAAGAGAGGGGTCATGACTAACTGTACCAATTACTTAGAAGGTCAAACAGATTACAGCTATAATGTGCAGTATTTCAAAAATAATGACAGTGATAATTTTTTTATGTTCCTAAATTTTTTCAATTCTGGGTCTGGGATCTGTTTTTTCTCTGAAAGAGTAGTATGTTAGATTTAAAAAGAAAGTATGATAAAAAATCTCTCATCATGGGATTACAGCAAATCTAATCAAAGTTTTTTTATTTGGTTATAGGATCAAAGATAGCTAATTAGGTATTGAGGAAGTTTTTAGTTTTTTTGACTTAATATCACGCGCGCGAGCCTATAAATTATATCAGAGTAAAAGTGCATTTTTTATTATGTCTGAAAGTATTTTGTTTTAATTCATTCCAGTAAATTAATTATTTTTTAAATCTTTTATTTTTTCGATATGCTCGCGTCCCCCTCGTAAGGTTATCGCGCCCCCCAGGGGGCGCGCCTCACAGTTTGAGAAACACTGTATTAGGAACATTAATCCGCAATTTTAATTGAGAATATTCAAAATTTTCTGGTCTTCAAGCAGAAAGTACTTTAAAATGGCTTGGGATCAAAATCTCACTAGCGCAGGGACTGTAGAATATTTCCCTCCCCTTCAGCTCCATGCAGAAATTGTGGAGGGGGAGATAGGTGGTGTGGCCATCTATCGTCCCTTCGGGGAAATTTCTCCGATCTAAATCGTACTGTCACCTGTATGGTGCTCAAGGCCAACGACAGGCGTACTTCTAGCCCCTTGCCACGATGAATTTCGTGGGCCTCGATCTGACTACGTCAGACAGGTGGCATTAGAAACAACAACAACATACACTAATATTGAGAATAATTATTATGTACAACTGTCCAATACACGGGCGTGCAACCAAATCTAGTATTAATCTTCTTGGATAATAACAAAATAATACTTTGAGACAAATATCAAAGGCTCAATGGCTTATGTTTTACGAAGATTTTAGAAAATCCTTTAATTTTTCTACCTTGTGAGGTTCTCTCATCCACGTCTAGAGATGTGGGAGGAAGGGGACTAGCCATGTGTCCAAAATTACTCAATTTATTTGTCGCACAATCAACAACACAAGTTCAAGCAGTCTAAATTAAGAGATGCTCCCAATTGAATCAATACGTAGGTAAACAACGAAGTACGCGAAGTATGAGAAGACTTTAAATATCAGTACACTTACTTCAAGTTCGAACATATTACTTTCCTAGCTATCTAATCTCTAGTAACCAATCATCACTTTAATAATTACAATTATCAAATATCTGCATTACACTATCAATTTGATTAATCAATGATCCGCTAGCAATCTATCCTATCTCTATCACTTTCTGTCTCTTTAGCTTGAAAGCTTAGACTATATATAGTAGACCTAATTTACATTATCAAGTTCTCTTCTTCAGAGGGTTCGTTGCAAATAAAATAGTTTTAAAGGCCCAAAGATTTCCCAAGAGGACTTGTTAACCGGAAGGACGCGGATAGAGCCGTCACAACCTTAAAGCATTTACACGAAAAATAGTCATGAAATTTCATAAAAACCTTGAAATTATTGATAATTCATCACTTAACAATAGAAAATTTTTCCTTTTAATAGACTAAGAAATATTTTACTTTAACTATTTCATAAGCTCAAAATATACTATACAAAAAATTGCTAGAAACAGCAGAAGGGCGTCTCCTTCAATTCTAGGAAACTCCACAAACCAATCGAAACATAAATTTTGTACTCTGAGCATAACTCACTTTTATGAAAAGACCCCTACACCCCAAATGCTGCTCCCTGTGTGGTTGGTTACTTAAATCTACTCTCCCTAGCTCTTCCTAACAGACCACCACCACTATTTTTTACACTGTCGGAGTTAATCTCGACATTAAGATAGCATGTGCGGTGTATTAATTACAAATTAATTAAGCTGCTTATTAATAAAAAATAGTTATTTACATGCTCAGTGCATTGAGATTCATCTACATTATACTTATTTTAATAAAGTATCACTCATCAAGCAAACTTTCGGCAGGTTCGACTCTCTTAATCTCTCGCTTATACAATCCCTACGCGTACACGATTCTATAATATATATATTATTCCTTACTTAATTTCTTTTATTGTTTCTATTAATTTATTTTTAAAAAATCAAGCATCTACCTAAAATAATTCTTAAAACCTTTTTATGTTCTGGTTCAATTTGAGTCAGTCACCTGAATCACAGTTTTGTAAAGATTTCGAAGATAAAAGCCTGAAAAGACAAGAAGTTTTTCACATAATCTTCAACCTATATTTTGTTGCGGATCATCAATGGAAACGAGTACACGAATACAAATTTATTTGATTTTTTGTTAATGTCACATACTAAAGCAACATGAGAGATATATGAATATGGAGAAGGCTGAGGTATATTATGTGTATGGAGCTGTAGAGGGCAATGCAAGGAAAGCTCAAAGATTACACCAAGAACATTTTCCAACAAGATGTATCATCGATACGAGAACATTTTAAAGACTGAGCCAGAATTTCTTTGAAAATGCTGTTTTTCAAGTTGCATGAAGTATACCAGTTGTAGAAGGAATGTAAGAACACACTTTCCGTAACTTCTATCACTGTGCAGCTTATCAACGAGAGGCCTGAATGTAGCATCATGCATTGTCTTAAGCTATTTATGTGTCTCAATAAACAGTGAGAGATCCCAGCGACAGGAAGGAATGAAGCCCTAACATTTACAATCCTTTCACCAGTGGGTTATTAGCTATGTGTCAAATTGATAATTCCTACGTCACTAATCCCGGACAGTACCAGAGGAATTATGTCTGGAGTGGAATCGTGCACTACCATCTAATTTGGCAATACCAGTTGTCAAATCACAGGAACAGACATCTATACATAGTACTTTTGGAAGAGAAGTTGCTGGAAATATTAAACTTTATTTTAGAGGATATCACATGATGCTTGGGGTTCTAACACCAAGGGATAACGGCTCATCACAATGTGGATATGGAGAACGTCTCTGCATGCATCTGAAATGATGCATTTGTCGTGGCAGTAAGAGCAAAGTCTGTCGTGACAAATTGACAGCCACTCACTCATTTTATCATGTCTCGATTTCTTCAAGCGGAGTCACATAAAGGTCTCATCTACGCTCGACGGAAATACCATCTATTTCGATGAAAGCCTCGTTACTCGAATATCTTTTGGAGGCATACGAGAGATGCTTAGTTTATTTGTCAATGTTCTGTGATTACTCCAACTGCGGTATATAAAACCTACATTACTTTTGGAAGTCACAATTTTGAGCAGTTGATGTCATGGGAAAGTTGATTTTGTTGAATAAATCACTTTAAAAAAATTTCATATGTGCCCTTTCAATCTTTCTCTTTCTGTACTTATCATTTTACAATGGGCATCGCGAAATGATAAGAAACAGAGCCTCTTTATTTCTAGTGCTTTGTTGATTGAGTTTCAACCACAAAATGTCTGATTATTTATGTTTGTTTAGAAATGTTTTGTTACCTCCTAAGAGTATGACCCGTTAGCTTAGAAATAAATGTCTTACATAAATTTTACAAATGCACCATAATATATATATATATATATATATATATATATATGTTGGAAAAAACTAAAGTTTTCTATTATAATAGCCAGATTATTACAATTAACTTTTTGGTCGTTTCTTTTAAGTTCGTTTTCAATTGACAAAATAGTCAAAATAATTTTTTTGCATCTTACATTGCGTTAGGAGGTGAAAAGGAAATGAAGTATTTTGAAGTACTATTTTTACTCAAGACCTATATTCTGAAAGTTCAATAAAAATTATCTTACGACTGAAAATTGCATTAGCTTTATAAGTTGCTATAAGAATGATGCAAAATTTTATGTTAAACACAAGAAATCGTTTGTCTACAAATATTTCTTTTTTTTCACTTTAAGAGCTAATTCAAATTATAATGAAATTAATTTCAATGAAATTGTAATTTTCTTTAAGAAACATATAATAATTTTTTTTAACTTAATAGAGAACAATTTGGTGGTTTTAAGATTATTATAAAAGAAAAAGTTTAGAGGAAATTTTTTCTGAAGAATGTATTTAGCACTTTTTCTGTGTTCTGTTATATGAAAGGCTCATTAAACTTCTAAATCATTGATCCATAAGTTCTTATAAATAAATTATTAATGATAATAAGCAAAATTACAAGTGAATGATTTTTAATACAGGGGATGTGGGGAACTGAGATCAAGATCTAATGAAAGCAGTTTGGATGTTTTGTGATTTTTGTCATTTCTACCTGTTTCATCATACACTTTTAGGAGAAAAATGTTAAACATCAATTCCTTTTTTATTTTTATCATCGGTAAATCGCCAAAGGGTCATAAAAAGTTGTAGTGCTTGATGAACTCACAGCAAGATTTATTGCTTTCGCCACCGTTATTGTAAAATCACTTGTATCTGTGGTTTTTTCGAGATTTCAAATCAGGAAGTATTGCTCCACATCCATTTGGAAGTTGTTTCGAGAAACGAAAAACAGTTCTATGATGTAATAAATTACTGTTAAGAAATAATAGAATTTTCAGAAATAATAAAACACACCTGTTAAAATAACTTGCAAAGGAATTTTTCAGGTCCTTAGATCAAGAGTGACGTAACCGTAGTCTGCCACTTTTTCATTTGCTTAGAAAAAGTAAAAGTGAATGGAAAATTGAAAAATCTATTGAAAAATTGTTAAATGTGAAACGTTATTGGTACACAAACGAAATATATGTCGGTGAATATCATTTGGTACTAAAAATAATACAAATACATTTTCATTATTAAATATAATAGTACATACATATTTTAACAGTGTTAAAAACTTTTAGTCTTTAATATTATATAAGAGTGAAAATCTTGTTCCAGTAGGGAGAAATACATTGATATAAGCAGGAAATTATTCATCCTATTAAGAAATTTTAATTTTACTAAACGGATAAACCGATTTAAATAGTTTTCTATCTGAACACCGTCGTAGTTTAGAAAAATAAATTAGTAAATTAATATATCCTACATTTTTTAAAATCCTTAACAAAATAATTATTGAGATTTTAATCTGCTTAAAAATTAGTAGTACGATGAAAAGAGGACGTTAAAATAAACTTAATACCGTATGTTTAGTATACCTAAGCGTATATATTTAAAATTTGCATTCACGGAGATGAAATCGGATTGACGTGCCTAATAAATATTTGTAAAAGCTAACTGTGTTCAAAAAATTAACTCCTTAAAAGCCCGAAAATATTCATGTATCTTGATAAAATCTATATTACATTATAATAATAATTTATGACCATGATCTGTTATAATGAATTGTATAATAATTAATAAAATGCTTATAAAAATAACATTGGAATTTATACAAATTCTCAATAAAGTTTAAAATGAAGCAATAAAAAAAATTGCAAATTTTAAGATACCTTTCTTCTAATTTTTTCCAAGCACTACAGCCGGTTACCGGCCAAGGTTGTCTCAGTCAGCTTGCATTATCTTGATGTATTCGATGCTATATTCTTCCATCGGTTAACTCTCAAGTCCTTCAACTATTTTTCTAGTTTATCCATCTACCTTGTTCTCGGTCTTTCTCTTTCCCTTTTTCCCAATGGAATTTGGAAAGTTATTTTCTTAACAGGACTTTCATCATTATATCGAAATACATGTCCTAGTCACCTTATTTGGGAAGTCTTGATCACTTTGACTGTGTTGGGTTCTCTCTGTATTTCGTTTGAAGTTCAAGGTTGCATCGTATATATATTTGTGACGAATCTGTACGGCACTTTATCCCTAATACTCTTGGGCGTCTTAGGGGATTGTAAATTCGCGTATATTTCCAACCAGCTCGAAAAGGAGGAAACGGGATATGCAAATGAATCAAAGTATTTAAGGAGAGTGTTGCAAGTTAGCAAGGAGAAGGCTATTGAACCCAGAGATACATTGAAGGAGTTCTAAGAAGATTCAAGTAATTGTGTGATTAGTTTCTGGCTGATTATCAAGCAGTGATTCTACATTTGAAAAGTTTAAGCCGACTGAAAAGGAGTGAAGTAGTAAAAGCCAGGCGATATTTAAATTTCAATTATCGGATCATAAGAGTAAATATATAATAGAGTTAGTGGAAAGTTAATGATTGCTAGTAATTCAAATTGCGTATATCTCTCGGTACTCTTATTCCGGTAACCTCGTTCGATATTGAGTTTAATAGTCGTTTAGTATCATATTTCGTGATTGAATTTAATAGTAAAGTTCAATCACATTGACGTAGACATATTGATTCATCTTTGTATTTATATGGTTGATAATTGATTCAAGTGAATAAATATAATTTGTTATTGTAAAAATGTCATCTGGTAATTCTTTACCTCAATTCAATCATGGTGTCCAGGGTGGAACTCAGGGGGTTCTCACATATACTCCTCTGATTCCGTTTTCTTTAACTGCACCAATTTTTTTAAAAATTTTCTCTCGAAAGTCATCAGTTGTTCTTCTTCTTTGTTAATTGTCCAGGATTTGCTGCCGTATAAAACACTTGTTTTTACTTGAGTCTTTTATAACTGTATTCTTGTTTTTCTACTTATATATTTAGATTTAAACTGGTTTCACAATTCTTGATAACATCTGTTAGCCACCTTGATTCTATTTTTTACTTCAGTTTTTATGTCATTACTATTATTTATAATTTTGCCTAAGTATTTAAATTAAGTCACCAGTTCAAACTCATATTCATAAACTTTCAGTGGTTGTAGATTTGAGATTCTGTTTATTATTGCCATGAATTTAGTTTTTCTTCGTCGACCGTCAATCCTATGTTTTTGTTGCTGCTTCGAGTGCACTGAAAGCCTCAACTACAGCAGCCTTAGTTCTACCCTCGATATCAATATCATCTGCAAATGACAGCAGTTGTATGGATTTAACAAAAATTGTTTTCCCGAGTTTTTATACTAGAGCCTCTAATTGCCTTCTCTAGTGCTATATTAAACAGATGACCCGACAGGGAGTCCCCTTGTTTCAGTCCCTTTTCAGTACAGAGTGCATCCGATAATTCTGATCCCAACTTTACTCCACATTTTACTCTGCTGGGTGCCATTCTTTTATTAGATTAACCAATTTTTTAGGGATTCCCAACTTCAACATTGCCTGATAAAATTTCTCTCCAATGATGTTATCGTAAGCTGTTCTAAAGCCAATAAAAAGATAAGTAGCTATATTATATTCTCTGGTTTTCTCATGTTTTTGTCTAATGCTGTGTATGTGATCTGTAGCTTATCTTCAGTTTTGAAATCCACTGGATACTCTTACACAAAATAATTAAATTAAGGGGGTAATATCAGTTAAAGGAAGATTTAATGTAAGTTTCATTTTATATTTAAAAGTTAATTTTATTAAAGATGCATATTAACCCACCATTGAAAAGAAAACTACTATGCTTTAAATGCATTACATTACATAACAGTCAAGCTTTTATAATGGCATTGAAGGGCCGTAGTAATTATTCAGTTTTATAGAAATATAAAAGTTAGGAAAATTAAGAATCGGTTTTAAATCAAAAAGGAGTACAAATTTCTCTCTTTACTTTAATTCATAAAACTTAATTCATTTACATTAACTTCATTACTTTAATTCATTTATATAAGTTCATTTTTGAAGTAGTATACTTTTATACTACTAATATTTTTCTGGTCTGGCTGACATTATTTTCGAAATTTGTATGTGTGTGTTATGTGTGTGAATTTATTAGATTTTTTTTAAGCAATGTGAATGAAACTATTGCAAATTTCTAACAGTAAAAAATGAAAATGTAATGAATATTTCGAGGGATGACGTAACTATAAAGAACTACGGTGACCCCTTCTTCTAAAAGTCGCAAATTACAAAGGGTAGAAATAAAAGCGCTTAACGACTAGCCCAAACAAGGATTCATTTTCGTCCCAGTCGTCTAAAGCAGTGATCCGCAACCCCCGGTCCACGTACCGATACCGGTCCGTGGATCAAATGGTGCCGGGACGCCTAAAGAGCATTCAACTAATTAACTAACTTTAACTTTAACTAATTAATTCAACTAACATTTTATTTAAAGTGGTGCATTTCTTTTGGATTTGCTCAACTTTTCACGGAAATCATTTAGATTCCACATTAAATCCCTTTTATTCATTTTTAGTGTAACTATATTTTATTCTGAAGGCATATTTAACTGTAACTAAATTAAAATTGTTTTAATAAAACATTCTAAAATATAAACAATCAACGTGTCCCACCTTCAACGGGTCGCGGTAAAATTATCAAGCATTGACCGGTCCGCAGCGATAAAAAGGTTGAGGAGAACTGGTCTAAAGCACGCACAGAGTAGATGTGGACCGATAGGTTGGGTGTTCAAATAAACACTCTTCTCTATAGCTTCCTCTGAAGTACTATTTGAATTCACTGTGTTTAAACTTTTAAATCTGATAGATTACGAGTATGTTTCGTGTAAGTTAAAAAAAGAGTCATATATATATCATTAACCCCTTAATCAGTCAATAGTTTTTGCCCAAAATGTTCCAAAAAGGGGGAAATTTTTTTTATTGCATATAACTAAGCATAATACTTAATAGAATGTGAAAATGGAAGTATTTTATTTTAATTTTCAATTTTAAAGGTTTCACACTATTTTTTATTTTATAATTGGAAAACACAAAACCCCTTAAGGTTTGATTTTGTAAGTACACTCTGCACTCTATAAAGAATGTGTTTTATATATCTTAAAATAATTTCTTTCACACTTACAAAAACATTTCATTTTCGTATCTCTTTTTCAAATGGTTGAGGATTTTGTATGTGTGCATATATATGCACACACAATTTGAAGCATGGTGTCATACTAAGTCTTACATTGCAATGGGGACTCAGGCAATATCGGCTTTTTTGGATTATCTTTCAATTTTCATTTCTTCTCAAGCAACACATTGCACATTGCTTTGCGAATTCCTTTTCTTTATCGAATATTTTCAAGAATAAAAATTCCCGCCTTCACCACAAAGAAAATCCCGTATGAGAAGTATTTCAGTACCATCAACAAACTTCATCTATTACAAACACTAGCCCTAAAAATTTCATTATAAGAATTAAAAATATGTACAAATCAAAGATAGAAAGAAGAAAATATCATTTGCCGTGCAGTGTACGGGCAAACCGGTTGTAGCCAGTTTTCAGTAGCCCGTATGGTGTACGGGAAAATCAGTTAAGGGGTTAAATATAAAAACAGAAGAGAGAATATTCAATTCTCTAAAGAAAAATCCCGTTTTATAATTTAGGTCAACATTAGAAGTTATTAACTAAAACTAAATACACTTAAGACACTAAAACTCGAAAACCAAATATTTTTCTTGTCCTTCAAAAAATGTAATATGAGAAGTTGTAGGAAAAATCGACATTTGTACGATTGATTTGAAAAATGATTTCGTGATATGTTGTGACACGGCTCTATCGTGTTAAAGAAAAGAAATAAAAATGTATTCTTAAAAGGTTGTTTTTGTCAATCTGCGTGATCAAGCACATCAAGACAAGTGGAATAATGTTTAAACAGACCTTTTGATGAATGACACTTCTATTTTTAACACCAAATATAGAAAGATTACTTTTTTTTCATCAAAAATGAGTTTGCTCTTCTCTTGTTTGAGTTTCTTAATAAATGTGAATGAAGTTAACGTCATTCTTCTCTTTATCAGAATAAATACAAATTTATTTTGTTAAATGTGTGTACCTTTACTCATTAGAAGAAAATATCAAACTGGTTTCAATAATCTCAGAAAACATTTCTGATAAAACTCAGGTAATTCCCAATAAAGAATACATTAAAGTTTCATTATATAGGACAGAAATTACCATAAAACTCATTAAAGGGAGAATTTTATTGAATTAACGCAGGAAATGATTTCTGAGTGAATCATACCTTGTGGTTTATAACGAACAACTCGAATAAGGTTAGCAACAGTTTTACCTAAGACATGACTTAAATATGATGTCATCGAGATTTAAAAAATTACTTTTCTACATTAATACGATTACGTGTATGAAAGAAGCATGTAATTTATTTTAAAATTTATATATGTTTTTATTTCAATTACTTTTGTTACACCTGCAATTATTTGTATAGAATTATGTATTTAGGATTCTGTATGCGGTACTAATAAAGAATCTTATTCAATTTTAAATAATAATTGCATTTGAAATATCGATAACTGTCACATAATATTATCAACCATGAACTCTTTATCAGATTACTTAACATGGGAGAATACTTCATACTTATCAATAGGTATATTTTGTATTAAGAAAGTTTAATCTCCATATTTTATGCGAAGAATAATTAATGTTTTAGTAGCTTAATCATTTGTAGACTCCCATCTAACCTAATTATTTTTATTGATTTTTCCAACTTTCATGTGATTACGTACCTTGTTTGAGTGTGGTATCTGTTTTTCAAGGTTAACACACACAACGCGATATTTCATCCATAACTATAAATATAAGCAATTTATATATATAAGCCATTGCTGAAATAAAAATAATATTTAACCAATCAGAAATCTTAAATTGACACATATAAAAAGAAATGATATTTAATGATATCAACATTGTGTTGAGAAGCAGAAATTCTCCAGTAAACTTTCCTTATGAAATTTCAAAAGTTTAATAACAAGTGGTAGCTTATTTTGCGTCTTAGCATTTTAGCAAGTAATATAACGAGCATTTAAATACATCGTTCCGTTGTTAAAAATATCGACCGGAACGTTTTGACTATGTCATAAACAAAAATAGCTACAAAAAATAAAGTTATAATTTCTAAATATTACGCCCTTTCAACTTATTCAATAAAAATGTTCCACAATTATATATATATAGAATTAAAAAGATAAAAAGTGATTAAAAACAAGTTTAGAAATTTATATCTCGTAAATAGTTACTTATTTCAACATAGCACAGTTACATCATCTAATATTAATATCTGTATAGGTATTTATTTGGTCAGTGTTTTCTGTTGTATGATTTAGTAAATAGAAAAAAAAATTTTTTTAGATAAAACTGAACGCGCGCGTGCGTGAGTCTTCTTTTTCAGTTTCCGTGAGATATAAAACGACCCGAATTATAAAGCAACCTTAAATTATAATCTTCAATGCACTTATGACTTCTTGCTCTAGATTACTCCATTATTTAAATTCTTTTAAAAATTGCTAGAAAATTAACTAAACACTGTTTGAGCTACTAAAACTTTTTAAACTTTGCCCATAAGAAAATAATATAGCAAAATTTGGCTCTATAATCTTAGAAAAACTGGTAAGAATAACAACTGCATAATGATAATAATAAAAATAATATGAAGTGTCTATTGTATATATATATATAACTTTCATAATACTAACTAAAAAAAAGAGATCGTGATTATAAAAATAAGCCATGTTGCAACTGATCTACTTCATTAGGAAGTTAAAAATGCTGCTTTTATAATAGTTTTCGAACTGGAAGGAAATATTAAATTGAGTATGTTGAGTTTGTTTCCCAGACATGACGCCACATTATTATCTTTTCCGGTCTGGAGCTATTTTAAACAAACATTGTGTGTGTTGGAAACTTCACGTGGCTGAAGGTATGAAAATAGCTTTTCGTATCAAAATAGAGTCGTCATTAAAAGATGAGAGAGAGAGAGAGATAGTTAGATCATTTTAAAATACTTAAAGCACTAGTTACTGCGATGATTGACTCTATAGATTTCAAGATGCACATTAATGAATGGTATACAAGAGCTTTTTTAAGATATTTTTAAAAATACCGTTTCGTACAGTATTAAAACTACATATTTGACTTTCCTAATTTATACAGACATTGAAATATTTCCATCAAAATCATGTTTCACAATTTTATATTTTATACCATAAAGCATTTTTTTTTGTTTCACATGTTGAAACACAATGTTGCATGTCATTTGTTGCATGCTTACACAAAATTATGTTTCACATTGTGTGCTGAAGTGAAAAATTATGATTTGAATGTCTCTAAATTTGAAGAACTCTATATAGCACCCGAAATCATATAGAACACTCTATCTCTATTCCATACTTTATTGTTAAATAGAATAACGACCGGAACCTGTTAAGGCTCTACGATTTTTCACTTGTGAAAAGGCATAACTATACAATTGCTCACAACATACAAAGGTATTTCTTTATATGAGGAATATGTTATTGACAACCCTTTGAATTCGGGTCACTGTGTAATTTTCATGCCTCTTAGTAAAACCCACTTCCCAAACCAAAGAGGTGCTTTCGGTGTCATACCGTTCTAGATATGATAGATCTTTTGTACCTTATAAGAACTTTCTGACACTTATTTACGTCTGAAAGACTTGCCCAATTCTTACTTGAGAGGGTGTTGTACGCTCATACCAAATTGATCAAGAGGACTAGTAAGGATTCCTCAGCCCTTTAATCTTCCTTCTTTTTAGCTCCCAAGTTTGAAACTAGTAGGCAGCCTAGAGGGTTTGATTAAATTTTGATTTTAATTTATGTCGTACTGTTAAGCAACACGAGGGCTGTTGGAAGAGAACCTCACAATTTTGAACCAAGGTCAATGAGGGAGGCCCTTGACCTGGCACCCCTCTCCAAACTTCCCCACCACGCCCATCAAGGAGGGTGTCCTAGAAGTCCAGACCCCTCAAAGCCCTTGATTTTTTCCCGATTGATTATAATTTTAAGTATATAATAAGTAAAATTTAATTAAATATTTGTTTTTAATGTAATTAATTTTATTAATTAGTATTAATTATTTATTCAATAATTAGTTTTTACTGTTTTTTGTTCCCCCAAATCGACAAAATCAAAAAGAGTATCATACAAGAATGGTGGACTTTCGACCCTGAACCCCCCCTGGAAAACTTCTGTTTGCGCTACTGAATACAAACTATTTCGAAAAAATTAATTTCTAATGTAATTTTGAGGAATGACATACCAAAATCTTATTAACTGTGCATTACTGGAATTTTGTGTGTATTGCAATTGAATTAAAATATAAATTTAGATTCCAACTTCGGTAAATGTAACGTAATAAATTTTGAATCAAATTATTTACACCGTGTTTCTGATTGCGTTTTTGCCAACTATGTAACAACTCAGGATAAAGAAAAATGAGGAAAGAAAAGCGTAGGCGTGTAAAAGTTGTTTTTTTTTGCTATAAAAATCAAGTTCTTTATTCACCAATCGCTGAAAAAAAGTATTTAGTCGTCACTTTTTAATTTTATACTTATTCTTTCTCAGCAAAAAAGGTTAAAGAATTATATGACTAGAATCATTTAAATTTGTTTTAGTTCTCGAAGAGTTCTTAATAAAAACTATTAAAGTATCCGAATAGGTTAAAAAAAAGTTTTTCTATTTGTTAAATGTTAGGACCACATTAGAAAAATGAAAAAAAGAAATATAAATATTGAGGGAAAAGAAGGAATAACATATATAAAACTGGAGAATCTTAAGTTGTGTGTGTGTCTGTGTTCTTCCAGTATATATATATATATATATTTACTTTATCTAACCTATAAAAGTATTTTTAAATGACTTTTTTGTACAAAATGAAACTGTCACGATAGTTTGTGCACAAAAAATGAGATGTTTCCAAAAAAACATAATCCAATAAAATTCATTGAAGTTTGTAACACTTTTACAATTAGCTCCTTAGAGTGTAACAAACGGTAGGTTTTTAAATAGTTACATTTAATCATATTTTACAGAGATTTTTAACTTAGAACGCAAAGCAATTTTGGCGAAAAACCGTTAATGTCACATTTGAAGAATACATGTCATTTATATAACAACTAGAACTCTACTAAGAACTAGCCTAGTCGCATACCTTAACATGCCGATTAATTCCTAATAGCTTTTAAATTAGTTTAATAAAAACAGGAGTAAGCTGTGCATCTATTTTCAGAATGATCTTGTAGATGCTGGTCTTTGTGTATGAGGTATTTTCCTATGTGGAAGGTGAACGTGATTATGGAGCGGAAGCGGGTAAATCCAAGTTGCATTTACTTCTCTTTACTCAGAACATTTTCTTCCAATTTCAAATAACTGGTTTAACAAAACCACAATATGAGCCTCTTACAAAACATTCAAAGCACTTAAGTGAAGCGAAACTTTTATTTTTAACATGTAGGCGTCTGAAAGATGAATGTAGGTCAAAGAAGGTATTCCGTTAGGCCACATTCTAAAGAAAATGGGAGGTGAAAGCTTTGACTATTGATCCTTTTAACTTTTTTTTGTTTATTCGAGAGAAAAAGTTTTCTTTTTTAAAAAAAAAAAAAAAAGGAAAAGAAAAAGAAAAAAAAAAAAGAAAGAATGCGTTTTGATCTCTTTTCAGTATCAGGAAAAAATTGAAAATGCTTAGTTTCGTCTAATGAATTACTATCCGTTACCCTATTTGCTAAATTCTTGTTTCGCATCTCGTATCATTTGGGAACAAACAGTAACAAAGGCTTTCTTTATTTTTTGTAGAGACGGCGCCCATTATTCTTAATAGGAAATTAAGGCTGAAACTTCTAATTCGTGCTGTTTGAGATGGATTTGTCTTTCATTATAACGGCGATACTTTTTTTTAATATTTCAAGCATTCTTTCTAATGGGGATTATTAAAATAATTTGCAAGAAATGGAAAAAGAATGATTCGTTATATATTTTTATACTTTCCTTAATATTCGAGGAAATATTATTCAGAGTAAAACAGGAACTGTAATGTGTTTTACGTTAAGCAATTTCACATGATCTTTTATACCTATGCAAGACTTTAATTTTCTTGAGAAATTTTTTAAAGTAACTTAGTTTGAGAAAAATATATTCAGTAACATTATAAACTTCACTAATCGTGGTATTCTTTAAATATTGATTCCGTAACATTGCAATTTACTGAAATGCCAAAACTTATGGGATAACTCCTAATATCACGTGGAACCTCTTTTTGACCACTTAACACGGCATTGACTTGCTAAATCTTCAAAAGTCCCCTGAAGAGATATTCACTGACATGCTTCCTCTTTAACCACCGATAATTGCAAAAGTAATGTCGGTGCAGGATTTTGAGCTTCAACTGACCTTTTAGTCATGTCTGACATATGTTCTGTGGTAGGGGTGGTGAACCTATATGGATCAAAATGCCATTTTTTCTTATGAAGTGTTTGTTGAGGTAGAGACGTGCCGTCAAATAATTTTTACTTGTGATTTTATTCGGAAAATAATAAAAATAATACTAAAAACTCTTTATTTACTACGAAAAAATACCTTTTGCATTGTGTAGTTGAAATTTTTTTAGTTATACGTGTAATTGAAATTAAAGTAACATTAGTGTGACTTCTGTTGCTGCAGATTGTGTGCATGTGGATGACAAATAACTTATATTACGATTGCAAGGCGTTACTTTTAGTTGAATGTATGCTCTGAGTTGGAGTCCTCTGCCAAATGGTTTCTAAGCAATTAATTATTTTTGCTGTGGTTTACTCTTTTGACAAGAGGATTTGTGATTTGTTTCAAAATGCCGTTTTACAGAAGTTCTGCGTGCCACTGTTGCAGAACATAAAACACGCACTGCTTTGTCGCCTTTACTAATAATGCCGTATTTTTAGACTAACCAAGTTTAAAATTCTCTGTTACACTTGCTATCTTACACTTTTTGTTCTGAACTAGCCATGTTGAATAACAGTTAAAAATCGTAAGTATAACAAAAATAAACTTTAAAATACTGTGGTGTCAACGAAATTGACTGTGCTATGTGTAGACGAATATTGAATCATAAGCAACTGTAGTCCACGACGTAACTAAGGCAAGACAATAACAAACATGGGATTCCCGACCGAAGACTCGCGTTTGTTCGTAATACTTCAGAGTGAGCCCTTTGTCATATTTTGAAATAAAATGCAAACCATTTTGCCATCAATGGCACGCGTGCCACTAGTTCGCCATCCCTGTTCTATGGGATTCATGCTTGACGATCTAGGTAGCAAGATTATTTATTAGAATTTATCAGAATTTTCCTCAAATAAGTCCGGTATGATATTGGCCTAGTGACATGACGCATTGGTATCCTGAAAAATTCCATTGTTGTTTGGGTTCATTGAGTCCATGGATGGTTTCAAATGGTTTCCAAGTAACTGAACGGAACCATTTCTATTAGCGATTGATTGAATTTGACCTAGTCCACGGCATGGGAATTCAGACCTCATCATTACGAAGCCACTACCAGCTCCCACAGTGCCTTAGTGAGAACTTGGATCTATGGACTCGTAGGATCTGCACACACTCTAACCCAGTCATCAACTCTTACTAATTCTAATCGTGACTCATTTGGGTCAGAAACGATTTCCCAGTAATCTAGGGTCTTACCTATGGGTTCACGAGTTCAGCACAGGCGTTGAGGACGATGTCGTGTAGTTAGTAAAGACACTCGAGTCGCAGTCTTCAGCTGCCATATTCCGTGAGTAATATTCACTGCACTGTTTTCCCAGACACGTTTAATGTACGTCCCGCATTGATTGTTGCTGTTATTTAATGCAGTGTTACTTGTCTGGTCATTCTTACTGCGCTACACAGACGTTACGGGTCTTCAAGTAGATAGAGTCGCGCCATTTAGTTATCTATAGCAGTGCTCCGCAACATTTTTATCGCTGCTGTCCGGTCAACTTTCGATAATTTTACCGCGGCCCACTGAGGGTGGGACACGTTAATTGTTTATATTTTAGATTGTTCTGATTTAACAATTTTAATTTAGTTACATTTAAATATGCCTTCAGAATAAAATATAGTTACACCAGTAGCGCACACAAAAATTTTTCAAGGGGGGTCCAGGGTCGAAGTCCATTATTTTGGTATCATGCTCCAATGAGCCGCCCAACATATTCTTTTGATTTTGTCGATTTTCGGGAACAAAAACGATACAAGATTAATTATTGAATAGATGATTAGCATTAATTAATAAAATTAATTATCAATAACAAATACATAATTAAATTTTACGTAATGTAAACATAGGATTATAACTAATCAAAAATAAAAATCAAGGGCTATGGGAGGGGGTGTCCGGACCCCTAGAACACCCTCCCTTTGTGTGCGCCACTGAGTTACACCAAAAATGAATAAAAGTGATTTCCGTGGAAAGTTGCGCAATTCCAAAAGAAATGTACCACTTCAAATAAAATGGCAATAGTTTAATGTTCTTTAGGTGGCCCGGCACCATTTGAACCACGGACCGGTACCGCACTGATCTATAGCGGTAAGTATGCGTGAGAGAGAGAGAGAGAAATTATATATTTTCTTTATACTCTCGACACTGTGCATCGAAAAAAACCCTAAATTTTCAGACATTGAATGCCCAATGCATCTAGCTTCCACTACTTTTATACGTTCACTCCTTTTAATTGCCGTCGAGCGGCCGCAATCAGGCAAGGGAAATTTTTCTCATGAATCACTCGAGAACATTTGAAAACCCAGACAACGCACAGCCTACTTATTTATTTTTTATACGATGCTAATGCCATCTGGATGATTGTATATTGGTATCCCATGGGTAGGCTTTGTGATGTTTTGTTCTTTTTTCCAGCGTTTTCAGTAGAGTTTGCAATCCCGTGTTATATTTTCAATCCCGGGATTAGGATTGGAATATTTATGAAAAATACGTATACATTAGCATAGTTAAAATTACATAATAAAACAGAAAATATAATTAAAAGGTTGGTTGAATATTTTTTATTTATTGAAACAAATCAAAACAAAACTTTTTTCAACACAAAAAAAAATACAAGTAAAAATAGTACATAATGAAATTTTAAGAACATTCTTTATTTCTTGTGTTTCTGTTAATAAGCTTTTGAAAAACACAGCTCGTCCAGGATTTCATCGTTCAAACGGCTTTTTATTTTTACTGCAAATTATACCGACGAAGACAATGCTCATTCAGACTCGACACTAGTAGGCTTTATCGTCATTAAATTGGAGTATGTTCTTTCCAGGTAGTCCTCCATTTTCAAAAAGAAAATTTTTTTTAAAATTTTTTTGTCAGCGTCTCAAATATAAAAGCCTACATTGATTGGTGAATATCCCTCTTTGATAACTTTATCTAATTTTTTTTTGCTACACTTAATGTGGTTTTTATGAACACATTGATTCAGTTATTGAATCAGAATGTGAATCAATTTCAAGAGTTACCTCACTTGAAATTGAAGATTCAATTGCATGAGCTGTTAGTAATGCAGTGGGAATTTAAGCGTGAGGTCTTTCAAGCAGGTCGACTATAAATTTCGAGCATTTAATTGAAGAAGGAACTATGATAAAATTTATTCCTGGGACGTTTTGCTTATACAATTCTGTAAGTATTGCAGTAAACCACTTAGATCTGTGTGACGTTCTCCAATATGAGAAATACGAGTTGCTTATAATTCCTTCCCTTATAGCACTTATAATTGCACAAAAAATTCTTCGTACATATTTCATTAAAAAATATATAAATTTTCACAGAATTAAATTCTTAGAAAATTTTGATGATAATTTTTTTTTATTATTATACAAACAAAAATTAAATTCCAGGATTAGCTATTTTAATCCCGGGATTTGAAGAAACACCGGAATCCCGAGGCGGCAAACCTTGGTTTTAAAAGTCTATCTATTTACGAGTATGGTGAAATTTTGCTAGCTTAATGATAACATTTGTTTCTTGTAATGATCAAAAGATTTTCTTTTCTTTTTAAAGGATTCAAGAAAGAAAAAACACGAAGAAGGAAACAAGATTTATATAATCAGGAACATGTTATCAATTTCGTTACAGTACAAGGTCTTCGAACTAACTGATGATCGAATCGTATGTTTAGTTTTCAAAAGTTCATGACCTGACACTAAATATTTTTTCGATAAAATCCAGTAATAAAAATAAGTCTTAATCTTCAATTTATTGTGCGTTTGTAAAACATTTATCTTTCCATTTTTTTGCAACTCACGTTCAAAACATACTGTATAAGAAGTAAAAAAGTTTTCTGATGTGCACAAAATAAAGTTGTAAGTGTTTTTGCATAATCAGATTTTTTTTGTTTATTAATGCATAAAATAACTCTTTCCTAATTTTTTTTCTCATACGACTGAAAAATGCAGGAAATAATAAAAAGAGTAAAAAATTGACCTACTAGATAAAAGGAAATAATGCGTAATCCTATTGACATCCTTCCGTTGCAAGAAATTTTTGTAATTCGGACTGTTTTTACGAAATAAAGAAAAAAGACAAATTATCACAAATAAAATATATTTTGCTTGGTATTAAATTTTAATGTAGTGGATTAAAATATTTTGTAGAAGAATTAATGTAGGAGAAGATAATAAATATATAAAAAGGGAGAAAAACAGCTTACATTTCCCCGGCATAACCAAATGTGAAAATAATTCACTTTTATCTACAAATTAATATCCGTAGAAAGTTTTTTTTTTCTTTCGTTCTTTTTGAAATGTATGGCAGTTTTTGGATTAATATATTTTAAAAAATATTTAAAAAATTTAAACTATAAGCATTTACTATATTCAATAATTACATAATTAAAGATCTGTTACAATTATGAAAATGTGAAAACAATCAAACACTAGTTATGCGATGAATCTCATAAGAACCCAAGTTAATGGGTGAGGCAGTGGCTTAACGTACATCCCCGTATTGCGAGGGGGAGACTGAGTTCCAGGAGGCCCAAAGTCGGAATGACGCCAAGTAGGTATTTGGGCTTCAAGCCCAAATGCTAACTTTGTAGGGGGCCCCTAACATTCTCCATTACATCACTGGGGTGAGGCAACAAGATACGATCATTTTCTGGGAAATCATGAAGATTGCAATTTTGTTTTGATGCTACGTTTAACTCTTCAATTATTGTTTAAATGTTCGAAATCAATAGCAAAAGATTGATTCAAAAATTTAAAAAAAACAGTTAGTGAAGAATTAAAAAGTGTATCATTCTTCATATATAAGTGCAATAATTGAATCAATTTCTAATTTTTTACAAAAATAAGCGATGATTTGAAGGATTATTTTCAATTATTAAAAAGGGGGGAAGGAGAAAAGGGTTTGGCAGACCATGTCTGAAAAAAAAAAAGTAGAAAGTCTTCAGTTGCTTATAGAGGGGGAGATATGAAACTACTAAGGGAAGTTAAAAGTGTCGTCTGTAAGGAAATGCATAAATTTCAAGCTGAGATTTGAAGATCAAGGCGAGAATATTAAACTAACCAAAGTAAAGATAAAACTAAGCAAAACAGGAATATGAAAGCTTGTAATTCAGTTTGCGAGCCTTAAAACCACTTTAAATAGATTAATTAATTAAGAAATTAGTGTAGAGGTGTAGATTCACAGAATGGTTAAGGTCCGGGCGAGGCCTAAGAGTATAAGTGAAGTTTCACTGGATTTCGAATAAGGCGTCAGAGATTTCTCATTTGTTATTAATGCCAACATTTATAAGTTTTCTTAAATGAATCTAAATAAAATACTTTGCGAAAAATGACGCAATTTTTTCTGAAATTTTTTTGCTTTGAATTAAAAGCACAGATCGGTAGCTTCTTAAAACTATAGTTTATTTAACTTTGATGATGCTTTATTTTCTTTAATTCTGTAAAGAAACAAGTGGAATAAAAAATAAAAAAAATAATAATTCAGCATGTGTGTTTGAAAAAATAAAGAGTGGATATGATCTTAGCGAAGAACCATTTTTATTTAAGAAAACTTTTAATGTCATCACTTTAAATACCTGTCAATTTTACGCGTAAATACAATTTTTTTTCTCCATAATCTCTTAGATGAAATTTAAATTTATATATATTATATAAATCATAATAAGTAGATTGAAATTTTATATATATCTACATTTTATTTTCTATTAATATAGTTTTCCTTAAGAAGCGAAGTTTAGTTTGGAGAAACTAAAGCTGATACACACATCATACTTTTAACTACCACACCTTATTACAAGGAGTTTTTATAAAAGGCTTCTTTCCATTCAATTAACACAGTGCTTCTCAAATTTTCAATATTTATGACCCAATATTCAATCATAATTTTCATTGCACCCCCCTTCCGTGCAATATATCCCATACGTGATCCTACGTGGAGAATGAAAGCATTGGGGAGCAAATTGCGTAACTTTTAAATGACGGTTAAGGGATTATTAATAAACCGTACAAATTATCAAGATAAATGCTAATTTTTGTATGTAATTTCATATGTGACAAACCCATAGGTCCACTGGCAATTATTAAACTTGCTCTTAACTTAGTATTGTTAAAATAATTATAAAATACATTCTGCAATACATTTATAAGTGCAAATGTTAATTTTATTTTTTTATTATGTCAGAATGTACATTTTGTTTGTTTACATTCAGTAAAATAATAATTTTTTGAAATAATCTTTTGTTTTCGATTTTTCAATATGCTCACGCTTCCTTCATAGAGTTATCACGCCCTCCTAGAGGGCGCACCCCCAGTATGTGTGTGTGTGAGAAACGCTGAATTAACAACATCCCGGAAACTTTGACGGTCGGAGTGAATGAATAAGCTGAAATATGTATGTATGTATATATAAAAAAAAGAAACGAAACTTATGCCATGAATAATATCTGAATCAGGATTCTTGCAATCACAAAAAAAAAAAAAATGCACGAACTGTCAGATTTTGACGACAGAGCAGGTGCTATACCTGAGTAGGATTGCATTTCAAAAAGGTCTTAACACATAAATTTTTGATTATGATAATAAAAGAAACGAAGCTTCTATTAAAATGGAAAGCTTTCATTTTTGAGAAAAAAAATTTCACGATAAAGCAAATTTTATTTCTTATTTTACCAAAAATGATTCCCATAACATAATGATGTCTAAGGACTTTTTAAATTTTACTACCGGTAAATATTCGTATAGGGTATTAATTTCCTTTATACATCTTCAGACGAAATGATTTCGAAGATATTTTTCAAGATAGGAACTAAAACTGCACATTGACACTTGAATTTTAATAAAATAATTTTATAGAAGAGATGTCTTTAGAGAGTTTTCACCATATGCTTAGTTATCGATACTAAGATTTATTTTAAGTTGGCACTTTTTGTTGCTATTACATATAAAAATACATATACAGTCGGACTTCTATTTAACGAAGTCGCTAAATCCTGGAAAAAAGTTTGTTATACGGAAAATTCGTTATATAGAGGTTCATCTTTTAATATACTTTATAAATCACATAAAACAAATTTTAAATTGTTTAACGCTATATATTAAAAAAAGTAATTATTCCCACCTTTTTTTAAAATTAATATATGTTTATTTTATATATCTTTCCCATCAAAAGAGAAAGAAAGAACGAAAAACTGCAAGGGAAACAAGAAAAAAGAATGTCGTAGAATTCACTGTATTTTCAATATTAAGAAAATAATTTTACACTAAAATTAATGAATTTTAAAGACATTTTATAACTTAAATCATGCAAGTAATATTAAACATACATTATTTTATAATTAGAACACGGAGACACGGGACAACTCCACTGAGGGTGAAAGAGGATATCGAAGATGTTTCTAGTGAACTGGGCAATGGTGGTTAAGGGTTGCACTTCTTGGATGAAACGTCCAGAACTCTACTGCTCTCGGCGAGTTAGGATCTGATAAAACCAGTTCAAGATTTATGACCACCATAAAATACGTTAAAAATAGAATAACTTGAATTTTTTTCAGAAATAGCTTAAAAAAAAGGATAACAAAAATTAAATCACAAAAGAAAAAGTTCGTTGTATAGAAAATGCGCTTTGCTACAGAGAGGTAATTTTACGAAGAAAGTTCGTGAAATGTTCAAGGTTCCAGGAAAAAGTGTGCTATATAGAAAAATTCGCAATATAGAGGTTTGATTGTATTTCCATATATATATATATATATATATATATATATATATATATATATAGTAAATAAATTAAAAAGAAGACTAATAAATCCTAAAACATCTTAAGAGCAAACCGAAAGAACCAAGAACATGGAACCATTACAAACCAAAAAAAGAGAAATTTAGCTAGAGTGACTACAGTAGCTAGAGTATATATATATATATCTATCCATTCTATTACTTTTGAAACATGCTCTATAAAAATAATGCATCTTCCATGTACGTGAAAAATCTATGATCATTAAAACTTAACTCGCCGTATGTAACGATGTTGCTACATTGTTTGAAGGTGAAAGCAAAAATATTTATGTTTAGTTCCAAGAATATGTAGAAAAACAATCGATTTGATTTTCTGCATACTATTTTTAAATGCTGCAGACTATTTGAAAGACCGCTTTTATTTTCAAGGCCATGCGAGAATTTTTATTCCAAGATTTATGACTATCTTCGATATTATTTTTTATTTCATCGATTGAAGAGAAAAAAACAGAGAACAATACCTTTAGTGAGGTAGGTCTGTTTCTCTTCGATTACTGAAGTAACCATCTGGTTTTAATATAAAATTCAAAAAGTATACGCTATGTTCCATTTCGAAGTAATAAGCTTAGGTAAAAGAGAAGTGCTCTGAAATTAAAAAGAGAGATATTTCATTATTTTTTATTATATTATAAAAAAGTGATACAAGAGTTTGGTTCTTGAGTGTAATTCTTAGAGTTCGCTATTAAAATGGGGAAATAAATCAGGCACAATTATTTTTAAAGACGAAAAATAACATTATTTTCATGTTTTTAATACAGTTAAAATGTTTTTATCATATGAAATATACTGTACGAATGTTATCTACGGTAATTGAAATTTCTTATTTTCCTAATCACATTGCATATTTCATTTGATTTTTTATAGGTTTTTAAAAATAATTAGTTTAATATGTAACTAAAAGAAAACCAACAAGAAATGTATCTGTTGAAAAAAAAAGCACTTTTTAGAAGGTACAAACAATTTATAAGTTTACAAACTATGTACAGTTCATCGCTGGAGATCAAATATATATTTAGCTGGAAAAATACTCCTAACATCGAATGTCTTAAATTGATAAAAATGTAAGGATTTTTTCTTTAGAAAATAATAAGTTTATAACTTTTCAAATTTAGTATGATTCACATTCTCAATGATTAATTCTAGTTTTACTTCCCTCTTTTTATGGAAATAGTTTGAAATTTCTCACTTTTTACATGCAAATACTCATCCAATGAAACATTTCTAGATTTGCTTTAATCTGGATATATAAACTTAAAAACGTAATAAGTTGTTTATTTGTGTTATCTGTTGAGTTATCTTACGTAATTGCCGCTGGGTATTGCGCAATTACATTTTGTTTTATCATGGCTATGTCCTCACACAATACCTTGTATAAAAACCTTAAATAAGCAAATAATATACATTGATATATATCACAAAATTTTCTCTGAAAATTATTTTATTAACATCGATCATATTTCTCTCTCAGCGGTGTAATTTAAGTTAATAATATTTAACGCGCATAGATTTGAGTAAGCAAAATAAAACGCACATTTCTAATTTTTAGATAGAATCATGGCGCCATCTATTGAATAAAAATTAAAGCTTCCTTCGAATTGCAAGAATGGTTTCGTGCAGACTTTATAAGCCTTCCATTTTTTGTCAATATTTAAAAAATTTAAAACTTTTTATTAACGCTCAGGAAGACAGTTCTAAAGCTTGAAAACTTTGTAATATAATTTTTTTCATGCTAACTACGTTTTTTGAACGTAATTACTGCATAAAATTACACTTTACTTTAACTTGTTTGAAGGCAGTCATTGGATAAATTATTTAAATTATTTAATTCACTCATGTGAGCCACGCTTTGTTTTTGTATGTTCACTAATAAAATAATCGAAAAAAAATCTAAGAACTTAAAATAGCATTAAGTTTAAAGGACGTTATATATTATTTTAGTTAATTATCATTAACATAAGTTGTGAGTGAAAACTATTTTGACTGATATCTAGTTTCAATTTTTAATAATAATCGATTTGTTTTGGTTATATTTTTTCGTTCTGTATTTGAATAATAATTAATTAATTTTTATAATTATTTTTTAAAATTATTAATTTTAATATAGTAATTAAATATATATTAATTCTTAACAATAATTGCTTGGATCTTATAATCTTGGGTTATGTAATTACATATTACATATTTTTCGACTGTAGTGTGTTATAAAAATTATTTAATAAAAATAATAATTTCTCAAATTGAGAAGAAGGGTAAAAAAAAATATATGAAAACTTTTTGAAATAAAGATATTTTTACCCCCTTCAAAAGAATTTCAATTCCAAGTAATTTATCTGGAGTGCCGCTTAAATAATTTCGTTTTACATATCTACTAAAGACTCAGTGACGTAACGTACACATCCGCAATCCCCTCATTGCGGGGGGCAGGGTTCTTCAGAGCCCAAATCCTAACTGACACGAAGTATATATGTCGCAGGAAAATGATGAAATAAGGAATCTCATCAAATCCCAAAGGGAGATGATCTCTTGACGGTAGATGTTAAAATAACATCTCTTCAAGGTGATTTTCCTGATAAAAGTAAGGGGTTTGAACGAATCCCTGAGCTGTTCCAGTTAAATGATGAAATAATATTGTCAAGAGTTTAAAAGTGTTTACTTAATAAATAGGGCGCATTATTAAACGTAGAAGTAAGTAATACAACAATAGTCAATGAAATACAAATTATTTATTCGAAACTAATTAACAAATAATTAGAAAATTAGGCTGGCATTTTTTTGACGTATAACATCTGTCCTCTCGGTTGCTTACGCACTAAAATATCAATCCCTATGTTAATCCTATGGTGCCATTTTTTTAAAGATATGGGGTTAATATTTAGGGGATCGATAGTATTACCTGTATAGTTAGGAAGTACAAGGACTCGACCCCCCAGGTGTCTCCTCCCCCCTGTATAGCACTTTGCCAATGCAATAAGGGAATGCAATAAGGAATCTCATCAAATCCCAAAGGGAGATGATCTCTTGACGGTAGATGTTAAAATAACATCTCTTCAAGGTGATTTTCCTGATAAAAGTAAGGGGTTTGAACGAATCCCTGAGCTGTTCCAGTTAAATGATGAAATAATATTGTCAAGAGTTTAAAAGTGTTTAGTTAATAAATAGGGCGCATTATTAAACGTAGAAGTAAGTAATACAACAATAGTCAATGAAATACAAATTATTTATTCGAAACTAATTAACAAATAATTAGAAAATTAGGCTGGCATTTTTTTGACGTATAACATCTGTCCTCTCGGTTGCTTACGCACTAAAATATCAATCCCTATGTTAATCCTATGGTGCCATTTTTTAAAGATATGGGGTTAATATTTAGGGGATCGATAGTATTACCTGTATAGTTAGGAAGTACAAGGACTCGACCCCCCAGGTGTCTCCTCCCCCCTGTATAGCACTTTGCCAATGCAAATTCTGATTAGTTCATTTTACTAAAACAGTTCAGGGACTTGATAAAATCACTTACTGTCACAGGGAAATGACCTTGAAGAGACATTACTTTAACATCTGCCGTCAAGGGATCATCTCCCTTTGGGATTTGATGAAATTCTAATTTCACCATTTCCCTGCGACATATCCACTTTGCATGATCCGGCTTGGGACCCAAAACCTGACTTTGCAGGCGGGGGGGCTTATCATTTCCTTTACGCCACTGTAAAGAGTGTTATATTTTGCTATTTTTGGAAAATTTGAGCCTATAGTTTTTAGATATCTCCCGGTTTATGCCTCGGAAGTAAATTGGAAAAGAGACAATTATATGATTGACTCTGCGCTTTTTCTAAATACCTTAAAATCCGGCGTATAGTGCGCACCAGCGCATATAACGCACACCTATACTTTCAAGCTGTATTTTTTTTATTTTTATGTATATTCGCCGTATAACGCGCACCTACTTTTTATAAAGGATTCTGAAATGTACGTATGCAATGCTGTTATGTTTTGAAAACCATTTATATTCAAGGCTTTATCCCAAAAGCTTAAGAAAAAAGTATATTTCTAGAATTTCAACCCTTCAAGTTCACAAGGAATGTCATTTCTTTCAAATAAATATATTTCAATATTCGTAGAGAAGTCAAACCTTTTAATGCTCATTTCTTTTTCTTATTTTAGAGCTCTCATTTTCATACCCGGCGTATAACGCACACCCTTGAATTTCGATCTTATTTTTTGACTTAAAAGTGCGCGTTATACGCCGAATTTTACGGTAATCCTTTTTTCGAATTACAAAATAATGTATTAATTTAATAAGAACAAAATAAAAGTGTGAGTGAGTATCGATTTTCTTCTTTTTATTGATTATATTAATACTCGAAAAGTTTTTTAAATATATATTTGAAAGAAACTTTGAAATATGAAAGAATAAAAAGTTGTTTCAAATATTGTAACATTTGAAACTACGTTTTATTTTATAGATGTGGTCTTCAAACTTAATCGACAAATGCAGCATTCATCAACCCCCGGTCCATGCATCAAATAGAATCGGGCCGCGCAAGGAGCATTAAATTGTTTTTATTTTATTTACTGTGTTCTATTCCCCTCAGGTTTGTGCGGCTTTTTATGGAAATATCACTTTATATTCCATGTTAAACCACTTTATATTCATTTATAGTGAAACCGTATTTATTTTGAAGACATGTTTAAATACAATTGAATAAAATTTTTTAAATCAAAACGATCTAAAAAGTAAAAAATCGATATCTTCTCACTCTCCGCGGTAAAATGATCCAACATTGACCGATTCGCAGCGATAAAAAGGTCGGGAAACACCGGACTTATGGAACCCTTAGGTAACCTAGGGTTAGGTTAGGAACCCTATAAGGTGTTTTTGGGGAATCTCATTTCATCTATAGAACATATCTTAATTGAATGTTTTAAGTAGACCCACACTGGGGTTATAGTTATTGTATGTAAAAAGACAATTAATATTGTGTTCCTTATTAAAATTTTCTGGTATAGCATATTAATGTAATTTACTCATAAATAACATTAATTTATGCTCTAAGTTTCATTTACCCTTATATTATATTTAGTAACTAGGATTCGTACTTACATTTTTTAACGCAAACTGTCGGAATCTATAGGTCTATTGAAATTATCTGCAGTCACATTTCATATTCTGCGTTTAATCTGTTTCTATACTTTGTTTTTGTTGCCATATACATTAAAAAACAAATTTGCACTTAAACACATTGTTCCAAAAGACATATGTGTGAGAAAATTCTGCATGAACTTGTAACGTAAAATTTAGAAACTGCTTTTGCTTAAATTTAGATTACACAGTGTAATACTTTGATACGCTGATAAGTTGTTTGCTCTCATTCTTTTTGGCAAACTTTCTTAGGATTAGCAGCCTCGGGGTCCCGGTGTTTTTTCCAATCCCAAAATTAAAATAACTAATCCCGGGATTTAATTTTTGTCTGGATTATATTAAAAAAATTTGTTTTCTCATCAAAATTTTCAAAGAATTTAATTCTTATAAAATTTATATTTGTTCATAAAATATGTACGTAGAATCTTTTCGTGCAATTATAAGTGTTATAAGTAAAAAATATATGCAGCTCACAGTTCTTGTGTGGGAGAACGTCGCACAGAACTAAGTGGCTCACTGCAATACTTACACAATAATACAAGCAACATCTCAATAATAGATTTGGTCACAGTTCCTTCTTCAATTAAATGCCGTTAATTACTAGCGGACCAGCTTGAAAGACTTGAGACACTTCAAATCCCATTGCATTACTAACAGCTCATGCAACTGGATTTTCTACTTCATATAAGGTAACCCTTGAAATTCAATCCCATTCTGATTCAATAACTGGATCAATTTTTACACAAAAACCATTAAGTGCAGCAGAAGAATTAGATAAAGTTATCAAAGAGGTATGTGCACCAAAATGCAGTCTATGAGATTTGAGACACTATCATCAAAAATTCCAAAAGAAATGTCGCTTTTTTGAAAATGGAGGGAGACGTGATGCCTACCTGAAAAGAACATACTGCTATTTAATGACGATAACACCTGAAGGTATAAAATCCGAACGAGCATTTTTTTTTTTGGCGGGACAATTTGTAACAAAAATAAGAAGCCGTTTGATTGATGAAACACTGGACGAGCCGTGTTTTTTAAAAGCTTATTTACACAAACACAAGAAATGAATATGTTTTTTTACTTTCATTATGTACTATTTTAATTTGTTTTTCATGATGAATTAAGTTTTTTTTACTTGTTTTAATAAAATTAATATTAAACCAATTTTTAATTATGTTTTCAGTTTTATTACGCAATTTCAACTATGCTAAAGCGTAAGTATTTTTAATAAATGGTCCAATCCTAGTCCCGGGATCCTAGAATTTGAATAATGTAATCCCGAAATCCCAGAATTGAAAATATAACACAAGATTGCAAACTCTACTTCTAATTTACTGTAGCATTCCAATTTTCATTTTGACGGGTGAAACCCTAGATATGCCCCATAGAACACAGTTTGAATACCGCTGTTCTATGGGATAAATAAGGCGTTGGTTAATTATATAGCCAGTTATAAAATAAACTTATGGTGTTTACAGACAGTAAGAAATTAAGAAAACAAGAGTAACAGTTTTCTCACTATATTTATAAAAAGGCTATAATTTACACATCGTAATAGTGAAAGAAAAGCATTTGAGAATGCAATTAAAACTACTTTTCACCCACAAATTGTTCTCAGTGTTATAGAATTTTGTTAACACATATTATTTTCAAATAGGATAAACTGTGATTTGCCTTCTATTATAATACACAAAGAAGGAAATTAATAAATAATTTAAATATCAATGACTATTGTAAATAGGAACAGCATTATCGTAAGCACGTAACAAAGTAATTTTTTAAAAAATTTTACAAAGTTTTAACGGCTGAGATATTAGAGTAATATATAAACAGAATCACAAGAGAGTCTAGTAAATTTAACATCTCTTAAAAGTGTCAATGCATTATCTATGCTTAGATGAACCTTTTGGAAGTATTCAGAATATAAGTGACGATGATGTAAAATACACATCTGTGTGTTCGTTTGTCGACATTCGAATCAAAGTATTCAGTCGAACAACCGTAAAGTCTCTCCAATATTTTCGCCAAACAAGTAATGTAGGATGACCAGTTTTATGACCTGGAAGACATTAAACAACTTGAGGATTAAATATACATTTAAAGTGGTAAATCGTCCTTTATACACAAAATGTTGTCTTTTTAGGTGGTTGAATTCAATGCAATAATTTTGTTCATATCCAGTTTGGACAGCCTTCAGACTATGCTGTTGTTTGATTGCGTCAGAGAATGCTTTCAGATGAGTCATCATGTCTACAATTGGCTCTGAGGACATTCATTTTTAGTCGTTTTGAATCGAATTCATCACGATCAGAAATATCTTCATGTCTAAAATGTTCAGCTTCTGAATCATGTTTTCTCTTAGCTGTGGCCATTTCGGCTGCATGTTTTTTTCTCCACTTTGTCCTTCGATTTTGGAACCACACCTAAATAATAAATAAAAAAATAAATCAAATTAAAGGTAGGTCACAATTTATGTGTTATGAAAAATCTAACCTGAAGAAAATAAGTAAAATAAAAAGTAATTTTTCAATTCCTACTATATTAGTAGTTCACTCTTTCCCTATATATATCGTGTTCAAATTTTCAATCGCTTATAAAATACTTTCTATACATAAATTCAAGTTCAAATACATTTTACATTTTTTTAACTTATAGTGGATGGTACTTGATGTTAGTACAGTTTTTTTCAAATATTAATGCATTAATTAAATTAAAAAATGAATAAATAGTAACAAAAAAAATAGTCCCAGACCATATGTAGAAAGGAAAATCGCTTTCTATTTTGTCACTTAATATTGTGATTCGGTCATATGTATATACATGTTTATATCAGTTGTAATTATTTAATAAAAAGTAGCTAAAATAAAATTTTCTTTGTTGATCTAAGAAGGAGTTGACTAATTTTTTTTATATTACTTGTTTAGTGGTAGTTGCAATCGTGGAAAGGAGGAGGAAGCTTTTAGTTTTAAAGCATTCATAATTTATTGACGAACAAAATGCGACGCGGAAAGTACATCACAAACACAATTAGATAGATACGCGGATATTTTAGACAGCCACAAAACATTCAATGCTCACACCCGAGATCTCGTCAATTTATTGTCAATGATCAAAAGTGGAAGTTATTAAAACCATATGATTACCGGTAAAGGTTTTTTTGGTTGGTTCTAAGACACAGGTGATGCAAAGTTGCATCATCCTTTTCTAAAAACGCTGAAGTTTCAGTTTTTTTGGGACATAAGGTTATAGATATACCCCATTAGGTGAGTAAACTAGGAATTAAATATCGCTCGAAGTCATGAGAGAACATTTACGTAAATTATATTACATATATATGAAAATATGCATTTAAAAAATTAAAAACATGAAATCTTTGAGAAATTTAAAAGCTTTCTCGGAAAAATCAAGGAGCAGTTTAAGAAATTTATATTTTAAAAAAATACATTTTCAGGCATTGTAATGAAATTTCGTATGCAAATACATTTGTACCGAATATGCAAATGATTAAAATTTGGTGTCCAATGAAAATGAATAGTGGGGGCTATAGCGCATCGGAACTGCGCATTCAGCAGGAGTTTTATAAGAAGCGGTTCTCAATCTGATGGTCAAAATTTCTGTTGCATTGCGATTTAGGATACCTTTCAACGATTAAAAAAATGCATTGCCTCAGGATTTGAGGTCATTATGAGAAAGTCAGAGTTTTAAAGAGATCGTATCATTGGATTGAGACAGGCACGTTGGGCGAATCGGAGAATCGCTCGTCATATGGGTCGAAGTGATGCGGCTATTAGAAGATGCTGGCAAGAATGGATGGAAAATGGCCGATGTCAGCGACATGATGGTAGCGGTCGACCTAGGGCCATAATAAACCGGCAAGATAGATTGATTGTCAGATCAGCTGTCACACCGCTTGATTCATCATTTTCAACCAACAGACGTGCGACCCGCGCACGAGTGTCCGCTATGACCATACACAGACCCCTAATAGAGCGAAATTTACGCTCGTACCGATCACTACTCCAACTGCCACTCACGCCTGTACACTGTCGAGCCAAATTACAGTGGTGCTTGGCTCGATCAGGTTGGAATCAAGCTGACTGGGGACGTATAGTGCTTAGAGACGAATCCTTCCAACTGTGTCCTGACGATCATCGAAGACGTGTCCGGAGACACCCAGGGCAGCGTGGTGACCCTGCTTTCCCTATTGCACGCCCCACAAGCCCTCAAACAGGAGTTATTGTTGTCTGGAATGCCATTTTTTGACAGCCGAACTCCTTTGGTCGTCATTAGAGGCACACTTACAACGCAGCGGTACGTCGTCGACATTCTGAGAACTGTTTTGTTACCGTTCCTTTTGCAGTTCCCTGGCCTTATTTTTCAGCAAGATAATGTCAGACCACGTATGGCACGAGTTGCTATGAATTGTCTTACAGCTTGTCAAACACTTCCTCGGCCAACCAAAACCACCACATCTTTCTCCAATCGAGCATGTCTGGATATGATGGGAAAGCGACTGCATCTCCCAGGGAATGTTGATGACCTGGCTTGACAATTGGAGCAAATTTGGCCAGAAATACCTCAAGAGACCAACATCGTGCTTTATGACTATACCCCGTCGTGTGGCAGCTTGCATCCAGGCTAGAGTTGGGTCAATACCTTATTGCAGTGTTTCTCAAAGTGTGGGACGCGCCCCCCTTTGGAGGCATGACAACTCTACGAGGGGCGTGCGAGCATATTGAACAGGCCGAAAACAAAATATTATTTTAGAAAATTATTAATTTACGAAAAATAAACAAACAAAATACATTCTGACACAATAAAAAATAAAATACTCATTTACACTGGTATAATAACACATATAAATGTATCGGTATTGCACAATGTATTTGATAATTAATTTAGCAATACTAAGTTAAGAACAAGTTTAAAAATTACCAACGGCTTACAGGCTCATTACCCATGGGGTTTTCATATAAAAATAATGTCAAAAAATTAATATTTATTTTGATAATTTTTAATGGTTTATTATTAATCCCTAAACTGCCGATTGAAAGTTTCCTGATTCGCTTTCCAATGACAACCGTTTTCCACGTAGGCGCACGTGTGGGATGTATTGGGGGCAGGAAGGAATAAAGAAGCAAATAATCTAAAATAAGAAAATCCTTTGCAAACAATGCCTAGGTCCATTTATTGCATTCCAAAGCCTTCGAAATTATTTTATGAATACCAGTGCACAGAAAAGATTGTACTTTGGAAATACGTATATATACGTCCGGGGAAATTAACATTTTGCCTGAGAGAGATGTTTATATACGCTGGTGGCACTTAAGAGATTAAAGTCATGTCGTAGTTTTAGCATCAAAGTATAGTATTACTGAATTCAATTCATTGTTATCATATGAGGGGGAGGGGGGCCCGATGAAAATTATGATTAAATATTGGGTCGCGAATATTTAAACTTTGAGAAACACTGCCTTATTGAGCTCGTTATTTTGTAACTATGTAGCTCTGAAATAAATCATTAATTTTTTTTTTGAAATTTTAATCACTTTCTATTCTGTATATAATCTTTCTACCCCCCATCCCGCGCCAATTTTTGTCTCTATCGGACTACTCGTTCTTAGTGCGTCGTTTGTTGTTGTTGTTGTTGTTGTTATAGAGTGTATTTGATAATGCCATTTTATTGTTTGAGTTATTAAGTGTTATCACACAGCAAAATTTTATTATACAGCCCAATTTTTACTCATTAATGCATCGTAATAATTTTAAATAACAAAGAAAAGTTGCATATTTAGTTTAATCACATTAACTGCTTAATTGTATCATCTTTAAATAGCAATAATGACTATTAAACTTGATTCAAGACATAGCAAGAATTATTTTGAACCTTTATTTTGGTTGTATGAATGCTTGAAGAAGACATCACATTGTTGCTGATCAAGTATCTTCTGTAATGTTTATGATTTATCCAAATGACAATGTGTGCTTTCCAAAGGATGATGAGTTCTGACATAGTGCGGATATTTGACGGGACAAGCTCGGGGAACATAACAGGAACTTCATTTTGTTGAGTTAGTCCCTACAATACCTAGATCTCAATCCTGCAGTATTTGTGGGGTGATGTTTAAATTGCTATCTGCAACATCTAGATTCACGACCATACACTTTCACAGAATTGGAAAGAACTGTTCTTCCTGCACGGTCAGGCATCTTCAAGCAAGCGACCTATCATCATCTCGTAGAGTCCATGCCAAGAAGAATTAAAGCTTCTTTAAAGGAAAAGGTGTCCGAACAAGAAATTGGCGGGATGGTCATAATTAGATGGTTTCCTTACTTAGTGACGCAACAACCCATAGAAGGCCAAGGCCTACTGTGCCCATCTCTGTTTTCCTGACCTTGGGCACTGAGGTGCATGAGCAGATGTTCCGATCAGGTAGTCAATCTGAAGCGAAATCCTCAATGTTTAATTCCCACGCGAGCATGGTACACATTTATCGATCCACTGAAGGGATGAAAGGCAGAGTCGACCATGCCCAGTCCGGGATTTGAGCCCCGGATCTGTGGCGAGGAATCGCGATACGCTACCACATGACACTGAGCTTCAATTGGGTGGCTACTCAAGATATAGTACATGTAGTACAGATACAATATATGTACATACAGCAGCGTTCCTCAAACTGTGGGGCACGCCCCCATTGGGGGCTTGATAA
Source organism: Trichonephila clavipes (assembly GCA_019973935.1). Lineage (NCBI taxonomy): Eukaryota > Metazoa > Arthropoda > Arachnida > Araneae > Nephilidae > Trichonephila > Trichonephila clavipes. The sequence continues at coordinate 420,796 of BMAU01018109.1, read as the reverse complement.
CTCTACAAGGGGGTGAGCGCATATTGAAAAGTCGAAAACATTAGATTATTTTTAAAAAATTACTAATTTACTGAAAGTAAACAAACAAAAAAATACATTCTGACATAATAAAAAATAGAATACACATTTACACTAATATAATCTATATATATAAAGGAGAAAAGCGACTCACTCAACTCACTCACTGACTGACTGACTGACTAATCACGATATCTCCGGAACTATTAAACCTACAGACTTGAAATTTGGTATATATATAGGTAGGTTCCCTTCATAGAGTAGACGTCAGCTAAGAACAGATTTTGCAAAGTTCGAACCCAAAAGGGTGTTACGGGGGTTTAAGGGACGTTATAGATAATTATTTCCGTTACTAAACTATTAGATGTACAGTGGTGAAACTTGGTACACAGATTTCTTTCATAAAGTACAGATTCCCTACATAATGATTTTTACAAAAATTGACCTCCAAGGGGCGTTGAGGGCGCTTAAGGGGCGTTATACATAATTATTTCCATTTTTAAACTATTAGACATACAGTCTTGAAATTTGGTAAGCGGATTCCTTTCGTAGAGTACAGATCCCCTACAGAATGGGTTTTGTGAAAATCGACTCCCAAGTGGCGTTGTAGAGAATTAAGTGGCGTTATAGGCAATTACCTCCTTTTTTAAACTATTAGACGTAAATTCTCGAAATTTAGTGAGCTGATTCCATTCATTGAGTAGAGATCCGCTATAAGATGGGTTTTGTGAAAATCGTTTCGTAAGTGGCGTTGCGGGGGCTTAAGGGGCGTTATACATAATTATTTCCATTTTTAAACTATTAGACGTGCAGTCTTGAAATTTGGTATAAGCGGATTCTTTCATAGAGTACAGATTCGCTGCAAAATGGGTTTTGTTAAAATCGACTCCCAAGTGGCGTTGTGGAGAGTTAAGTGGCATTATAGGCAATTAACTCCTTTTTTAAACTATTAGACATAAAATCTTGAAATTGAGTAAGCTGATTCCATTCACTGAGTAGAGATCTGTCATAAGATGGGCTTTGTGAAAATCGTTTCCTAAGTGGCGTTGCGGGGGCTTAAGGGGCGTTATGGATAATTATTTTCATTTTTAAACTATTAGACGTACAGTCTTAAAATTTGGTATAAGCGGGTTCCTTTAATAGAGTACAGATCCGCTGCAAAATGGGTTTTGTCAAAATCGACTCCCAAGTGGCGTTGTAGAGGATTAGGTGGCGTTATAGGCAACTAACTCCTTTTTTAAACTATTAGACGTAAAATCTCGAAATTTAGTAAGCTGATTCCATTCATTAAGTAGAGATCCGCTATAAGATGGGTTTTGTGAAAATCGTTTCTTAAGTGGCGCTGCGAGGGCTTAAGGGGCGTTATGGATAATTATTTTCATTTTTAAACTATTAGACGTACAGTCTTAAAATTTGGTATATAAGCGAATTCCTTTCATGGTGTAGAGATCCGCTACAAAATAGTTTTGGGAAAAATTGATCCCCAAGGGTCACTGAGGGGAATTAAGGGGCGTAATAGATAAATATTTCCGCCTTTCAACTAATAGAACTACCTGCTTGAAAATTAGAAGGTGTGTTCCGTTAATGGAATAAAGTTCCTTTTACAAAGATTTTTGCGAAAACGGACCCCCGAAGGAGTGGGGTTGTAAGGGATTAAGGCATGTTATAGAAAAATTCCTGTTTTTGAATTTAACCCATTTACTTGAAATTTGTTGAGCACTTTTCTTTAGTTGAATAGAGTTCCACTAAGAATGGATTTTACGGAAATCAGCTCCAGGGGGAAGCGGGGAGAGTTATTGGGGCGTATTGATAGACAAAATTCCCGTTTTTGAACTGCTAAAACTATAATAATAATATTTGGTTTGCATGCTTCTTTTGTTGAATTGGAATCCGCTAAGAATGCTGTCAACGAGGTATTGATGATAAAAATTCCGTTTTTGCTCTGTTAGATTTAGACTTGAAATTTAGCACGCATGTTTATTTTATGGAGTAGAGATCCACTGAAAGTTGCTTTGGTGGAAATCCACTTGATTATTAGGTTAAGTGAGCGAAAAAATCTTTCTCCTTTTATTTTAGATATAAATAGAAATTAGATATTATAATTTATGTTCTTTTTATATCAAGGGGCGAGAGTGTAACAGCTATAAATATATTTTTCAATACAATCGAATTCCCACCCAGTGAAGCGGGTGGGTAACGGCTAGTACACTTATAAAAGTATCAGCACTGCATAATGTATTTCATAACTAATTTAACAATACTAAGCTGAGAATAAGTAAATAATTACCACCATGGTTGTGCCACTAAATACAAAAACTAATACTTATCTTGATAATTTGTGTGATTTTTAATGAATCCCTTAACTGCCGATTAAAAGTTATGCGATTCGCTCCCCAATGCCACCGTTTTCCACGTAGGCGTGCTTATATGATGTATTGGGGGAAGGAATAAAAATAAGCAAATCCTCTGAAATATAAGTACATCCTTCGCAAACACTGTCCTTTTATAGTATTCCAAAGCTAGCGGAATATTAGAAGTGCAGAGAAAATATCGTACTTTTGACATACGTATATATACGTCCGTGGAAAAGAACGTTTTAGCTGAGCGAGACGTGTATATGCGCGGTTGGAACTTAAGATATTTAAATTCTGTTGCAGGTTTAGCATCAAAGTATCGTATTATTGAATTCAAAAAATTGTTATTGTATGGAGGGGGGTGCAATGAAAATTATGTTTGAATATTGGGTCGCAAGTATTGAAAGTTTGAGAACCACTGACATACAGAAAAATATGACCATACGTCCTGCTTAAAACGTGACCATCCCATTTTATGGTAGCCTAGCCTAGTGTCTCCAAGTGCGGAGAAATGTCCCGTTTTCAAAAAAAGAGAGAGAAATCCATGGTAATATTTTTTTAAAGTGAAAAACATGAAACATACTATTGCCAAGTAGTGCAGCTATAGCGACAAGCAGACATATGCAACACATCTCTCACATATGCAAATTGTCAAAAAAAATATTAAAATATTACATGAATTTTCAGGATAGGATGGGAAATGTCCTACTCACAAAATAAGCCATGGTTAAGCTTTACCACGTATTCTCCAATGATTAATCAAAGCTCAGATACAACGCATGGGCACATTTAATAATAAACGAACTTGGCTGATACTAATTAGAATCTTTAATAGCAATAAGTCGTGTGTTTAAACGGCCGATTGTTACGTAATTAAATGGTAAATTAATAGGAATAATTTATTAATCTTTAGATAAGATGAGGGCAGAAGAAGGAGTTAATCATTCGAGTATTATAAAACAATTGCTTAAGATTTGTAGGGGTTTTATCGGGTACAAGAAAAGAATAGAGGGAAAATTCATCTGAAAAATCTTCCAGTTTTCTGCGCAGAGAAGTTGGATCTTTGAATGGTCCGAAAGTAGTAATTAGAATATGTGGATGAAGTAAATACCGTAAGAAGTGGAAGTGTTTAGAGAGATCAGGTCTTGGCAAGCATTATTTACTAAGTTATAAGACAGTCTACAAAAGAGTTGCCTAGAAGATATACGAGTTTTTATCGTTCACAGAGAGAGAAAGAGAAGAGAGAGATTACCTCTCTTCAAAAAAAATATTCGTCTTTGCAAGGAAACTGCACTTAGATTAATCACCCGAAGAATTCAAACCATCAAGAAGAAGAGATTAATGGAAGGCTTCCTTCAACAATGTGAACATAAGCTTCAAGAAACATAGCCGTATTTGAACAGATGTAAATTAGTGTGCGTGTGAAAAATAAGATATTCTTTGAAAATAAACCCTATTGCATCTTTTACAGCAAAATTTAATGAAGGACCAGATCTTATTTTCAAAGAACAACGACGTAATACTAAAGTATAAATTTTAAGGTACCTCCAAAATAGAATTTTATTTTTATTCGGGATCACAAAAGTAAACATATTTAAAAATTTGATTTTGAAGGAAACGTAATACTAAATAAATTAATTAATTTAAAGGGTTAGTTTCAATTCTTTTCAATGATAAATAAAAACTATGGTGTGAAAAACATGTATTTTCGTGGAAGTGCATATTATTACCTAAAATATAGTAGAATGCTCTGTTTAGAGAGAAAAAAATATATAAATGGCCTTACTAAGTAAACAACACGGCACAGATATAGTATAGGTTACAAAAAAAAAAAGTTTAATGATTCATGATACGGCAAAATACACAGCTGGCGACACAAAATGCAACACTAAGAATGATCAGAGATATCACAGCGAAATTTATTTGGCAGATAACATGTTGTACAAAGATCAAATGATTAAAATTACAAATTCTTGTGAGGTGTGGATGATGACAAAATCAGTCGTTAGTGTAGCCGCCACTGTTGGCTATAACCGCTGCCACACGCCTCGGCATAGAATCAAAGAGGCTTTGGATGTATCCTTGGGATACAGCAGTCTGTGCAGCTTCCACATATTTCCAAAGTTGATCTGGTGTAGTATTGGGTGGTGTATCTCAGGCCACAGTCGTTGAGCAAGCATGGACCACACGTTTTCGAATGGCAATATATCGAGAGAACAAGCAGGCCTAGGAAGCAATTCAATTTGATGGATAAAGAAGAATCCTTGAACATTACGTGCCAAGTGTGGTCGTGCATTATCCTGTCCTGAATATGGCCCATGACAAGCGCTGAATGTATGGAAGGATCACGGGCTCCAACACCTCAAAGATGTAGCGCTGGCTGTTCAGTGTAACGGCAATTCGTACTAGAGGAGTGTGGCAGTGAAATCCAATACCATCCCAAGCCATGATACCAGGTGCAGGACCAGTGTGGCGAGATGCATAATACAACAGTTCAGCAGCCTGTCACCACAATGTCTCCAAAATCGAGTCAAACCATCGAGATGTTGTAGGCAGAAGCGGGATTCGTCAGTAAACACAATGTCGTTCCATTCCGTTGTCCATGTCCACCGTTCATCGCACCATTGGTGGCGCAAACACCTGAGGTTTCCAGTTAAGGGTAAACGAGGCAATGGACGTCTTGCGGACATTCCATTCTGTTGCAAATGGCCTCGAATGGTACGAGCGGACACCGAATGATGCGTAACAGATTAAATCTGTTAAGCTATGGTTCATGATGTGGCTGCGTGATCCATCACTGTCATACGCACAATCCACCTGTCATCAAGAGCAGTGGTGCAACAAGGTGGGTGCGATCAGCCCCGTCAGTCCAACGTTTCATCCTGCATCTAGCGATGATAGATCTGCATCACAGTTGCTTGAGTTCATCCAACACGTTGACAGATTTCTCTGAAGGATAATCCGCAATCCCTATAGGCTACTATTCTTCCTCGGTCGAATTCAGAAACTTGGTTAAAAGACGCTCGATGCCTTTCACGAGGCATAGGTAAACAATTTATGGAAAAAATATTGCCGTACTTTAAATCACCAATTTGTCCTCCCATTTTATAGTACTTGCGGGTGGCGCTACAGTCGCCCGTGATGTGCATCGGCGCTATAAGGCTAATGATTTTCATATTGCATCGCCACCAACGCATGATGTAAATTTAACATGGTTTGCATGCTTCGTTCAGGGTTAAGCATTTTGTATGACCAGCAGTGTAATTGTTATTGAAGGCAGCCCATGATTATTCTTCAAACAATAATTTCCGCTGAATTAACCAGATGACTTCAACATGTAAGACATAGCTATTGCTTTTATGGTCATAAATTCATGTCTTTAATAATTTTACGAAAACGCAACATTCGTCTAGTGAGTGTCATTAGTGATTTTTGTTAGCTACACAATATATTTTATACTGAAAGTTTGTGCTTTTTATATCAGATAAGTTCACGCATTGGGGGGAAAAAACGAAGTTTAACATTGTAAGAAGCTCTAGAGCAGGGATGGCGAACCAGTGGCACGCGTGCCATTGAAGGCACGCGTGCCATTGAAGGCACGAGACACAATATTTTGGGCGCCTCACCGATCAAAAGAGTTTGCATTTTAGTCCGAAATAACAAAGTTCACTATGAAGTAATCCTTATGAGGGATCTCATTTGCTTTTTTGACGCTAAACTGTATGTTTTCATAAACAATATTATTCCAAGAAACTATAAGTACTTCCCAAACTTGGAAAAAAAACAGCAAAGATTTAGATATACATGAGAAACCAGACGAAGAAAAAGTTATAAAAGAATTTATTTCCGTAATTGATCCTTCAATAAAGGAATTTTAAGCGAGATGTACTCAGTTCAAATAACTATCGGAAATGCTCATGTTTGTTATGTACCCTGATGTGACTTCATTTGATAAACTAAACTTGTCCCAGTTTGACTGGTTGTAAATTGAAGAATTTGAAATACAACTGATTGATTTCCAGTGTAGTTCAATACGTATTCAAAAAATTTTTAAAAAAGGAAAATGTCGGAATTTATTTATAGTAAAAATGTCAGTAATGAAAATTTGGAAGCATGAAATTTAATTCCAGACACATTTAACTGTTTGAAGAAGCTGACTCATGCTATTATAACAACATTTTCATCTACCTATGCCTGAGAGTCATTATTTTCAGACATGAAAAAAAAAACATTAAAGACTCACTTAGAAACCGTTTTACAGATTATTCCAACTCAGCATGCATTCTACAAAAAGTAACCTCTCTACCGCATAAAAACTTTTTTTGTAGTATATCGACAAAGTTATTAGTTATATGCAAGTATTTATGAAATTTATGCATATTTTTAGTGCGGTTTCTTCTTATGCAGCTCCAATCTACCGCACAAAAACAGGTTTTAGTATACTAAGAAAAAAATATTTTATGGGAGAGATATACACCTGTGTTCAATAGGAAGCCTCTGGACTTAGATTCCATTGAATCAAAGAAAAAATTTATTTCTTAGAAATGGTGGATCATTATATATATATATATATATATAAAGAGTGTTTTTTTTCCAGGTATAGAAGTTTAAGTTGGCATTACTTTCCAAAATGGCGATCGATTTAACAGCTGTCAAGTGATTTATTCTCAGTTTGGTTTGGCAATTCATCAAAACGATCATCAAGCAAGGCGTAGATTCGTCGAATGGGCCCAAAGCGAGATTGCCGTTGTTCCCGATTTTCATAAGCGAATTTTGTTTAGCGATGAAGCGCACTTCTGGTTGAATGGCTACGTCAACAAACAAAACTGCCGCATTTGCAGTGAAGCTAATCCACAAGTGTATGCCGAAACACCGTTACATCCAGAAAAACTGACTGTTTGGTGCGCTTTATGGGCTGGTGGAATCCTTCTTCAAAAACGATGAAGGCCACAACGTTACAGTCAATGGTGATCGGTATAGAGCCATGATTACTAACTTTTTCATTTCTGAATTGAACAATCATGATGTCCAGGAGCTGTGGTTCCAACAAGACGGCGCAACATGTCACACAGCTCGTGCCACAATCGATTTATTGAAAGACACCTTTGGTGACCGCCTAATTTCACGTTTTGGACCTGTGAATTGGCCTCCAAGATCTTGTGATTTAACACCGCTGGACTATTTTCTGTGGGGCTATGTAAAGCCATTGGTCTGTGCGGATAAGCCACAAACGCTTGACCATTTGGAAGACAACATTCGCCGTGTTATTACCGATATACGGCCACAAATGTTGGAAAAAGTCATCAAAAATTGGACGTCCAGATTGGACTACATCCGAGCCAGCCGTGGCAGTCCTATGCCAGAAATCATATTTAAAATGTAATGCCACAAGATTATCTTTCGAATAAAAAAAAATTAATGTCAATCGAATAATACATCGTTGTTTTATTGCAATTTAAAGTTATATACCTCTAAAAAAACACCCTTTATATATATATATAACCTTTAGAAGTGTTTTTAGAAATATTTAGTGTTGTTAAAACATTTTGTTGAAAAATGTATAAAATATGCCCAGCAGAAGAATAGGCTTCTTTTGATGATAACACCTGAAAAATGCAGACAGAGATATAAATGTACTTACTGTCTTGCATGTCCGAAGACCGTCTATTCTCCCAAATTTAATTTTGAATGTTGCTCGAAAAGATAATTTAGATCTAAAAGATCACTAAACATTGTAAAAATAAAAGGAAAAAGTGTGTACACATTCCAAAAGTGAAACAATTAGTGTGTTTGGTGTTATACCCCCTCTAAATGCAAAATGTTTCAAAGACTTTCAAATTTGAAAATGATAATATTTTATACCACTTTGTACTAACGTTGCGAAAACGCAGCGTTTAATGTCTCTCATAAAAATAAAATCAATTTTTTAAAATAATTTTTATTGTGTTATTTATATGCTCAAATAAGTCTAAAATTTCAGTTTGGAGGAATTCTGAAAGAGAAAACTTGGGCCAGTCTTTAATAGGTTTAGCTATGCATAGTTATTACCTATAATAATTATTTTTCATTTTCCATTCTTTTGCTTTATGCATAACGTCTTAGACAAATTTCATTTAAAAATCATAAATTGAAGTAGATCATGCGATTCATATCAAACTAAAGATTTAAAGACGTATTTTCTTTATAATAAAAATAATTATGTAATTTAAGAGTGCTTTTTAAAAATATCCGATAAATGCCTTGATTTGACTCAGTGTTTTCACTGATATAAATTTTTCGCGTTCCCACGGTGGGGTTAAATTTGTAATATTTTTAATGTAGAAGGACCAAAGCTAAAAGTAACTATACATTAATTTTTTTCAGTTTGATTTGATTTTGACTTACATCATTCTCTGAAGCTATACAAGGCCTTCTGGTGAAGCACCTCGTGATTCTGAATCTCGGTCAGGGACCTCACTCTCCAAACTTTCCCGCAACGAAGCGGGAGGACACTTTGAGCTATAATATATTTAACATGCTTCTACTCTCCTGTAATGCCAGTGTTCTGCGGCAACAGGACTCGGGCCTATGACTCCACAACACTGGCCACGAGTTCACGAACATGGTCATTTAGCTATCGCGGGCACTGAATTCCGATCAAATATATTCTATTACATAAAAAGCAACGCACCAAGAAGGAGTTATCTGAACGAAAGGAAATAAAGTATGTACATACCTTGTAATAGAGTATGCAAATGATTAACTTTTGACAACCAATGACTGACTATATGAGCTTCATAGAATAGCAATAGAGTACACGGGTGTTGAATAAAGAGGATGACATTTTACTGCTGAGGCATAACTACCATGCGGATATGGTTCCATAAACCCACGTGGACCATGCCAATGCCTCGTAGACGGATTCGCTAAGAGTATGATCAGATATTTACATTTGAATGAAGATAAGTAATTGGATTACAAATGAGACAGAAAGGTCAAATATCATAATTGTTTGATATAAGTGTCGCAGGATAGTATCATTCGATGATATTGGCAGCAATATGTGGACCGTGGCCATACATAGCACTAAAGAAGTAGTGGACAACCGAGAATGACGACAGAACGCGAAGACAGATTGATGACCTTATTGGCGTTCACAATCCTTAATTTGACCGTATCAATGATCCGATGTATAACCAGGATATAAGTAAATGTATTGACCCTTGAAATGTAATTCAGCAAATGGAGACTGAAATCAAGGTGTCCATTACGCCGATTTTTCCTTACCGTTGCAGATTGCCGAGGACGTTTGTAGTATGCTGGGCGCTTTCGACCTGGAGTCTTGCAGACTTAAGTGCAATTGTTTTCAGCGATAAGTACAGTCTCAAACAAAGCTTTAATGATCAATGAAGACTGATCTGGAGACGTCCAGGACGAGGAAGGGGTGGGGATACTCACCCGAATGTCATCCACCACGCATTTCAATAACCAGAAACAACTATGGTAAGGGGGAAATTTTATTTGATTGTCAGCCTCCTTTAGTTGTCATCTGTAACACCCTTACAGAACAGTGGTCAGCAAGATTCTAAACCTCGGAGAGCTACTCTTCCTTTCTTGGACTTCTAGGTTACATTTCGTCAAGATTATGTCGGGTTGTATTGTGTATGACACGTCTTTTCACTGTTTATCTTTGTGCTTCTCTAATATTCTCTGTACTGTGCCATAGCCATTCTCTCTCCAATAGAGCACGTTTAGGCTCTGGTAAGCAGGTGTCTCTGAATCCTTCCGATATGATTTTCCAATCCGAGTACGTGTTGAAAGCAATCCCGAAGTAAGTTCTTCGTCAACACTACGAATCAATTAATTGCCAGATAGCAGCTTGCATCAGGGCCAAAGGTGGGTCAATGTATTACTAATTTTTTTGCTCCCTTTTTTTATAGCTACACTTTTCCTGCCTAGAGTATTCAAGTCTTGCTATAAGTGTTTCAATTTTAATACATGTACATTACATCTACCGACCGATTTTCTCACTTTTTTACCTCTTATTCAGATAACCTTTTCCTGGTGCATCGCTTTTGTTATACGTAGTGTAATTTTAATCTACTAAACTCACCTTTACTTGACTTTCCGACATTCCCAAAGCATAAGCAAGCTTAGCTCTCTCAGGACCAGCAAGGTATTTTGTTTGTTCAAAAGTCTTTTCTAGAACGTAGATTTGATGACCAGAAAATGTAGGCCTTGTGTGTTTTTTCTTTCCATCCTTATCAGTACAACTTTGGGCGGATACTGTGAAGGACAAAAAAAAAAAGTAAATTTAATTGAAGCAAAATACACAGCTATAAAATAATTACATTTCGATAATAATTTTTTAAGGCTTCATTATAAAAAATACGATTGTTTGTGTTCTTTTAAGTGATAGGTTATTAGTAACCAAATAATTTATTAATTTACAATTTCATAGAAATTAAATGTGTGTACTGAGAAGACAGTTGTAATGTAACAATGCATTTTTAGAAAAAAAAAACCCCATTAATATTTTTTATAATTCTGTAAGTATTACAGTACAATAAAATACACTATCATAATATTACTATAATTTTTTATCATAAGTACATTGAGCTGAACATAAATCAAACATAAATATTAAGAAGTTTATTGTAATAAACATTGCAACTCGATTGTTATATTATTGTAAGTTGAGAACAATGTGATGTCCCTTTAAAATTAATTTGAACTAGATTCGGGAGGGGAGGGGATAGTGAAGGGGCAAAATTGATTTTCTTCAAAAAATAGCATTATGCAGAAATAGTATTAATTATTCAAATATTCGTATAAATATCATAATTTAACTGATTCAATCCATTTAATTATAAAATGATTTATCGGAAATTTCAAATAACATTTATCAGATTTGTACCTCTTTGTATTGTGTAGCGGTTATACGATCTTATAGGAAAATAATGGTTAAAAAAAATTCAAAGGATTCTTATGAAGTATTTTGAACGGTTGTTTTGAGGAAAATTTAGTTTCCGATCCCAATTTTGAAGATAATATATCATGTGATGCACACGTCATATTGGAAACAAAAAATTAACAAAAATTAAGAATCTATTAATGTCTTAGTGTTCACAAAAATTTGCTTCAAAATAAAGGAGATTATTCCTCCTGTATCAATCCTTATTTTATTTCTGATTTGATTACTTTCCTTAAAGTTGATTGTATTCACACACAAAGGTTAGTGGAAATATAAGACATAATAATTATTTCGTTCAATTTTATTTAACAGGTGACTCAAAAGTCCGTTAACGTTTGAAAATCCAATAATTTATAGAATAATGTAGGTATAGAAGTAAAAATTGACACACATGCTTGGAATGACAAGAGTTTTTGTTGAAACAAATATAGTGCAAAAATGGCAAACAGACGGGGAACAAAAAAGTTAGTGACGCCTCATGAAAATCGTGTCTAAAATAAGCTGTAGCCAGAGAGGAAACAGATACAAGAGCAGTTGCAATATGTTGACTTAACCAGAAAAGGCATTGTTAGCTGTACTATCAAAATGGGGAATTGGTTACAGAAGCTTTACGATCCTATTGGCATAAGAATAGCTTGAAAGATTTCTTGTTCACATCGTTTGATGAGGTTGACGTGCTAAGCCGTCATTTCCATCATGCCAGGCTTTCCTTTCCCCAGACCTCAATCTATACGATTATTGGTCGTTGGGTTACCTGAAGTCGCAAGTGTACAGCGATCGTCGAATTTCATTAGGGATCAGGAACGTCTTAAGGCATGGTCCAAATGGACCCGAGCCCTGGGCTTTGTCCTCGATGGGAGCATCGTATCGTTCTTGACTCTTCCTCAATAAAATTATGATCCGTATAATTTTAATGGCCAGATATTACTCCTGAACATATTCTCCGAAAAACAGGAAACTTCAAATTGCATGTCAACTGGCCAAAGTGTTAAGATTGGATTATTATGTGAGGGCCCTTGTCCATGTCTAAGGTCTAGGCCTAATCCTAAAGGGTGTTTTTTGAGAGGTATAGAACTTTAAATTGCAATAAAACAACGATGTATTATTCGATTGACATGAATTTTTTTTATTCGAAAGATAATATTGTGGCATTACATTTTAAATATGATTTCTGGCATAGGACTGCCACGGCTGGCTCGGATGTAGTCCAATCTGGACGTCCAAATTTCGATGACTTTTTCCAACATTTGTGGCCGTATATCGGCAATAACACGGCGAATGTTGTCTTCTAAATGGACAAGCGATTATGGCTTATCCGCACAGACCAATGGCTTTACATAGCCCCACAGAAAATAGTCCAGCGGTGTTAAATCACAAGATCTTGGAGGCCAATTCACAGGTCCAAAACGTGAAATTAGGTGGTCACCAAACGTGTCTTTCAATAAATCGATTGTGGCACGAGCTGTGTGACATGTTGCGCCATCTTGTTGGAACCACAGCTCCTGGAAATCATGATTGTTCAATTCAGGAATGAAAAAGTTAGAAATCATGGCTCTATACCGATCACCATTGACTGTAACGTTGTGGCCTTCATCGTTTTTGAAGAAGGATTCCACCAGCCCATAAAGCGCACCAAACAGTCAGTTTTTCTGGATGTAACGGTGTTTCGGCATACACTTGTGGATTAGCTTCACTCCAAATGCGGCAGTTTTGTTTGTTGACGTAGCCATTCAACCAGAAGTGCGCTTCATCGCTAAACAAAATTCGCTTATGAAAATCGGGAACAACGGCAATCTCGCTTTGGGCCCATTCGACGAATCTACGCCTTGCTTGATCATATTTAAAATGTAATGACACAAGATTATCTTTCGAATAAAAAAAATTCATGTCAATCGAATAATACATCGTTGTTTTATTGCAATTTAAAGTTCTATACCTCTAAAAAAAACACCCTTTATAAACAATCATTTAATTAATTTAGTCGCAATGCTGTCATCGGGCAAGCATATTTATGACTAGGTTTTTGAGACTGTGAGTGGTGCATATTTATTTGTTTCAAATCACCATTTGCACGAGTATTTGACAATGCATGCTACATAATGTTTACTTTTAAAGATCTCAAATAGGGCCTACTTTTGCATAGGAGCCCAAGGTTTCTAAAGGTCTTAAGACGTCCCTGTTAGGGATGCTAAACAACAACATATGATAGCAATTTCTTACCCTACCTGCACATATGCTGTACAGTGCTGTTCTCTACATTGTCCGCTCGACAATTGGTATTGTCGATAAATAACTGCCAACATGTTGAACAATTGTTATAAGGAACATCGTTTTTTGTTAAATATAAATTCTAATTATTGCTTTTTTATATATATAAAGCGCCATCTGTTGGCCATTTTTGTACTATTTTTGATTTCAATAAAAGCCCATGTCATTTCAAACATGTGTGTCAATTTTTACCTCTCTACCTATATTATTTGGGGAATTATTGAATTTTCAAATGGTTTAACGGACTTTTAGGTCACCTGTTAATTCCAAAACTCAAATTATGTACAGAGGAAATTCCTTTGTTGCAAAGCTATAGTAAGTTTTATAGGATACTTTGTAAAAGACGAATGTGATTTTAATATCCCATAAGGTGTTACTGTGTCCATTTTTCATTTAACACAGTTTTCTTTGCGCATTTTAAACTTATGTTTGCATCTTAAATTATCTTTTTAATAAGCAGTCTTTATTGGCATTTTTCAGTAAATTAAGAACTAAAAGCTTAGATTTTTTAATACTTTTGGCAGTTTTGTAAACAATAATTTTTAAGGTTTTTGAATCTTATTCTGATTCTTTTAGGACACTGAAATACAGTAATTGTTTCTACAATTAATATGTATTGAAAATCGTTTTGTGTTGATGTGAATCTCAAATTTTCTTTTTCTTGAAGATTGGTGTTTGAATATTTCTTATTGAGAAAGCAAGAGCGAATATCTTGAAGAATTAAGTGGAGTAAAATTCTTTATTTGGGCTTTAATAAAACATACGTCTGCGTAAGAACATTCTTTCTTTTCAAAGTAATTTATCTTCTTAATATTAATTAGAAATTAAATTCAAGCTCCCAAATAAAAGAAACAAGCTTGTTTTCAGCTTCAAACACTATTTGTGTGATTTAATTAGCTCGCATAAATTCATAATTTGTTGAAATAACACTTAAAAAACTTTAATGCAAGTACTTAAGACTAGATTTTTTTAAAAACATAAATACTGCTACTATACATAAAATAATTTCCAAATTTTTACAAATAAGTCAGCCTTAAAAGGCAAATTTATAAATCAAGAGGGAAAATATTATTTAATATTGTAAAAAAAGCGCATATCTATAAATGTATTGGAAATGAAAAACGGTGAAATAAACACTGAAAGTGCAGCTGACAACCATATAACATTTTACTTTTGATCAATTAAAATTTTCTTAAAAAAATATTTCACTCAAATTGAAAAGATTTCTTATGTATTAGTTGGATTTTTTTAGAAGTCATTTGCTGGTCCATATGAGGGAAAATAACCTAAAGTATACAGTTTCTCTTCAATAATCCGAAATAGTTGTGCTATAAGTTATTGCGGACTGCACAATACTCTCTCTCTCTTTTTAAAGAAAAATAATATAACATAGGTATTAACATCTGAGGAAATTCTAGCTATTAAATAGCAAAAGGAAGAAAGAGACGGGTTTTGATTAGGTAAAAAGGTTTGCTTGAGTTTTAAATGTATAAATTTCCTTATTACAATTGCTTATAAAAACACTATTTATTAATGTATGCAATTATGAAAAAATATCCAGCGGCTCATATTGAATTCAACCGAAGATATACAAAATATATCTAGAATGGAAAATAATTCTACTTTTACATTTAAGGGATCATTGAGGATTTTTCTTTTATAATACAGTTCACGCTTTATTTTCTTTTTTAATGAAGAAACTGAGATATATTGTGACACAGCTGAATTTGGCAAAAATATACTGTCGTACAATAGAGCTTTCTTGTAATAATATCGATAATAATAAAAAAAGGAATCGTGCTGGTTTACTTTACGAAAACGAAAAACTGACCAAGGACGTAGAAATATAAAACGTATTAGGTGTTAAAAATAATTTCTTAAGAAAAAGAGCCCCTCACAGTTAAATAGCTGAAGCATCAATTACACCGGTGCTTGAAATTAAGAGAATTGTCATAATTATTCGAATTTTTTGGAAAACATTGAATGGAAAGTAAAAGCGTAAGTTCAAGTGCCAATTTCCATGCCTCGTTCGATCCCATACCTTAGCGATTTTGGTAGTGGTTTTTTGAAACATCCTGTGAAATGCAAAAGCAGATTACTAGATAATTTAAAATACAAAAGACAGATGTAACTTATATATGGGAACATTTTAAGGAGATCGAATCCGAAGAGAGAAGGCTTAGGCAAAGTCCTTCAAGAGCCACGAGGACCAATGGAGATCGATATTTATCCATCACAGCTAAACATAACATGAATGAAATAACTCCTCTGGAGTCTCGTAAACTTCATCCAACACAGAAACCCGTTTTATGGTTACTATTATGGAAAGTTACACGAGAGAAGACTTATTGCAAAAATATCTTCCGTGTCCGCGTCCTACTTACATCTGCACTTAAAAAAGTATATTTAGCCCAAAGCAAAGAACATAGCCATTAAAGTAGAGATCAGAGAAGACAGTCCTGTTTCATTGATTCTATATTTATCCTTAATGATTCTTGATGTATCTTCATCTCGATGAAACCAGGGGCCTGAAACATACCTATCAACATCCAAGAAAGAGATTGGTATAACAGTGAATGTTTGATGCCTGGGCTGGCACCTGGGACGTTTAAAAACTTCTTAAGGCCCTGGGCTCTTACTCAAAAGTAGGCAATGGGCCTCTTTACAAATGAGGCGCTCCACCTATGACTCTTAAAAGTAGACAGTACGTTGCATACGTTGTCAAATACTCGTACAAACCATAACCCAAAACAAATAAATGTGCATAACTTATAATCGCACAAACCAGCTCGACCGACTGAGTAATGATTGTGTATGGTGTAAAACCCAGGCCTGTACATGGATGACGGTCATCACATGTAGCCATTGTCATATCATCCGACGTACCCAGTTTTTTGGAGAATACAACCGGAAATAACATTGGACCATTGAAATCATTCGAATATTGATTTTATTAAGATAGATTCGAGAACGAGACGAGGACCTATTGTGCCGACGCCCTGGGCCCGGTCCCAGTTGGCTTATGCCAGGACGTCCCAGGCTGGCATCATATTGAGCGGGTACATAGATTTCTCTTCATGTGGCTGTATGAGGTGTAGGGATGAATTATTGTAGTCCTATACTCACCGCTTTAGGAGTACGCTCTGACAATTTTATTGGATGACAACGCTCGTTTATACATGACTCCTCTGGAATATTAATTTGAGGAAAGTAATCATACTCACCGGTTTGATTGGCCAACCAGACTTTCAAATTTTATTCTTAGACAGCATATTTGGATACTCTTGGAAAAACAATTGAAACTCACCTTCTTTATTGAAACATTAAGAATTAGAAAATAGCATTGCTGAAGGAGACTCATAAACTGTCAAAAAATATTTCTTACTTCTGATTTCCGACAGAAATTCATTTTGTAGAAGGTTGCGTAGTGGTAACAGGGAACTATATTCCTCTTAACGCATTTTCTGATTCCTCTTATGGTCTCTCTCTTTTACAATTCTTACGCTAATATTCGTACTCATGATTATGTATGTCTGTTATTATGTTTTTTAACCCGTGCACATTCCTAATTTCCTTAAAATCTGCTCAATATTCAAGCACTTATAAACCGAAAAAGAAAATTTTTCTTAATTTTATATACTTTTCTATTTTGAAAAATTTTGTTTTAATTGTTTAAATCTCTTATAAAAGTTCTTTTCAACGTGATACAAATCTTCTTTATTTGTATTAATTTGCAATCTTTGCTTAGTAAGGATAACTATTAAAATATATGAGCTGTATCTCTGTAAAAGAATCACGTTAAAATCATCTGTAAGATTTTTTTTTTAAAAAAAAGGGCAAACCTCCCCTTTTTTTACTTTGGAAGTTCTGTATTTTTTTAAAACTAATTTCGGAAAATTCCACTTTAACAAACTATTCAGTATTAAAGTGTGTCCCGTAAGAGCCAACTTCAGTATAATACTAATAATTGTAATTTTAATATTTCTTTACACTTTTCTAAATATTTTATACAAGAAGGCAAGAATACGAGGCGGCTTATATTGTGTTACATGTATTTGGGATGCACTTGTTAAATGTTTAATACCTTTTCCTAAATCAGTCATGTTTTTATTATTCTCTGTGTTTTTTTTCAAAGCTCTCGTGAAATAAAGAATGAGCAGAAGATTTTCTGCTTGGTGTTTTTATTGTCTTTATTCAAGCCTTCTTATTTGTACGAACAAAATGAAAAATTGAAAATATGCATTTGGAGGAATTGTAGTCTAATAGCATGTATGTATTCTACATCTCTCGGTATTTGGAAATGCACTAATGAGAAATATATAATGGATACAAAAATTATTTATTATAAATTCAAAAAAAAAGAAAAGTTTCATAAAATGTTTTGTTGGGAAATAAAGCTTTGTACATGCAAAACTTTTCCGATTAGTGACGAATTTATTAAAATGATTACTTTGTGCTATTAGAATAACCTGTAGCAGATTTCATAATTATAGCATTTTTAATGGTTTAGTTATGAATTGTTGTTGTCTTGTTCAAGTAATGTAGAGAAATCAAATGGCGTCGAAGGCCTTCCAAAATAGTCCTTGCAATGTCGAGGGCCTCTGGAGAATAAAGCAGTTGATGGCCCGTGGAGTTTAGCCAATATAGAAGAACAATTTAAAATATGATTTGGAGAAAGATGAATGTCAGGACAGTGAGGACTAGCATTATAACTTCTTTGGTCATCAGGGGATATTTTCATCCCTTTAAAGTATCTTGTACATAGTCTGGCTATGGTAATTGAAATTATGTGGTTGAAATTAAGTTATGGAACTTCTTCTTACTTCTTAACTGGATAAGAGGTGAGTTTATGTCTGGTTATTGCATCAGCATCGGAAAGGGTAAGGCTATTTGAAATTTAAGAGGAAATTCGGGCCTCCTTTGCAATGTTATTAGCCTGCTAACTTTGCCGATGATGTCTACATGGGCCGGTAGACATGTTATGAATTAAAATAAATATAATGAGAAAAGTATGACAAAGAAACTAACAAAGAACAAGTTTCAAAATCGCAAAGAAGTCTAAGCATTACAAGGATCGAAAAATTATCTACAAATATGCTCAGTTTAAAATAAGGAATTGATTGATTTAACTTTCTTTGAATCATACTCCTCTAATCTAGCTATCGGATTTTAAAGAAAAAAATTATATTTCAGTCCTTTAATTTTCATCAAAATTTTCAATAGTTGTAAGTTTAAAATTTTAAATGGTACAATCTGAATTTAAAGAATAATTAAATTGAAAGTTAATGGAACATTAACTGAAAGTTAATGTTTAAAATTAGGAATTGATCAATTTAACTTTCTTTGAATCATACTTTAATTCTTTTTCTCTAATCTAGCAATCAGATTTTAAAGAAAAGAAATTATATTTCAATCCTTTAATTTTCATCAAAATTTTCAATAGTTGTAAGTTTAAAATCTTAAATTGCACAATCTCAATTTAAGGAATAATTAAACTGAAAGTTAATGGAAGCACTCGCAACAGGGAATGACATAAAGTTAACGAACTCTAGTCAACACCTCCTACCGATACAAGTTAATAAATATTTCGAGCAAAAAAATTTGTTTAAAGCTTGCTCATCAGATGCTTAAAATAAATGTAAAATTATTATGTACTAAGGTCTCTTTTACGTCAATGGTACGTTAAAAAATAATCTTTCACTCGTCGTACCTGAAAACAAATGGTATAATTTATAAGAAATAACATTTATAACATACAATCTCAACAATTCCTATTTAAAAAAAAAGAACAAATTATTTCAAAATTGTAGCATTTATTTTCCTCATATCAACTAAATGATTTTGACATGTTGAAAAATTTGTATAATTTAAACAACATATTACATAAAATGAGGTAATACATGCAATAATCCTATAATTTGAAAGTCAAAATTCCATACTACACTCATTCTAAAAATATGGTATGAGTTTAAGGATGTACAAAGGCCTGAACTAAACGTGATACACATTTTCTGACAAAACAATTTCTCAATTTTCGTGAAAATTTGCAACATTGTAATTCATATATTTCTTTATAATATTACGTCGTTAAAATTTCAAAATATTGCATTAATAATTATTTATCCTTCTAACATGTAAAAGGACATCTCCTTTAACATTACGGTATAGAAGAAAAATACGTAACACATTTTGCACCGGAAAAAATGGGTTACTTAGATAAAAATGAAAGGTGTGGTGAATGTGCTGTGTTCTCTATAGGATATTGGAGCCAGAATGTAGTATTAACGCTGGAATACTTTTTTTTCCCAAAAATTCCTCCAAATCTGGGTCTTATTCTTTAACACGATGCCGAAGACATCCTTAAATAATAATGATCTGAATAATGCAGCATAAAATTTAATTCCAAATGATATGAATGATTTAGTTAGGAAAACTGAAGTTAAAATTAATGACCTAGAAGTATAGATTTTGTTCTAATTGTATTAAGTTTCCATCTCAAATATGATTTGTATATAAATTAACTTTCTGAATATTGGAAGAATTTCTCTGAAAGGAATATTTTCAAATTATTTCGTAAAATAATATCCAAAATGAGGGAAAAAATCAATTCTTTTGCTATTTATGGGAGTAGTCATAGGTTAAGATAATTCTTACGTGGTTATATTTTGTTTTCAATCATAGGTACAATATTAATCTTTTATAAGCATCATTATATATATTTTAAGTTTTATAATCATTTATCTTCTTTAAATTGATATCATTGTTGCACCATTTTCTGACAGTGTAGTCAGTAAATCATACACACACAAGCAAAAAGTTCTAATTCCACATAGAAGATTCAATAATATTTTATAAAAGAAAAATATTCAGGTCCTGGAAAAAGCTTATACGTTTTTTAAATAATAAGGAAAATTTCTTTTTGAAGTCTGAAATGTAATTTTTTAGCAAAAATAATGAATTTCTAAGCCATGTAGTATTTGTTCAATCAGTAATTAACAAAGCTTACAAAAAGGGGAGAGGAGTAGAAGTTATTAAAACACATTTACCCTGCATGAAAAATCATTTTACGTTTGAATATTTTAACTTGATTTCATTACTGAAGGATTATTTTTCCAACCATTGAAGAGATGTGCGTAAGAATATTATCTCTAAGGAAGCGTAATTAAAAATTATTATTACTCACAGATTTCTCTTCTCATGGACTTAAGTGTCTCTATAGACCCTAAGGAATATTTTCAGTAGTAAAGTTACGAAATAATTTTATTCGAATAATTAGCTTTTAATTCATTGAGAGATCAGTAATGATTCAATTGGTACTATTTTCTGTAGCATTTAAAAATTTATTTTTTAAGCTTATGGATATAATTTCCTCATTTAGGACATCTTAAGTCAATTAATCCTATTTGCTCTTGCAGGATTTCTAAGTTAAAAATCTGTGATGGGAGACCGGAGCAAGTTGACTACTTTTAATTAATCTATTTTTCATTTACATTATTTTTCGTAACACATATTAATGGAATGCACTTTTATAATATAGTTGAAGATTTTTTTTAAATATAGCTAATATATATTTTTTTTAATTTTAAAAAATTAATGCAAAATTGTCATCTTGCCCCTGTAATGTGTAAAATGACAATTCTGATAAGAGTTTAGAACATTTTCCATTGTTAGGAAATGTGAGACAGCACATTTATTAATTTATCATTGCCATGTATTTTTCTTGAATAATAAAACTCAATTGCGTTGAAATTTTAGATCATGGTTAATAAATAGTATAACTCAAATATACTGCTCAAAATAATTAAAGGATATTGCGGTTTTAGGTGGATCTTGTGGCTGGGAAACTCTTTAGCTGATTGATACATGGTCGACAGACGCAGTAGGTTATATGAGAATAAATTACACATGTTTGGCAGAAAAAATGCATTTTATTGCGCATTTGTGTACAAAAGGAAAAAAACTCAATTTGTGCATATGAGAAAAAAAGAATAAGAAAAGGTGTTTTCCTCAAAGGAAATCATTTTCAGTAGGGGGTATGGTTTCCACGGACGGCCAGCAACGCTGAGCACATTTGAGGCATGGAGTCAATGAAGCTATTAATCACGAGTTGGGGTATTCTGTCCCACTCTTCCAGAAGAGCTCTTTCCAGTTCTTGGAGAGTTTGTGGGGGTGGTTGGTGGCCAGCAACTCGTCTTCCTAGAGCGTCCCAAACGTGCTCTATTGGATTCATGTCTGGAGAACTCGCTGGCCATTCCATTCGTACGATTCCTTCCTCGAAAAGGAAATCCTCCACCAGGTTGGCACGATGTGACCTGCAGTTATCGTCCATTAAAATAGTCATCTCTGATTGCTGCAGCGTAAGGGACTACAATAGGTCTGAGGATCTCATCACTATATCGGCGAGCAGTCAGAGGTCCATCTCGAATGATGTAGAGGTTTGTGCACCCGTCAATGGAGATGCCACCGCCAAATCTGACACTTTCGTGCACGGACGCAGGATTATTCCTACTGCCACACTCCCTCCAGATGAAAATACGCCTATTATTCAGATGAACAGAAAAACGGGACTCGTCAGAAAAAAGAACATTTCTCCTCCAGTTCACATGTTCTGTTGCCCACTCCCTGCGGTCGCGACGATGCCTTGATGTTAGTCTAACACATACCATCGGTCGGCGAGCATGCAGACCTACACCACGGAGCCCGTTTCGGACAGTCTGAGTTGAAACCGTGGTGCCAGTAGCCGAGCGAAGGTGTTGTTGGAGAAGAGTAGCGTTCATATTTCAGTGTCTCTGAGCCGTTAACACTAAATAACGATCTTCATTGGGCGTTGTTGCCCGTTTACGACCTTGTCCTGGTCTTCGGCTTGCACTTCCAGTCTCCAAGAAACGGTTCCAGATCATTGAAATCTCACTTTGTGACACTCCAATGGCTTGCGCTACTTCGGCTTGAGTTTGGCCCCCTTCTAACCTGCCTACAACTCTCCAAGCTTCTGAATCGGTTAAATGACTTCGCTGAGACATCGTACTCATCGAAACAAAGCAGTCACTGAATGCCGATCATCCTTGTCTTCATTTCAGTTGAAAGTCACATTTCATTCGCTGCCGCTGAAGCGACGTTTTTGATGTCAAACTCAAAATTAGCATACTCCACAGTTTGAAAATCAGAAAAATTTGCATTTGTGATTCTCTTCTTCCATTTTCGGCAAAAAAAATTTCGCTTATATCTTTATTTTATATAAAACTTACAATATCCTTTAATTGTTTTGAGCAGTGTATACAAATTTTCCTCTTTCAAAGTTTTCGTAGCTTTCGTACCACCATGTACATCAGTTGCTATACTATGCAAACTTCTAATGGATGTTT
Organism: Trichonephila clavipes; assembly: GCA_019973935.1. Lineage (NCBI taxonomy): Eukaryota > Metazoa > Arthropoda > Arachnida > Araneae > Nephilidae > Trichonephila > Trichonephila clavipes. The sequence goes on along the minus strand of BMAU01018109.1, from coordinate 397,841 downwards.
AACAACGGTCTCTTTACACACAGAACAATGCTCTTTACAATCGATTTGAATGCAATAAGAACATGACATATAGTTCGACCGCAAACAAATTACACTCGTTAAATACAAGGGAATCCTTAAGATTCGACTTCACATGTTCTAAACTCATCAACTATATTATCGATAGTAGCTACCTTGAAATATCCATTTTACAATAGCTTATCAATCGTTTTGATAGTATTAGCTCACACTGGATAAGTAACCATAAAGTTTTCCCAAGTTTGGCTGTACTAACTCTTCAAAGCCCTCCTTTCAAATGACACATGCAGCATTATAAATAGAAAGCTCAAATAAAAAGACAAAAAAAAAAAAACAGTAGAAAGCATTTAGGGCATGATGTCGACATCGCCAATTTGTTGTAATCAACTTGCTCCAATTGGCAATGCTAGAAGTATTTTGATTTTGTTATGGAAGGGTTAGAAGAATAAAATAGAAATTAATAGTGATTGTGTGATAAGTATATATTGCATAAGGTTAGCCAAATAATAATGATTTCTTATACACCATTGGTCTTCGAGATTTTAGATTGAAGGTGTGAAAAATTACTATGCGTCACACAAAATACATTAGCAAAATCTAACAAATAATGAAGAAACAGCAGCTTCACTCTGCCAGATTTTAGTAGCTAGATTAGTGGAGAGCTAGCATGTGTAAGGCGTTGCTAAAGCAAGTATAAAATTTCAAATATGTCATCTTTCAAATTGCGCTGCTGTCAACTCTTCTCTCTCTCTCTTCCGCCAGTCTTACCTACAATAAAAAAAAGTTGTCCAAGTCCCTGATTATCACTATAACTGCAATTCTGCATGTATTTATTACTAAAAATTTTCAAGTTTCTCTTATTATTAAGGTTCTCTTATTTTAAGGTAAGTAATTTCTCTGACTACGGTTTTTCTATTATTGTCAACTGCTAAATTGATAAACATTTCGGTGCCTAAAATTTCTGCCTTGAAGACAGATTTATATATATTGGCTTTATTTTAAAACATAAATAGTTTATATATATATATATATATATATAATGATGTATATATATATATATATATATATATATATATATATATATATATATACATCATTCCAGTATGGGAAAGATACTTTCTTATATTCTAGTTCTGAAACCAACGATGTGTAACTTCTTTTTTGAAGGATTCTTAATTTCATTTAAAATAACATACCTAAAATTAATTTCTAATGAATACATATATATAGTAAATAGCATATATTTATAGTTGTGTAGTTTTATCATTACGCCTTTCTACACATATTTTTGAAAATGATACAACATTTTTAAATTGCTAAGTGAATATGCTTGATACTCAGAATTATATTTAATACATCTATGAAGGTAGTTTTACATACCTTAGAATTAAAAACAAATATTTTTTTTTTTAAGTTTTTTTTAATTTCTTGTTAGAAATCATTGCTCTTCTTAAAAACCGTATGTATCGTGTTTTGTATAGTTACGAAATATTCACATTTTTTAATTAATTTATTATCCTTTCTGGAATATACCTCCAATTCTTTTGACAAAAGCAACTAAAATATGCATTGTAAGCTATGTATTGGAACAAGATTAAATTAAAAAAAAATATAGGTAACATATAACATCCAATATTAAGAATTTCTATAGTTAGGTTATCTCCTTTACGCATGGAGTTGCTGATAAACATTTTTTAATATCTGCAAGGAATTAGAACCATTTCATTATATTACATAACTTAAGTTTCGGGGCGTTAACATAATATAAGTTAAAACAAATGAAACAGTCTTAAAAATTTTCAGTTTTATGTTTTTAGAATATCCGTTGCCCTTTTAAAGTTTTTTTTAAATGCTTGTAAGCTAAATTGTAAACAATGATTTAGTTGATTGACAGAAAAAAAACCATATATAATTTGAATCTGTTTATAAGTATTCTTTCAGTTATCTATTCTAGTACAAGTGTTGGAAATCTAACTTGAGAATTTCGTAGAGATTGAAGAAAATATTTATGAAAAATTATTTATCTATAGTAATTCAAGGAAATAAATTAGTTAATTTCTCAAATATTGCTTTTAAAATATTACAGTTAGAGAGACATACTTTCTGTGATCTCTGCTTTTTAAGTTCTTACGATCTATTAAGTTTTTCAAATATTACATTTTTTTTAAAACTTTGAAAATTATGTGAATTCCAATAACAAAATCCAATTATTTTGGGAGAAATAATTTTGAATTATAAATTGTATATAATTTTCAAGAATACCATTAGGATTAGGGGCATTTTATCTTATGTATTACTGTTGAGTATACTCTTTTAAGGGGACTTGGTACCCTAAAAATCACAAACCTATCGTTTTTTTTTATTTTCATTTAATCTTATTCTTTGCATTATTATCTTTCGATTGATATATCACTTGTGCATGTCGGAAAGTTAGAAGTTGACTAAAACTTCATTTGAAAACCAATTAGGCAATTCAGCCACACCCCCTTTTTAGAAAAAAAGCTAAAAAATGCGTTATGATAAAAAAATCTATTTTAGAAATAGAAATAATAACTATAAAAAAGAATGTGTAGTATTAAAAGCAGAATATTTCCGAGGCAATACAATAATGTAATTTTTCTTCCTTGTGAAATGTGTGCATGTAAAATTTTTAAATTAAGGCATTTTATATTAATTATTTTATAATTTCAGTTCTTCCTGATATATTTTTCATACAAATGTAATACTTTAATATTATAAGAAGAAAAACAGCTAAAATTTCTGTCGTGACAGAATATTTTTTTTTTTAACATTTTTCTTGAATTTTCATGTGCAATTAGTACTCTCTAAAAGTTGATCATTTATAAAAATGTGTGGGTTGAAAAAATATGAAAATGCAATTATTTTAAAGAAAAACATATAACTAATATCTTAAAGTGGTATTTTAAGTTTAATTAAGCTTATAATAATTATTTTTTCAGAATTATAAACTTTAAACCTGTTTTTCTCAAGTTTGTGTTTTTCGAAACCTTAGTGCATTCAAAATGCTACTCCTTCGACAATTATTTACCAATCACTTCCATTTTTTTCCTGCGTGTTGAAAATAAAGCATGTAATAAAATTAGGGATCCGTTTTGCTATAAACTGAATACTTTTTTTTAAAAAAAATAAAATGTAAGACATGTTGGCTTTTTCGTTGATTTTTTGCCTGTGTATCAACATTTTATTTTTTTTCTCAAAAACGAATGAAGTTATTCTAAAATCGATCCCTAAAGTTGTTTAGAACATCCATAAGAGTATTATAAAAAAATTTCAGGTCAAAAAATTAATTTTTACAAAAGGAGTAGGATTTTAAAATTTTCCCAATTTTCTTCAAAAAATTTAAATTTTTAAAATTGTGTGAATAATATATGAAAATTTTCATCTGGTAACATTTTCTTGAATAGAAACATTGTATAAAATGCTAAAATATAATTTTTAAATACGTAAATAAAGAAGTTTGCTCAAAGGGTACCAAGTCCTCTTAAAAGATATTTCTAAATTGGAAACAGGGGCTTAGCTGCCCTCGTATCAGCCTTATCAGAGATACGGGGATACAGGGGCCTTAACGCATGTAAACAAAAAAATAGTAACGTGTTAAGGAGCCTAAAAAAAAGACATCCAAGAAGTTTTGATGCAGGACTCACTCAGGACTAGCTACGCCAGTTATAGGAAATCAATTTTTTTTGTTGGTTTCAATGTTTCAAAACTGTCAGTGTTTTTCATTCTCATTATTGAAAGTTTATAAATATTTCTAATAATTTTGTGTTGTATTCTTATAAACTATATTTTTAAAGATGAAATAATTATTTTTAAAACTAGGTTATGATCTGTTTTCACGTATAAAAGTATTAAATTCCGTCAAATTTATAACTTTGTCATTCTAGCTTATGCATTTGAGATCCATCCTTTCATAAGAAATCTAAAGCATAATTTTTTGATGTGAGACTTTCCAAATATCTGTATGCTGTATAGTAAATAAGCAAAAATATGCTATGCATGAATTTTGCAAGGGTTTTATGGAAATTATCTGAACGTTTTCCTGGCTGAATTTAATTTTAAAATAAAAAATTAAAAACAATTTTCCATTTTACTTAAGATTTACTACAATACATCGGATGTCTATGAGAAACACAGATTAAAGCGTACAAAGTTTTTAATGAATGAGTTCCAAAGTAATGTGAATATTGTTAAACCGGACTTAAAGATGTGACAAAGGGGAATAAAAGAGCTGGCCCAAACTGCAAAATATTACAGATGTGTATATTATTAGTTTTAAAATCTGAAAAAAATTATACTTCTGCTATAGATAAATTTTTAACCCTACGTAAATAAATGCTTATTAATGGCGTACTATAAAGCACAACACGAAGGCTGTTGGAAATGGATCTCGTAATTTTGAACCACGGCCAAGTGATGAGGACGACACCTGAGCTGGTTCTCAACTCTCCTAACTTCCCCACCATGCAAACTTGAGGACCTAAGGCCACGGCAGATTTAACTTTCACTAGCCACCTCCAGTTACAATAGGGCTAGAGGTCATGACACGCCAACCACGAGCTAGTGAACATGTCTTCTACGCTACCGCGGCCCTTCTACATAAAGGATTGGCAGTTAAAACTTAATAATATAACTGTCACTGAAATTATTGAATTCTCCAATAAGCTCACATAGGTCTTCTCTTAGAGAGAAATATAGTAATACCCCGAGCTAACGTGATAGATGGGACAGAGCGATAACCGCGTACGTCGAATTTGCGTTAGTTGGGGTATAATTTCGCATATAAATACTTCTAAATTATTTTTGTTTAGGTAAAAGACGATAGAAAATGATTAGATTAAGCTTCTTTGCTAATTCATAAACATATATTTTTGTATCGAAGTCTTTAATAATGATAAGTTTACACTCAAAAAATAAAGTTTTCTTTTATTGTTTGGTGCAGAAGAATCAGTTCTACTTCGTATGGATGACATAGCCATCTTTCAAATCTGAGTAGATATAATACATATAGTAAATACGATATAACAATTACAACATGTAATAACAAACACTCAATAGATAAGAAATAAATAACACAAAATAAATTATTATGGCTAAATGTCAATTCCACGCGATATGTCCTAACATGTACATTAGCTAAACAGGGAGCAGGGAGTGAGTAATCGAGCTGTGTAATGCTCAAACAAAAGACGAATCGACGAGATTTGAAAATTGAGTAACTCCGGGTTAGCGAAAGTCGAGGTATTACTGTAGATATACTTCAGAGTAATTTTGTATCTATTAAGCGGGGCAATCAGGCTAGCACTTAGCTCAGCAGATTTATAATCGAAGCTTAATTAATTATTAAAGACATTTACTATACAAATATAATGCACAAAAGAACTTTTTGCAATTTTTGTTTTGAATAATATGATAATTGTCAAATAAAAGTATGGATACTGAATTAAAATAAAGTTAACCTTGATTTCTCCTTGACAACAAAGATATCAGGTGCATATCAGATTCTATTAAATAAAGAACGGAGAGTTGCTTAAAATTAACTTAAAAAACGTACTATGGGGATGATATTTAGATTTAAACACAATCAGTGAATCAAGAAAGGATAATGGAAAACCATCAACCAATTCTGAAATGCAATACAGAAACAACTGCAGCTTCAAATTCAAAGCCCGTAAATTCGAATATCAAGAGTGAATACAGCCACACATATAAAGGGTGGAATTTATATATTCTGCAAACAGTAGCTCACACAAAATATGTTCAAGGTCGAAAGTCCACCCTTTTGGTATCATGTTTCAATACGCCGCCCAACATGTTCTTTTGATTTTGTCGATTTTCAGGAACAAAAACAATGAAAAATTAAGTATTGAATAAATAATTAGCATTAATTACTAAAATTGATTGTTAATAACGAATACTTAATCAATTATACGTAATATTTACATAGGATTGTAAACAACTGAAAAAAATCAAGGGCTATGGGGGGCGACCCGAGGACCCTTCCCCCCCTTCTGTGCGCGACTGTCTGCAAATGCTAGAAGTTATATTTGCTTTCCTCAAAATGTTATGATCCTCATTTTTCGATTTCTGTTTGTAAGAGTCTAAAATGTTTCATGAAAAAGAACATTGATTTGGTAACATTTTTACTTGATTTAAATATAAGTTGTATTTTGTAAGTTCTAATTTCGTCTGAACAAGTTTGAGAGCATGAATAATAAAAGTCGAAAGTAAAATGATAAAATAACTCCTTGTGAAAAAGAGCTAAAAAAGCATCCTAGCCTCACGTGGCCATCGAGATTCTGTAACATTTTCCCTTTTTAAGTTTGAAATAAAAGTAAATAATTTGGTGTGTATTTCTATCTACAAGTTGATTCATTGTTTATATCAAACTACTCTAGACTCTACGAGGAAAATAGCTCAAGTAAATAAATAAGATTAATAGTGTATACTTTCTTATCCAGCTTTAAAATGAAATTTTACACGATATGAAAGTGGCATAGAAATTGAATGGATGAATTAGCTTTTAGGAACAGGAACTACATTTTCTTAAATGTTATAGATTGCATTTTGACATCAAGAAAAGTTAATCGCTAAAGTTCTTTCTCTAATTCTCATTTCAGTGTGAAACTACATTTTTATGTAGCAAAAGCATCGCATGCATAGTTTATTTCTAATTAGTAAATGTTTGTTTAATATAAATTATAATTAAGATATCTTTATATGAAAATGTAATTTAAAAATTAAAAACGGGAATTTATCTTTCCCGTTATAAGCAAAACTTGATACAAAATTACATTAAAATATTTTTTCAAACACGTTGAATTAGGCATACACATATTTTTTCTCAGTTTTAATGTATTTTAAAGTGCACGTGATAAATATGCTGTTTCATGCTCTTTTTCATGCTCATGATGCTCTTTTTTCCAGTATTAACACTACTAAAAATCGGTTACGGCTTAGAATCGAAGACGGAACTATTCGTTGAATGGGGAAAATTGAATATGATACTGACGTTTGAAGAAACAGCTGGTTCGTGTACGCATTTAAAAGCATTTTATACTGGTAAAATATATTAATTGTTCATTTATTAGTTTTCATTTTATTTTTTAAAAATTTTTTAAATGCCGGATATTGATAAACCATTCTACACTATTTTTTCACAAAAAGTGTTTAGAATTTGGGGTGTGGCTTAGAATCGATGGCGGCTTAGATTCGAATAAATACGACTTAATAATATCAAATTCAGTGGAAGTTAAAAAAAAAACTCAAGCTCATTTGGATGGAATGTTTGGAACTGATTCATAATGTTTGATCATAACAAGCATTTCTTAATTTTTTTAATTAATGTTATTTATAAAATCAAGTTATTTTAAGTTTTATACAAGTTCAAGATACGCGTTTATCTCTGTATGAAAATTTTTAAATATAACTTTAATATGTATTACTGTAAAATTCATTAAGTAACTTAAATACGCATGTTATTCAAAGCTAATAATTTATGAAGAGCAGATATCTAAAAGTTTTCTACTGGAATCCTGTAAAAAAAAAAAAACGATTACAGAGATTTTTAAGCAGTCCTTAGACCCATGAAAAGGGGAAGTGAAGGTATTTCGTTCAATGAAAGATTTATCTTTTTCGGTTGAAAAATTTTTTACGAGAGTAAATTGAAAACAGATTATCTTCCTCATGGAATATATGATATTATAAATATGATATTATTCTCAATCATCATTCTATGTTTCACTAAGCAGTATGTACCTCATCCATGTTTTTGGATGTTTTAGGTAACGTAAATGTATTTTTTATAGTTTTAAGCCTTCGAATTTTCATTCAATTAGGGATTTATTTACAGGTGATCTACGGTAAGTAATTAATGGAGAATCACTGATTTAGAGAATCATATTTTGTTGCGTAGTTATTTACGTTTGTAAAAAGTTTGATGTGAGATACAAAGAGTTCACTTCAATAGTTAGTTTTGAAGTTTAAATAATTTTTTTCCTTTTTACCTATGAAAATTTACTTGCTTTCTGGTTATTTATTTATTTTTTTAAATTTCTTGTTTTAAGAAGCATATTTTTATTCATGAGGATTGGTTGTACTTTTAGAAAATGTTCCTGTTTCCTCCCTCGAAGGAAATTTATGCTACAAAATACAACAATCATTTTCACTTCTAAGAGGCAGTCAACAAAATATATGCTTACAGCACCACAAATATTGATTCTGCATATTATTTTAAGATACACTCTATGCATACAAACAAAAAAAATCTACACGTACAGATATGTACTATTATAAAATAACTAAATGTTTCCTCTTTTCTTGCTACTTATGTTCACTAAAACTGATTTGTTTTCGGTATGTCAATCCAAAATGCCTTTGTCTAAGTTTTCCAAACTTAAGTTCCTTAAGAAAAATCAATGGAGAGAGAGTTAAAAAATGACAATAAAATAATTCTGAACATAACTTAATATGATTAATCAAATCATCTCAAAGAATTTTAATTATATTCAACTATTGTCCAAATTAAAAACATTTAATAACAATAATTTTTCTTGTTAATTAACTCCTTTGGAATAATAGTGAGACAGATATGTTAAAAAAATTCCATGGTCTCCAAATTAAAATTTGGAGCTCTTTAGTGTATGTTTTAAGATTTTACATAATAAAATAGCGAAAAGTTTTAAAAGTATGATTCAAAGACTGGCATTTTTTAAAATAACCTAACACGCATACTGTAATTAAATATAATACTTCTAACTGATGAATGGAATTGTAAAGTTATACAGTTTTACAAACTACAATAATATTACTAAATTTAAACATAGTGATATATAATTATACTCAAAATAAAATTAAAGCAATAAATAGAAACAATTCAGTAACATATTTACTTACAATGATATTTATTTAAATATCTCTTGTAACGTTAGAATTATTCTTTAAAATAATTTACAGAAGATGTAAAGTAAATCTTCATAGAACAAAACTAATTCATAAAACAGACATCTTAAATTTCACATATCCTTTAATTATTTATTTATTTTTTTGTGAACATGTATGTTTTTCTCTTCTACACAAAAATGTTAAAGCAATAATAATAATAATAATACTAATATTTGCGAAAAAAAATGGTTTAACACACTTGAATTACACTTTGTGCATTCTATTAACTATGTGATAAAAATAAATTTTTAATCTAAACTGAAAAAGAAATTAATTTCTTTAAAACCCAGAAACTTACAACGAATTTGAAATAATTGTAATGTAATATTAATTTGAAATGCCTCATACATTTCTCGTTATATCTAATATTTGAATCTATAACTATTTCTGCAAAAAAACTATTCATTTATGGATTAATCTACAAAAGACCAATAAAATTAAATAGATCTTATAAAATATCAGAAATTACGAAAAATGTCCATTAAATAGATGTAAAGCATTATTAGGTGCATTTTAGTTTCAGATCACCAGACAAAATTTCAATACAGATACAATATCTGTAGTATTAATAAACAAAACATCAGTACATTTTCCAAAAGAAAAGGATTCATCTACATCGTTTTTTTTAAAAAAAAGTAGTTAAGTAAGTTTAAGCCAATACGTTTTGTATATATATATATATATACGCGCGTGTGTGTGTGTGTGTAAGTTCTATTCGGTCTTATAAGTCCTTTACTTCTCATAAGTAATTCAATACTTTGAGACTGTTTTGTTCGGATAACAATAAAAAATTTCTTTTTTGAAAAACAATAAAAACAATGGAATTAAATACATATGGATTCTTAATACGTCTGGGTAGATGAGCGAATGAAATGTGTCAAAACATTCCTATAAAGTTAGTCCAAAGAAAATTGGGATCGGAGTATTTTTCTCCTTCTTTGAATTTGATATTTTAAGACTAATAAACCTGTTAGCAACAAAAACTAGAAATGTTATTCGATATGAATGAAGATTTCAGAATGTGTGTGTCTATATTTCTATAATAACGAAATTCAATTAGTCAATAAAAATATGCTCTCGTACTTTATTGGTAGCATTTAAAACCGGTATTAAAATACCAATCACTTGTTGAAATATTCGAGTAAATTTCACTTCCGTTATGAAGCTTAATTACCTGTAATTATTAACTAATTTATTTAATAATAAAATCTCGAAATTAAATGAACTGAATTAACATTCGATAGGAATGTAACATTATCGAATGTTAACAGGAATTTGGAACATTTAATGAATAAATAAGCTTTTCTAGAAGGATTAAGGACTTAGGAAAAAATGTAAACAAATTTTTCTCTTTTATAATAATTATAGAAAATAATTCAACAATAATAATACAATTACAATAATAATAATTGTAGTTTTCTGTGATAATTATAGAAAACTATGTAAGGTATAAGGAAACAAAAAAAAATTAAAGGAAATTTTAACTTTAAAGTTCAAATATTTCCTTTTATTTTTTTTTTTGTTTCCTTATACCTTATGTAGTGTTCTATAATTATTATCTTATTTTATATAGTTATGCTATTTATTGGCTTTAAAGATAAAAATTTTGAATTATGTTTTGACGCATTTATTTCTGACTGGTATTAGCAAGGAGATATTTCGAATATTTATACGTAGAATATGAAAATAATTTAAAACATAATCATATTGGTTGTTTATTTAACAATTTAATGCTTACTTACTAAATATTTCTATGTCAGAAAAGTTTTTGAGAAGTTCAACCTTCCTTTTTACCTCAGTATTTACGTTCTACAATTTCGGGTTTGAAAAACCGTTTATTCTTTGTCGATAAATAGAAATGTGATAGTATAAAAAAATACGCATTTTAATCTTTAAGCTTGTTTCTGAAACTTAAGTATGCAAATTATAATTTTCGTTGAAGTAAACTAATGGTTTTAGTTTTCTACTAGTTATAATCCTTTTAATTGTATTGTTATTCTTTTTGCTCGATTATCCTTTCTCGAATAATTTAAGGTATCCGACTACGTTCGGAACCGTGATTTTGCAAAAGCGTATAAATGGATAGTATTTATAATATTTAGTGTCACTTAGATTAGAAAATGTATATAAAATTGTTTTAAGAATAATATTACAATAAAAAATTATTTAAGTACAATATTTTGGCAAAAAATGAACATAGAATGAGCAATTTTCAAAATATTCTCCTTTTGTGAAAAATGCTTCTATTATAATAATATTTTGCCTGTATATAGCTAAGACCCCTGTACGGAGGCTCAACTAGAATTTTTGAAATATATAACTTAGAAGTGGGTTTATTCATGTTTTACGGCAACAGAGGGGAGAAATTTTAAGAAAAAAACATCGATAATTATGTCAATTGGTCGTAACTCTGAAAATAATGTGAATTTTTCAAAAATCATAGTTGAGCCTCTGTACAGAGGTCTGAGTTATATACAGGGAAAATATTATTATAATAGAAGCATTTTTCACAAAAGGAGAACATTTTGAAAAAAGGTTATTATAAGTTATTTTTTTGCCGAAATATTGTATTTAAATAATTTTTTTTTGTCAAAATGTCCTTAAAACAATTTTATAAATGTATTCTAATCTAAGTGACACTAAATATGAAAGTTATCCATTTATGTGCCTTTTTTAAAATTATGGTTCCGAACGTAGTCGGATACCTTAAATACACAGATGCTTTCTCCTTCATTTTTTAAAAAACAAAGTAAGCTATCTGTATTATATCATTATAATGTGCTAATGGAATTTCCAACTTTACAAGATAACATACTGGTAATACGATGTTATCAACACATTTTTGGTATAGAATTCTTTCCTTTCTTATTAATGTTTCAATGAGAATAAAAGTCTGAACGTATACACTCTTAAATTAGAAAGAAAGTGCTTGAATTCGGTAGGAATTATTGCCTTTTACTGACTTTTACCTGTGTTTGGTAATAGATGGTTATTTTAATTTAAAAAAGATCCTTCACTATTTCAAGAAAACTCTGAGCAATTTTTTTAGCAGTTAAATAAGGTTCCTTTAATTTGATTTTAAGAGTCAGCTGTGTATAACAGCGCGAAATTCAAACACAAAGTTTAGTTTAAGTATCAAGCCTGTGTTTTTCAAAAATTAATTTTATTCTCTTACAATTTTTACATAATTTTTATAAAAAAAAATATTCTTTATTCACAGTGAGGAATGGAATAAAACATAGCATTAACATATATCACTTTTTAAACAAACTTTTATTTTCACTTTCCAAAGAATAAAGACTACAAACGACTATTAAAGAATAGAGACTACTAAAATGTGTGATGTTTTAGTTTATCACCAGAGAATTACTCCAAAGTTTTTTCAGTTGAATCTCTCTCTCTCTTTCTCATTCATTTACAAATAATCCATAATTACTAAATTACTCATATTAAAGTTTTGTTTTGTATATCTGTAACAGTTATTATGTGGTCATGTGGCGAATTCATTCTCTCTTCTATTGTAAGAATTTGTTGCAAACTGAAAATATTTTTCTCTTTTAGGAATGACATTTCTTTCAGGATCATTGAAAAGAAAATTTTTGTTTTTTATTTTGAATTATGAGCACCTGGTTAAAACATAAATAAGCATTTGACAGAGAGAGAACTATTAAAAAGTTAATTAAGGGGACACAGTACGATTCAATTGACAAAAATCGGTCAAATAACCAAATCTAATTTTTTTAGCTTAAATTATCCTTTATATACTTTTCTATAATCTCATAAAATTTGAAAGCAGTAAGTTTAAAAAACGTAGAATTACGATGACTTTTACGTTCGTTTTTTTTCACTGACAAATCACAACTTTAACTGATTTATCTCAAGAAAGATATAATAACTAGTTTGTCTTCATTTAAAATGCTAAGGTTTTTTCCCTATAGTGCCTGCCAAATGCTTTAATATTTTTTCTGACTATTGCTAATAATACACGTAACAAAAGTTGGTATGCATTTCTGAATTAAAGCAATATTTATTTTTTTAAAAATAATTGTAATTAGAATTTATACATTTTTGAAGGAATTTTCAATAATTATTTATAAAAAAAAATATTGTACGAATACCAACCGTGTTATCCCAAAACCCATACCAACCTTTATTATACATAGTTTGACGTACTTGTAATCGAAATTTTATGTGTGTACATCAATTTTGGTAGGAGGAGAGAGTAGCATTTTAAAATCATTTCATAATTCCCCCCCTTAAAATATTAAATGGGTAGCCTATTATGAAATTTTGAGCACAAAATCTTTTTTTTATAATACATACACATAGGTGGCAACGAAAATTTTTTTAAAAGTCATTAAATTAAAAAAAAATTGTACAAATCGTACCATGTCCCCTTAAATTCCGGTTGGTGAATGAATCTGATTCGTGAGTTCAGGAGCAAGTAATGATATTTTTTAACACTGCACGTAAAGAATTTAAACTATTTGTTACCGATATGGGAAAAATGCTCTCCATAAGACTTACCTTGAGGAGCTGTTAATCTATCTCTCCATAGAGGATTAACTGTAGGCCAGTATACATGTGATGGTCGTCCTGGGATATCTCCAAGTCCCAATTTATGTAAACTAGGATTAGTTGGTGAAAAATACATTCCTGGCCCAACACCTAGACTAAACCTCGGTAAAGTTGCACCTAAGGTTCCTAAAGTAGGAGGCGATGTCATAGTTGGCCGACTTAGAATGTCATTGATTCCATGTGGAGTTGCTGAAGATGCTGGTATGACAATGGAAGATTTCACAGTTGATGGTTGTGTTGCAGATCCTGCATAAGGTCCGAGAGCTGATGCTTTTATCTCAGCCATAGTGTGTAGAGCCGCTAATGGAGGACTAGCACCCAGCAGAAAGTTCTGTCTTGATACGGCTTCCATGTTGAGGTTTAACATTGAAAGCATGGAACTGGCACTTGTTGATGTAGCAGGTGGATTGAATTCTAGCATTTTTAGTCTATGTGTGATTTAACAGAAGCACCACAAAAATAGTTTTTAAAGAAAATATTTTTTTTCCAAATGATCGATCAGTAAACATGAATGAATGGAACTAAAAGTTTTATTTGATGTATTTTTTCCCACTGACTTAAATATGTCTCTTTTAAGATTCGAATTGCTTAGAAAATATGTCTCTTTTCAGTATTTGTTGAGGAATGGAATAAGCTTTTCAGTCCAAATGAGTGATATTTCTTCAAATGAAATAGATCCATTCGTTAGAAAAAGAATAGACATTTATATCTAATTCAATCACTTCGAATCTCAGACATTTTTGCATTTTCGAAGAATATTAACCAAAAAACTATAAAATGCTAAACTTGTGTACCTAAATTACAATTATATTCACGAGGAGAAATTTTTGGACGTTTGACGACTCACTAATTGTTTTTTAATGTAAATATAAATGATTATTTTAAATGGTTGTATAAATTAAAACATCTTAATGAAACTTTTCCTCATTTGAAGGATTTTTCTTTTTTGAAGTTGCCAGAAATTCTGATTACTTAAAATTTTATATCTTACTCTTATGAATTGTTTATAAATCTAATATAAGAGCTAGGCTCGCTTTAAAGTCTTATTTTCTGTTAGAAAAAACAACATTGATTATTTTAAAGGGCAACTGGAAGCTAGAAGATATTTCGAAAAGAAATAATTGTTTTTCGTCAAGTTGCAAAGACGTCTTTATGAGCGCATTTGTAAAGACAATCTGGATTTATCAAAACAAGTCGGCTAAGGAAATTAACGGCTGGACCATTCAGACATATATTAATGATAGGCCAAGCTTCCTCATTGAGTTCAGTACATTAAAAAAAAATGTACCATTCCATTCAAATTTTTAATTGCAATTTTTTTCACCTCTCACTGGAGTTGCCTGTTTCCGGGACACAACAATCACCACGCGTGCATCTCTGACAGTGGCGTACCTTATTCTGATCTCACGTTTCAAGAACGTGGCGAAATCACGGCCCCTTTAGGAATCCATCACAAAAGGAAGCCTCACGTTCCAAGTCGCGGCGAGGGAATCATTTGAAGACCGCGGTCTATGCTTTCGAAGAGGAATGGGCGTGATGGTTGGAGTAGGTGGGGCTTAAGTTACTTCTCTCATAGGGCAATCATTGAGAGGCGGGGCTAAGCCCCTAACATTGGTATGTGCTATGAGAGTAGAACTCATCCGTCGATACAAGTGGTGATGGGTTGAAACTCAGAACTCCTTGGAACAACGCAGGACAGGAAGTCGCAGGTGAGTCACTGGATTGTTTCGTTTTGCGCTTGGGGACGAGCATCGCGTCAAGGGTTGAATGGCGAGTCAGGGGAGGGGGGAGCTCATAAGAAACGCAGGACGTCCGGAAATTTATCACATCAAAACTTCGTTTATGTTAGGTCATTTTGACGCGGACATTGGGGTAAAACAAGGTGGTGTATTTGAGTCCGTTTGTAATTTTGTATAATGGGGTATTGAAAAAAAAACTTATTTCATTTCAAATTTAGCTAATAATTTTTTATTAAAAAAATTGTGCTTAGATATGTTGAAAGAATATATGAATTTTCTTTCAAATATGTTTGAACGCGTATAAATTTATTACAATATAAAAGTATCTCTGAGAATATGTCCTTTTTTACTCTCGCTCTGTTTCTACATAAATTTTTTGTGAGTTTAACCTATATTTAGCAGAGTTATTAATTTATTGTATTTTATTAGCCAATAGATGAACTTCGTCATTGTAAAAAATATGATTAAATAGTATCTTTTCAAGTTAGTATTTTTGAAAAAAATGGATGGATATATCTATTTTTAACTTTTAATTCTGCAATGATATTGGATTTTTTTCATTGCGTTTAAGTTTCAGATGCTTAAAATTTTGTAACAGCATATATTAATAACGATTGCTAAAGAAAATGTGCTTAAATTTCCTTTACTTTCAAATGCATTATTTTTCTCTGTGTTATTTATACAAAATTACGAAAAATAAAATAACTGACAGCATATTTAAATGATTTCAATCTATTGCTCGACATCTATGTTCTTTCTCCTCGAATTAATTTTTAGTGTAGTTTGAAGGAGGAAGCTGTATTGAGGGAAATGAAGATTTTAGGTGAAGCACGAATTAAAATTTTAGTTACAACTACGTAGTTGTTACTTTAGTACTAAAATAACGCACAGTATAAAAACATATCTAGTTTAAATAAAAACACACATGGAAATTTAAATTGAAGGAAATCATTTGCAAAATAAGGCAAAACAATCTCTATACTTATTTTAATTAGTTTAATTAGTTTTATTTAATTTTATGTAGTATCTTTATTTTAATTTATATTCAAAGGAGTACTTATTCAATTGATTATGTAATGTGTTTTTCTTGTATGTGAACTGACCTCTACAATTTTGATATATATATATATATATATATATATATATATATATATATATATATATATATATATATATATATATATAAAATGGTTAAATTAATATTATTTTATATTGATGGTAAAATTCAGTGCTAAAATCCCATATTACTTTGATAATCTTTTATTTGTAAGATCTACTCCTCTATTTTAAATGTTACGTTTAAATTAAATTTACCATAAAATCCGGCATACTTAAAAGCTACAATTTTTAATTTTAAGATGCATTCAAAGTGTAACGCACACTCCCTTATTTACAAAGAAACTAAAAATGTACGCATGCAATGCTTGTATGTTTTGAAGTCTTATTCGAGGCATTATTGCAGGCTTTTGAAAAATAGTATACTTCCAGAAATACAACCCTTAAGAACTTAATTCATAAAAATGTCATTTCTTTTTAAAAAAAAAACCCAGGATTTTGATATATTTAGAAGTCTAATTTTTTTTTGTGCTCATCTTTTTCATTTCTAAAGCCCTCATTTTTATACCCGGCGTATAACACTCATCCATAAATTTTTATCTTATTTTTTCGGTTAAAAGTGGGCGTTATACTCCGGATTTTACGGTAATTAAACTTATTTTTTCGGTTAAAAGTGGGCGTTATACTCCGGATTTTACGGTAATTAAACTTATTTTTTCGGTTAAAAGTGGGCGTTATACTCCGGATTTTACGGTAATTAAAAAAGTTATTTTGTTCATACAGCTTCACAATTTCTCTCAAATAACGGATCCAAGCAAATACAACGTAGAAGTTTCATTTTATGAACGTATTTGTGATGAACGACAATCTATTGTAAAAAAAAAAATTTTTTTTATAACTTATGAGGAGTACATGTCGCTTGTTCTTCATTCTTTCCCTCCCGTAAAATATATTTGTTTTTACTCTAAAGTAAATATATCATGATTTATAAACCTGGTTATTATATAAACCTGGTTAAATCTTAACAAAATTCATTAAATTTTCACGCTTTCTTAGTTATTCGTATATAAATAATATTAAACTTCTTAAAAATTAGTTTTACATACAGTAATTATAAAGATTCTGAAAAATTGTCCCAATATTACATTTTAAATGATTATTTAATTTATAAATAATATGGCATTAAGAAGAAACAAATTTTAATAAATTTTAATGTAAGAGCTATATTTAAAATACCTGATTATTTTTGCCTTATTTACATAAATTTATTTTTCAGTTAGCAAATAATTCACAAACGATGTTTATTTTTTTTTTTTACAAAGAAATATCTTTATTTAAAGTACGTAAATTCAAAAGTATTCAAGTTCATAGAAATTTTTAAAAACAAACTCTTTGTATATTATTTAAAGTATAACTTTTTAAAGAAAAAATATGTCTATTTTTTTAAAAACTACATGTTTTACCCTTTTGCTTTTTATGTGACAAATATTAAAAAAAATGAGCATTTAATGAAAGACAAACCGGCAAGTTGTTATTATCTCACAAAGTGAAAATTAACTAATAGAGGAAAAAGATGTTATCTAAAAAATCCAATAAAATTCATAAGTTAGCTTTTTGTCTAGTGCAAAAAATAATTTTAAAATTAGAGATTAAATTTTATTAACTGATTTATATATATACTATATATTTTTAAAAATGCTTAGTGTTTAATAACTTGATACAATTCGAGATTACACGTACAATGAGCTCCTTAACGCAGTAAATGAATTAATAAGCTCCTAATTTTAGTGTACTCATAGCAAAATAAACTTGCAAATTCACTGTGATGAAAAGGTCTTCATTGAAACAGCGTTGTACACTGAGATCTCAATATCATTAAGAACACCAGTTTGATATGAAGACGAAGTCTCCATTTCTCATAACCTAAAATACACAAAGTAAAACCCGGTACACACAATCCATCACGTCTCATTTCAATTTCTAACGCAATCCATCACTCACCCTTTTACATATTAGTACAAAATACCTTCTCATCATTTATATAGCACGAGGATTGAATTAGGAAATAAGGCAATTACACCAGGACTGCTAATTGCCTGCAGCATCACCGTTTCATAATTCGACTAATAATATTCAGGGTGATTTGATAATAGCACGACGTTCCAGATTGTCTTTCGGGAGGGGTTCACTTTAATTTCTAACCCATCTTATCCCAAGGCACTCGTTTCCTGGGAGTCATAGATTGTCCTACACTCCCCTTTTCCCCATCGGAAAGGGGAGGGCAAGGGGTGCGAAACTTCCAATTAATTAAATCTGTCGTCCCCCCTCTATTTCTCGCACCCAGAGTGAGGACTATTCGTTTAACGAGCCGCCCGTAGAGGACAAATCGCAGTCGACTCGTGTTAAACTAATTAAAGCGTAGCGACTTGCGTTCTTGGGCATTCCACTTTTCGAACGATTGCCTTCAATCTGTCCAGTCGTTGTAGCATATTCCGTTAAATCGATCTTGTAAATGATTGATACTTCAGGTTAAAAGTATTATTCATGATAGCTAAGCATTTACGTGTAATATATACGCACGCATAGAAAATAATTAAAAAAAAACCCGTTGAAAAACAGGTTTGATGCCCACTACAACATTAAATGTGATTTCAGTGATATGAGTTTTTCTTTTATTTTGAAGAACATGACTTTTTAACAATTCAGGATTCATTTTACTCATTTGGCACTCGATTCTGGAATGCTTTTTCCAGATGTAAAAGAATTGAAACCTTAACATTATATTCTGGCTTTGCTATCCTATAGAGCAGTGTTCCGCAACCCCCGGTCCGTGGATCAAATACTGCCGGTCTGCTCAAAAAACATTAAATTATTTCTCTTTTATTTACTGTGGTATATTTTTCTTAGGTTTGGGCTACTTTTTATGAAAATCACTTAATATTCCTTGTTAAATCACTTTATATTCATTTTTTGGTGCAGCTATATTTTATTCAGAAGTCACGATTAAATACGATTAAATTAAAATTATTAAATCAAAACAGTCTAAAATATAAACAATCAACATTCTCCCCCTCAGCGGGCCGTGGTAAAATTAACAAACTTTGACCGGTCCGCGGTGATAAAAAGGTTGCGGAGCACTGCTATAGAGCAGTGGTTTTCAAACTTTTCAACTCACGGAAACCCTAAAAATTATAGGAGCCTTCGTGGAACCCATAGAGCTAGAAAATGTTTCCATGGAACCCCATTCTATACACATACTTTGAAGAATATATCTCAAACAATATTTAAAGTAGATCAACATGTTGCAGGCACTTATTGTGAAGGCAATTAAAAAAAGTATTGTTATTAAAAAATTTCCAATCTAATTTTTTATACATAATTAATTCATTAAAAATATTAATTTGTAATCCAAGAATCACCTATCCATACATTATATTCAGCAACTGGGATATGTGCTTGCTTTTATTCACACAAACTATCGAAGTCTAGGTCAATTGAGATAAAATGCAATCGCATGACATATTCTGAGTTTAATTTGTTTTTATACTTTGTTTTAGCAGCCACTTATGTTGAGAAATATATTTTACTTAAGGTATCCAACTGCGTTCGGAACCGGGATTTTGCAAAAGCGCATAAATGGATAATTTCATATTTAGCGTCATTTAGATTAGAATATATGCATAAAATTGTTTTAAGGGCATTTTGACAAAAAAATTTATTTAAATAAAATATTTTGGCAAAAAATTAACTTAGAATAATCTTTTTTTCCAAATGTTCTCCTTTTGTGAAAAATGGTTCTATTATATTAATATTTTGCCTGTATATAGCTCAGACCTCTCTACAAAGGCTCAACTAGAATTTTTGAAAAATTCACTTTATTTTAAGAGTTACCACCAATTGAAATAATTCTTCGCGTTTTTTCTTAAAATTTCTTCCCTCTTTTGTCGTAAAATATGGATAAACCCACTTCTAAGTTATATATTTCAAAAATTCTAGTTGAGCCACTGAACAGAGGTCTGAGCTATATACAAGCAAAATATTATTCTAATAGAAGCATTTTTCATAAAAGGAGAACATTTGGAAAAAAGATGATTCTAAGTCAATTTTTTGCCAAAATATTGTATTTAAATAAAATTTTTTTGTCAAAATGTCCTTAAAACAATTTTATGCATATATTTTAATCTAAGTGACACTAAATATCATGAAAATTATCCATTTATGCGCTTTTGAAAATCACGGTTCCGAACGTAGTCGGATACCTTAAATATAATGTTCTGAATGACATTGAAATGTTTATAGCTGTGTGAGACATTCCGTGTATTTTGCATGATAGAAAGAGAGAGAGAGAGAGAGATAATTTGCAACCTTAAATTTAGAAGCTGCTCTTGCTTAAATTTATATTT
This sequence comes from Trichonephila clavipes, assembly GCA_019973935.1. NCBI lineage: Eukaryota > Metazoa > Arthropoda > Arachnida > Araneae > Nephilidae > Trichonephila > Trichonephila clavipes. The sequence continues at coordinate 377,086 of BMAU01018109.1, read as the reverse complement.
TAACATCGAATATGTTAATAAGCTTTTTTTTCTCCTTCAATATAAGTGTTTTTCCACAAATGCAACAAAGTTCCTTTTCCATTAGAGAAATATTTAGTTTTGCAAGACAATGGGCTAACTAACGAGCATAAAATTATCTCGTGGAACCCGAGATAGTAAAAATAGAATATTCACAATCGGTAGGAAGTACATACATAAAAATAAAATGTTTTAATATTATTTTATAAAAAATAAATGTTTAAAAAATGCTGCAAAACAAAGTTATTATATGTGAATATAATTTTCAATTTTATTGAATAGGGGATGAGCTTTAGATATTTGTAACTATAAAAGCTTCACAGAGAACGGGAATCCATTTTGCTTACCTATCTATTTCTTCTCGATTTGTTTATTGTGACTCGTGGAACCCCAGGGTTCCGTGGAACACAGTTTGAAGACAACTGCTATGGAGAAGTGGTCTCCAATCCCTGGGCACCGAACCGGTACCGGTCTGTGGATCAAATAATGCCGGGTCTCAAGGAACATTAAATTATTTCAATTTTATTTACTGTGATGTATTTCATAGCGTTCTAGTGAGTTGAAATCTTAAATCATTTTATGTTCATTTTTGGTGTAAATGTATTTTATTTTAAAGGCATGTTTGAATGAAATAAAATTACAATTATTTTATTTAATTTAAACATGCCTTCAAAAATTCAATCAAAACAATTTAAAATATAAACAATCAACGCCTCCCCCCTCTCTCACACCGGTCTGCGGAGGAGATAAAAAAATTGGGGAGCACTGATATAGAGCAGCGGTCGCCAAACGAGAATTTCTTGGACCACTCAATGTATAACTTTATACTTGATGGACCATTAATGTGAACGAACCATACATCGCGGACCACTATAACTATATTGACACTTACGCTTATATTTACATTTTTATATTTCCTAAAAAGAACCTCACGAAGAAGAAAGCACCTACAACATAAAAAAATATCAATTAAATGAAAAGCTATGTCATCAATTTACCTTAGTTGCCAACTCTCAAATGCTGCTAGATTCGCCATTAAAAGTAGCTAAAAATTCGATAAATTCAGATGGAACTTGGCTGGAAGTAGTTGCTAATTTTTTTAAAAGTATAATCCACATTCCATAATACGTTTTGTTAATCATCATTTTTTTTCAATAAAATCTTCTTAAAAATATACATTTTTTCTCAGTTTTTCTGTAGACCATCAAAAATTGTTCACGGATCACCGTTTGGCAACCGCGGCTTTAAAAGGACAGTATGTTTTATCATACTCCTCATTTTTACCGCGGACCTCATTTTTTGAGACCTTTTTTTTTCTCATACAGAAGGTATTGCGCATTTTTTCTCCTCAATGTGTTACGGTATCCGGCTACGTTCGGAACCGTGATTTAAAAAAAGCGCATAAATGGATAATTTTCATGATATTTAGTGTCACTTAGATTAGAATACATGTATAAAATATACATATCAAAAGTTGTGGCATGGATTTTCTGGTGTAACATAGCTGACATTTCTAAAATAGTTTTTTTATGAATGCTTATTGAAAATTCGTTAAAAAATGTATAAATTCTAAATTCGACTGTTTTTAAAAGATAAGTGTTGCTTTGAGATTCAAAAATGTGTACCAAATTTTTCTGCATGTACTAATGGCCATATGTAGAACAAAAACATCAAAGCATTTAGTACAATAGAAAAAAAAAAGCCTTAGCATATTTAATGTAGATAAACTTCTTTCTTCTTTCTGAGATAAATCAGTTTAATTTTTTTGCCATTGAAATGTGAATAAAAGGGAAGATGAAAACTATCATTACTCTGGATTTTTTTTTAACATAGCGCTTTAAAACTTGGGAGATCATAGAAAATTGCATAAAGAATAATTTATCTTAAAAATATTTTATTTACATTTTTGTCGATTGAATCGTACTCTCTCTCTCTCTCTCTGTTTTTCTTTTATCATTTTTAATATTTTTACTATGTTTCTCAGAGTTTCACATTAGAAAGATGTATTGCCCGATGTAACTGAATTTATTATCATTAAATATGATTAAAATAGTTTTACGGTAACAAAACATAAAAAAAGGACTTTCAAGAGTATTAATTAAAGTGTAGAGGAACTATATTCTACAAAACAATTGTTTCCCTCATTTTGTTTAAATTACTTTTTTTTACATTTTACAATTTTTTTAATAATTACTACAAACTGTTCAAGATTCATTAAAAATATCATGTACATAAAACACATAGAGTTAATATTTTTAACAAAATACAATTTTGTTGCTGTTTTTGTGTTTGATTAACTAGTAAGTAAACAAAGAATCTCTCTGAAAGGTGATTCTTCGTATAATAAAGAAGTATATAAAATTTTTACGATTTCTGGGTCTGTGTCAACCTAGAAACATGTTCTATATAAAAATAATCTGTACCTGATGTGTGTGAATGTCTCTATTATTCGAACAATTTATCTATGCACCACAACAGCTGTAATCGCAGTGATATATCAATCGGTTATCAATCATAATCAATATTTACTCAGACAATCATAATCAGCTTCTATTTTTAATGTAGCGCAACTGAAATTTATTAATAAAATGAGCGAGCGAATGTGGTATTTTATGATGTAAGAGCCAGATTTGTCTATGCTGCCTCAAGTGATATGAATGATATGTAATTCGTACTTCTCGAGAGAATGAGTTTAAGTTTTAATGTTTTTATTATTCGCGTAGAATATTCATTTAGTACTGAAAAGTTTTCACAATTTAGAAGTTGAAAAAAGTATATTTTAACTGGGTTTTAAAATTGTGCGTTTAAATTATATTGCAATTAAACGCACAACATTTGTAACGTGCGTATGTAATGCACGTAATGTAATATCTAAGAACTAGAATAGTAATACAACAGGGATAGTCAAAATTATTTGTGGAGGAAAAATATAATAGAGATTTAAAGATTTCTAAAAATCTCTTGGTACTTATCCACGCTTAAATTAATGACGTAAACGTTGACAGGGGAGAAATTATATTTTAACTGGGTTTTAACCCTTAACTTCGCACTGTTGCATTTCTGCAACATATGATTTATTTTAATTTAACACACTCAATATTTTCTTTAATTACCTACAAATCACTTATCTGAGAAAAAAAAAGTTTACTGCAACAAAATACATGCTAATTTTGTCACTAGATGGAAGTACATTTTTTCCAGAAATCACAACAATTATAAAAATATGTGATGCCTCAAGAACTGTGTTTTTGCTATAAAAATAAACCATTATATTTTATGCTTCCTCTTGTTTATTGACGAAATAAATTACCAGGTAAGAAATTTAAACATTTTATGATGAATAATAAAATCTTCATTAAAAAAAGTTTTGTAATTTATAGCACTATTGCGCAATGTTGCACTTCTGCAACAAACAAAAAAAATGACTGAAATTCAATTAAAAACTGATAATATTTTTTCACATTTTTCCCTTTCATTATTGCTTGAGAACTAGCTGATATAATTTTTTCATAGAAATTTAAAAAATTGGGAAGTTAAGGGTTAAAATTGTGCGTTTAAATTATATTGCAATATACGAACAACATTTGTAACGTGCATAGGTAAAGCACGTAATATGTAATATCTAAGAACTTGAATAGTAATAAAATTGGAATAATCAAAATGTTGTGTGGAGAAAAAAATGTAATGGAGATTTAAAGGTTTAAAAAAATCTTACTGGTACTTATCCGTGCTTAAATTATTGACGTAAAAGTTGATAGGGCAGAGAACAACTCATAAAAGCTAGTTAAACAATTAAAAAGGGTTTGAAGTCTGCTTAATTTATATGCAGAAAAACAACTGTAAAAATTTAAAAAAAAAAATAAGTTCCGAAATCTATTCTTTAAATGTTGAAAAGTGTGTGTGTGAGAGAGAGAGGCATGAAAAAGTACTTCAGTTTCAATTTAAACATTGAACCAAATATAGAAAGAGAGGAAATTTTTGAAAGAATAATCTAAAAGAAAAATTGTGATAAAGAAGCCCTCCCTCCTTGAAGCACTTAAAGCTTAGAAAATAAATATGCATAAGAGTTTAATTTAGTATTAATCTGCATAATTTTTCCTTAAAATGATTATTAATTAGGAGCGAGAGACAATTTCATAATATTGTCTTGTATTAATTAGGATTTTTTAATATAAATATCTCATTAGAACATAAATTACCAATAAATCCCACATGATTAAAATATAAGTCATATTATATTTCTAGTGATTAAACACTTTAAGTAAATATATAAAATAAGTTAATACTTTTAGTAATTATTGAAATAGTGATGATATATTAAAAACATATTAATTCAAAACTTTTTTTAATATTACGATTATTATTTACAGCAAAATCAAATTAAACATCTTATCAGGGACTATTTTATCCATAAGAATGTAATGCAATTTATTAAATTAACATTTTAAATTGTAATTTACTATAAAATTACTGAAACTCAATGTGATATCTTTTTTGTTTCAATATATTTTTATGTATATTCCGATATTGTATGGGGTTACTTAATCTTACATCAATTGCAGGCTAAT